>JAWNOE010000238.1:0-493010 GCA_035046095.1 Drosophila pseudotakahashii | reverse complement strand
CATCGAAAACTTCAATTTACCGCCATAAAACCAGTTAAAAATCGAAAATCTTCCCATGCAAATGTCACAAACTTATAAAGGTATGCCGCTTAGGGATCCGAGCCCGATTGACCGAGTTATGGGCTTTGGAAGTGTGTATGGGGGCCATTTTACGGCAAGTCATCGAAAACTTCAAATTACCGCCATAAACCCAGTCAAAAATCGACTATCTTCCAAATTAAAATATTTTAATGCAGATTACACTATTTTCAAATCACAAACTTAAAAATGTATGCCGCTTAGAGATCCGAGCCCGATTGTCCGAGTTATGGGCTTTGGAAGTGTGTATGGGGGCCATTTTTCGGCAAGTCATCGAAAACTTCAAATTACCGCCATAAAACCAGTCAAAAATCGACTATCTTCCCAAGCAAATGTCACAAACTTAAAAAGGTTATTGCCGCTTAGGGATCCGAGCCCGATTGACCGAGTTATGGGCTTTGGATGTGTGTATGGGGGCCATTTTTCGGCAAGTAATCGAAAACTTCAATTTACCGCCATAAAACCAGTCAAAAAATGACTATCTTCCCAAGTAAAATATTTTAGTGAACATTACAATATTTTCAAGTCACAAACTTAAAAAGGTATGCCGCTTAGGGATCCGAGCCCGATTGACCGAGTTATGGGCTTTGGAAGTGTGTATGTGGGCCATTTTACGGCAAGTCATCGAAAACTTCAAATTACCGCCATAAAACCAGTCAAAAATCGACTATCTTCCGAAGTAAAATATTTTAGTGCACATTACACTATTTTCAAATCACAAACTTAAAAAGGTATGCCGCTTAGGGATCCGAGCCCGATGGACAGAGTTATGGGCTTTGGAAGTGTGATGGGGGACATTTTTCGGCAAGTAATCGAAAACTTCAATTTACCGCCATTAAACCAGTCAAAAATCGACTATCTTCCAAATTAAAATATTTTAATGCAGATTACACTATTTTTAAATCACAAACTTAAAAAGGTATGCCGCTTAGGGATCCGAGCCCGATTGACCGAGTTATGGGCTTTGGAAGTGTGTATGGGGGCCATTTTTCGGCAAGTCATCGAAAACTTCAATTTACCGCCATAAAACCAGTCAAAAATTGACTATCTTCATCGGAAACTTGAAATTACCGCCATAAAACCAGTCAAAAATCGACTATCTTCCAAATTAAAATATGTTAATGCAGATTACACTATTTTTAAATCACAAACTTAAAAAGGTATGCCGCTTAGGGATCCGAGCCCGATTGACCGAGTTATGGGCTTTGGAAGTGTGTATGGGGGCCATTTTTCGGCAAGTCATCGAAAACTTCAATTTACCGCCATAAAACCAGTCAAAAATTGACTATCTTCCCAAGTAAAATATTTTAGTGCACATTACACTATTTTCAAGTCACAAACTTAAAAAGGTATGCCGCTTAGGGATCCGAGCCCGATTGACCGAGTTATGGGCTTTGGAAGTGTGTATGGGGGCCATTTTACGGCAAGTCATCGAAAACTTCAAATTACCGCCATAAAACCAGTCAAAAATCGACTATCTTCCAAAGTAAAATATTTTAGTGCACATTACACTATTTTCAAATCACAAACTCAAAAAGGTATGCCGCTTAGGGATCCGAGCCCGATGGACAGAGTTATGGGCTTTGGAAGTGTGTATGTGGGACATTTTTCGACAAGTCATCGAAAACTTTAATTTACCGCCATTAAACCAGTCAAAAATCGACTATCTTCCAAATTAAAATATTTTAATGCAGATTACACTATTTTTAAATCACAAACCTAAAAAGGTATGCCGCTTAGGGATCCGAGCCCGATTGACCGAGTTATGGGCTTTGGAAGTGTGTATGGGGGCCATTTTTCGGCAAGTCATCGAAAACTTCAATTTACCGCCATAAAACCAGTCAAAAATTGACTATCTTCATCGAAAACTTGAAATTACCGCCATAAAACCAGTCAAAAATCGACTATCTTCCAAATTAAAATATTTTAATGCAGATTACACTATTTTTAAATCACAAACTTAAAAAGGTATGCCGCTTAGGGATCCGAGCCCGATTGACCGAGTTATGGGCTTTGGAAGTGTGTATGGGGGCCATTTTTCGGCAAGTCATCGAAAACTTCAATTTACCGCCATAAAACCAGTCAAAAATTGACTATCTTCATCGAAAACTTGAAATTACCGCCATAAAACCAGTCAAAAATCGACTATCTTCCAAATTAAAATATTTTAATGCAGATTACACTATTTTCAAATCACAAACTTAAAAAGGTATGCCGCTTAGGGATCCGAGCCCGATTGACCGAGTTATGGGCTTTGGAAGTGTGTATGGGGGCCATTTTACGGCAAGTCATCGAAAACTTCAAATTACCGCCATAAAACCAGTCAAAAATCGACTATCTTCCGAAGTAAAATATTTTAGTGCACATTACACTATTTTCAAATCACAAACTTAAAAAGGTATGCCGCTTAGGGATCCGAGCCCGATGGACAGAGTTATGGGCTTTGGAAGTGTGATGGGGGACATTTTTCGGCAAGTAATCGAAAACTTCAATTTACCGCCATTAAACCAGTCAAAAATCGACTATCTTCCAAATTAAAATATTTTAATGCAGATTACACTATTTTTAAATCACAAACCTAAAAAGGTATGCCGCTTAGGGATCCGAGCCCGATTGACCGAGTTATGGGCTTTGGAAGTGTGTATGGGGGCCATTTTTCGGCAAGTCATCGAAAACTTCAATTTACCGCCATAAAACCAGTCAAAAATTGACTATCTTCATCGAAAACTTGAAATTACCGCCATAAAACCAGTCAAAAATCGACTATCTTCCAAATTAAAATATTTTAATGCAGATTACACTATTTTTAAATCACAAACTTAAAAAGGTATGCCGCTTAGGGATCCGAGCCCGATTGACCGAGTTATGGGCTTTGGAAGTGTGTATGGGGACCATTTTTCGGCAAGTCATCGAAAACTTCATGTTACCGCCATAAAAATTGACTATCTTCATCGAAAACTTGAAATTACCGCCATAAAACCAGTCAAAAATCGACTATCTTCCAAATTAAAATATTTTAATGCAGATTACACTATTTTCAAATCACAAACTTAACAAGGTATGCCGCTTAGGGATCCGAGCCCGATGGACAGAGTTATGGGCTTTGGAAGTGTGTATGGGGCCATTTTTCGGCAAGTCATCGAAAACTTCAATTTACCGCCATAAACCCAGTCAAAAATCGACTATCTTCCAAATTAAAATATTTTAATGCAGATTACACTATTTTCAAATCACAAACTTAAAAATGTATGCCGCTTAGAGATCCGAGCCCGATTGTCCGAGTTATGGGCTTTGGAAGTGTGTATGGGGGCCATTTTTCGGCAAGTCATCGAAAACTTCAAATTACCGCCATAAAACCAGTAAAAAATTGACTATCTTCCCAAGTAAAATATTTTAGTGCACATTACACTATTTTCAAGTCACAAACTTCAAAAGGTATGCCGCTTAGGGATCCGAGCCCGATTGACCGAGTTATGGGCTTTGGAAGTGTGTATGGGGGCCATTTTACGGCAAGTCATCGAAAACTTCAAATTACCGCCATAAAACCAGTCAAAAATCGACTATCTTCCCAAGTAAAATATTTTAGTGCACATTACACTATTTTCAAATCACAAACTTCAAAAGGTATGCCGCTTAGGGATCCGAGCCCGATTGACCGAGTTATGGGCTTTGGAAGTGTGTATGGGGGCCATTTTTCGGCAAGTCATCGAAAACTTCAATTTACCGTCATAAAACCAGTCAAAAATTGACTATCTTCATCGAAAACTTGAAATTACCGCCATAAAACCAGTCAAAAATCGACTATCTTCCAAATTAAAATATTTTAATGCAGATTACACTATTTTTAAATCACAAACTTAAAAAGGTATGCCGCTTAGGGATCCGAGCCTGATTGACCGAGTTATGGGCTTTGGAAGTGTGTATGGGGGCCATTTTTCGGCAAGTCATCGAAAACTTCAATTTACCGCCATAAACCCAGTCAAAAATCGACTATCTTCCAAATTAAAATATTTTAATGCAGATTACACTATTTTCAAATCACAAACTTAAAAATGTATGCCGCTTAGAGATCCGAGCCCGATTGTCCGAGTTATGGGCTTTGGAAGTGTGTATGGGGGCCATTTTTCGGCAAGTCATCGAAAACTTCAAATTACCGCCATAAAACCAGTCAAAAATCGACTATCTTCCCAAGCAAATGTCACAAACTTAAAAAGGTATGCCGCTTAGGGATCCGAGCCCGATTGACCGAGTTATGGGCTTTGGATGTGTGTATGGGGGCCATTTTTCGGCAAGTAATCGAAAACTTCAATTTACCGCCATAAAACCAGTCAAAAATTGACTATCTTCCCAAGTAAAATATTTTAGTGAACATTACACTATTTTCAAGTCACAAACTTAAAAAGGTATGCCGCTTAGGGATCCGAGCCCGATGGACAGAGTTATGGGCTTTGGAAGTGTGTATAGGGGCCATTTTACGGCCAGTCATCGAAAACTTCAAATTACCGCCATAAAACCAGTCAAAAATCGACTATCTTCCGAAGTAAAATATTTTAGTGCACATTACACTATTTTCAAATCACAAACTTAAAAAGGTATGCCGCTTAGGGATCCGAGCCCGATGGACAGAGTTATGGGCTTTGGAAGTGTGTATGGGGGACATTTTTCGGCAAGTAATCGAAAACTTCAATTTACCGCCATTAAACCAGTCAAAAATCGACTATCTTCCAAATTAAAATATGTTAATGCAGATTACACTATTTTTAAATCACAAACTTAAAAAGGTATGCCGCTTAGGGATCCGAGCCCGATTGACCGAGTTATGGGCTTATGGGCATCGAAAACTTCAATTTACCACCATTAAACCAGTCAAAAATCGACTATCTTCCCAAGTAAAATATTTTAGTGCACATTACACTATTTTCAAATCACAAACTTAAAAAGGTATGCCGCTTAGGGATCCGAGCCCGATGGACAGAGTTATGGGCTTTGGAAGTGTGTATGGGGGACATTTTTCGGCAAGTAATCGAAAACTTCAATTTACCGCCATTAAACCAGTCAAAAATCGACTATCTTCCAAATTAAAATATTTTAATGCAGATTACACTATTTTTAAATCACAAACTTAAAAAGGTATGCCGCTTAGGGATCCGAGCCCGATTGACCGAGTTATGGGCTTTGGAAGTGTGTATGGGGGCCATTTTTCGGCAAGTCATCGAAAACTTCAATTTACCGCCATAAAACCAGTCAAAAATTGACTATCTTCATCGGAAACTTGAAATTACCGCCATAAAACCAGTCAAAAATCGACTATCTTCCGAATTAAAATATGTTAATGCAGATTACACTATTTTTAAATCACAAACTTAAAAAGGTATGCCGCTTAGGGATCCGAGCCCGATTGACCGAGTTATGGGCTTATGGGCATCGAAAACTTCAATTTACCACCATTAAACCAGTCAAAAATCGACTATCTTCCAAATTAAAATATTTTAATGCAGATTACACTATTTTGAAATCACAAACTTAAAAAGGTATGCCGCTTAGGGATCCGAGCCCGATTGACCGAGTTATGGGCTTTGGAAGTGTGTATGGGGGCCATTTTTCGGCAAGTCATCGAAAACTTCAATTTACCGCCATAAAACCAGTCAAAAATTGACTATCTTCCCAAGTAAAATATTTTAGTGCACATTACACTATTTTCAAGTCACAAACTTAAAAAGGTATGCCGCTTAGGGATCCGAGCCCGATTGACCGAGTTATGGGCTTTGGAAGTGTGTATGGGGGCCATTTTACGGCAAGTCATCGAAAACTTCAAATTACCGCCATAAAACCAGTCAAAAATCGACTATCTTCCAAAGTAAAATATTTTAGTGCACATTACACTATTTTCAAATCACAAACTCAAAAAGGTATGCCGCTTAGGGATCCGAGCCCGATGGACAGAGTTATGGGCTTTGGAAGTGTGTATGTGGGACATTTTTCGACAAGTCATCGAAAACTTCAATTTACCGCCATTAAACCAGTCAAAAATCGACTATCTTCCAAATTAAAATATTTTAATGCAGATTACACTATTTTTAAATCACAAACCTAAAAAGGTATGCCGCTTAGGGATCCGAGCCCGATTGACCGAGTTATGGGCTTTGGAAGTGTGTATGGGGGCCATTTTTCGGCAAGTCATCGAAAACTTGAAATTACCGCCATAAAACCAGTCAAAAATCGACTATCTTCCAAATTAAAATATTTTAATGCAGATTACACTATTTTCAAATCACAAACTTAACAAGGTATGCCGCTTAGGGATCCGAGCCCGATGGACAGAGTTATGGGCTTTGGAAGTGTGTATGGGGCCATTTTTCGGCAAGTCATCGAAAACTTCAATTTACCGCCATAAACCCAGTCAAAAATCGACTATCTTCCAAATTAAAATATTTTAATGCAGATTCCACTATTTTCAAATCACAAACTTAACAAGGTATGCCGCTTAGGGATCCGAGCCCGATGGACAGAGTTATGGGCTTTGGAAGTGTGTATGGGGCCATTTTTCGGCAAGTCATCGAAAACTTCAATTTACCGCCATAAACCCAGTCAAAAATCGACTATCTTCCAAATTAAAATATTTTAATGCAGATTACACTATTTTCAAATCACAAACTTAAAAATGTATGCCGCTTAGAGATCCGAGCCCGATTGTCCGAGTTATGGGCTTTGGAAGTGTGTATGGGGGCCATTTTTCGGCAAGTCATCGAAAACTTCAAATTACCGCCATAAAACCAGTAAAAAATTGACTATCTTCCCAAGTAAAATATTTTAGTGCACATTACACTATTTTCAAGTCACAAACTTCAAAAGGTATGCCGCTTAGGGATCCGAGCCCGATTGACCGAGTTATGGGCTTTGGAAGTGTGTATGGGGGCCATTTTTCGGCAAGTCATCGAAAACTTCAATTTACCGTCATAAAACCAGTCAAAAATTGACTATCTTCATCGAAAACTTAAAATTACCGCCATAAAACCAGTCAAAAATCGACTATCTTCCAAATTAAAATATTTTAATGCAGATTACACTATTTTTAAATCACAAACTTAAAAAGGTATGCCGCTTAGGGATCCGAGCCTGATTGACCGAGTTATGGGCTTTGGAAGTGTGTATGGGGGCCATTTTTCGGCAAGTCATCGAAAACTTCAATTTACCGCCATAAACCCAGTCAAAAATCGACTATCTTCCAAATTAAAATATTTTAATGCAGATTACACTATTTTCAAATCACAAACTTAAAAAGGTATACCGCTTAGGGATCCGAGCCCGATTGACCGAGTTATGGGCTTTGGAAGTGTGTATGGGGGCCATTTTTCGGCAAGTCATCGAAAACTTCAAATTACCGCCATAAAACCAGTCAAAAATTGACTATCTTCATCGAAAACTTGAAATTACCGCCATAAAACCAGTCAAAAATCGACTATCTTCCAAATTAAAATATTTTAATGCAGATTACACTATTTTCAAATCACAAACTTAAAAAGGTATACCGCTTAGGGATCCGAGCCCGATGGACAGAGTTATGGGCTTTGGAAGTGTGTATGGGGGCCATTTTTCGGCAAGTCATCGAAAACTTCAATTTACCGCCATAAACCCAGTCAAAAATCGACTATCTTCCAAATTAAAATATTTTAATGCAGATTACACTATTTTCAAATCACAAACTTAAAAATGTATGCCGCTTAGAGATCCGAGCCCGATTGTCCGAGGTTTGGGCTTTGGAAGTGTGTATGGGGGCCATTTTTCGGCAAGTCATCGAAAACTTCAAATTACCGCCATAAAACCAGTAAAAAATCGACTATCTTCCCAAGCAAATGTCACAAACTTAAAAAGGTATGCCGCTTAGGGATCCGAGCCCGATTGACCGAGTTATGGGCTTTGGAAGTGTGTATGGGGGCCATTTTACGGCAAGTCATCGAAAACTTCAAATTACCGCCATAAAACGAGTCAAAAATCGACTATCTTCCCAAGTAAAATATTTTAGTGCACATTACACTATTTTCAAGTCACAAACTTCAAAAGGTATGCCGCTTAGGGATCCGAGCCCGATTGACCGAGTTATGGGCTTTGGAAGTGTGTATGGGGGCCATTTTACGGCAAGTCATCGAAAACTTCAAATTACCGCCATAAAACGAGTCAAAAATCGACTATCTTCCCAAGTAAAATATTTTAGTGCACATTACACTATTTTCAAGTCACAAACTTCAAAAGGTATGCCGCTTAGGGATCCGAGCCCGATGGACAGAGTTATGGGCTTTGGAAGTGTGTATGGGGGACATTTTTCTGCAAGTCATCGAAAACTTCAATTTACCGCCATTAAACCAGTCAAAAATTGACTATCTTCCAAATTAAAATATTTTAATGCAGATTACACTATTTTGAAATCACAAACTTAAAAAGGTATGCCGCTTAGGGATCCGAGCCCGATTGACCGAGTTATGGGCTTTGGAAGTGTGTATGGGGCCATTTTTCGGCAAGTCATCGAAAACTTCAATTTACCGCCATAAAACCAGTCAAAAATTGACTATCTTTATCGAAAACATGAAATTACCGCCATAAAACCAGTCAAAAATCGACTATCTTCCAAAATAAAATATTTTAATGCAGATTACACTATTTTCAAATCACAAACTTAAAAAGGTATGCCGCTTAGGGATCCGAGCCCGATTGACAGAGTTATGGGCTTTGGAAGTGTGTATGGGGGCCATTTTTCGGCAAGTCATCGAAAACTTCAAATTACCGCCATAAAACCAGTCAAAAATCGACTATCTTCCGAAGTAAAATATTTTAGTGCACATTACACTATTTTCAAATCACAAACTTAAAAAGGTATGCCGCTTAGGGATCCGAGCCCGATGGACCGAGTTATGGGCTTTGGAAGTGTGTATGGGGGCCATTTTTCGGCAAGACATCGAAAACTTCAAATTACCGCCATAAAACCAGTCAAAAATCGACTAAATTGAAGTAAAATATTTTAGTGCACATTACACTATTTTCAAATCACAAACTTAAAAATGTATGCCGCTTGGGGATCTGAGCCCGATGGACCGAGTTATGGGCTTTGAAAGTGTCTATGGGGGCCATTTATGGCAAGTCATCGAAAACTTCAATTTACCGCCATAAAACCAGTCAAAAATCGACAATCTTCCGAAGTAAAATATTTTAGTGCACATTACACTATTTTCAAATCACAAACTTAAAAAGGTATGACGCTTAGGGATCCGAGCCCGATTGACCGAGTTATGGGCTTTGGAAGTGTGTATGGGGGCCATTTTTCGGCAAGTGATCGAAAACTTCAATTTACCGCCATAAAACCAGTCAAAAATTGACTATCTTCATCGAAAACTTGAAATTACCGCCATAAAACCAGTCAAAAATCGACTATCTTCCAAATTAAAATATTTTAATGCAGATTACACTATTTTTAAATCACAAACTTAAAAAGGTATGCCGCTTAGGGATCCGAACCCGATTGACCGAGTTATGGGCTTTGGAAGTGTGTATGGGGGCCATTTTTCGGCAAGTCATCGAAAACTTCAAGTTACCGCCATTAAAATTGACTATCTTCATCGAAAACTTCAAATTACCGCCATAAAACCAGTCAAAAATCGACTATCTTCCAAATTAAAATATTTCAATGCAGATTACACTATTTTCAAATCACAAACTTAAAAAGTTATGCCGCTTAGGGATCCGAGCCCGATGGACAGAGTTATGGGCTTTGGAAGTGTGTATGGGGCCATTTTTCGGCAAGTCATCGAAAACTTCAATTTACCGCCATAAACATAAACCCAGTCAAAAATCGACTATCTTCCAAATTAAAATATTTTAATGCAGATTACACTATTTTCAAATCACAAACTTAAAAATGTATGCCGCTTAGAGATCCGAGCCCGATTGTCCGAGTTATGGGCTTTGGAAGTGTGTATGGGGGCCATTTTTCGGCTAGTCATCGAAAACTTCAAATTACCGCCATAAAACCAGTAAAAAATCGACAATCTTCCCATGCAAATGTCACAAACTTAAAAAGGTATGCCGCTTAGGGATCCGAGCCCGATTGAACGAGTTATGGGCTTATGGGCATCGAAAACTTCAATTTACCGCCATTAAACCAGTCAAAAATCGACTATCTTCCAAATTAAAATATTTTAATGCAGATTACACTATTTTGAAATCACAAACTTAAAAAGGTATGCCGCTTAGGGATCCGAGCCCGATTGACCGAGTTATGGGCTTTGGAAGTGTGTATGGGGGCCATTTTTCGGCAAGTCATCAAAAACTTCAAATTACCGCCTAAAACCAGTCAAAATTTGACTATCTTCCCAAGTAAAATATTTTAGTGCACGTTACACTATTTTCAAGTCACAAACTTAAAAAGGTATGCCGCTTAGGGATCCGAGACCGATTGACCGAGTTATGGGCTTTGGAAGTGTGTATGGGGGCCATTTTACGGCAAGTCATCGAAAACTTCAATTTACCGCCATTAAACCAGTCAAAAATCGACTATCTTCCAAATTAAAATATTTTAATGCAGATTACACTATTTTTAAATCACAAACTTAAAAATGTATGCCGCTTAGAGATCCGAGCCCGATTGTCCGAGTTATGGGCTTTGGAAGTGTGTATGGGGGCCATTTTTCGGCAAGTCATCGAAAACTTCAATTTACCGCCATAAAACCAGTCAAAAATTGACTATCTTCCAAATTAAAATATTTTAATGCAGATTACACTATTTACAAATCACAAACTTAAAAATGTATGCCGCTTAGAGATCCGAGCCCGATTGTCCGAGTTATGGGCTTTGGAAGTGTGTATGGGGGCCATTTTTCGGCTAGTCATCGAAAACTTCAAATTACCGCCATAAAACCAGTAAAAAATCGACAATCTTCCCATGCAAATGTCACAAACTTAAAAAGGTATGCCGCTTAGGGATCCGAGCCCGATTGAACGAGTTATGGGCTTATGGGCATCGAAAACTTCAATTTACCGCCATTAAACCAGTCAAAAATCGACTATCTTCCAAATTAAAATATTTTAATGCAGATTACACTATTTTGAAATCACAAACTTAAAAAGGTATGCCGCTTAGGGATCCGAGCCCGATGGACAGAGTTATGGGCTTTGGAAGTGTGTATGGGGGACATTTTTCGGCAAGTCATCGAAAACTTCAATTTACCGCCATTAAACCAGTCAAAAATCGACTATCTTCCAAATTAAAATATTTTAATGCACATTACACTATTTTTAAATCACAAACTTAAAAAGGTATGCCGCTTAGGGATCCGAGCCCGATTGACCGAGTTATGGGCTTTGGAAGTGTGTATGGGGGCCATTTTTCGGCAAGTCATCGAAAACTTCAATTTACCGCCATAAAACCAGTCAAAAATTGACTATCTTCATCGAAAACTTGAAATTACCGCCATAAAACCAGTCAAAAATCGACTATCTTTTAAATTAAAATATTTTAATGCAGATTACACTATTTTTAAATCACAAACTTAAAAAGGTATGCCGCTTAGGGATCCGAGCCCGATTGACAGAGTTATGGGCTTTGGAAGTGTGTATGGGGCCATTTTTCGGCAAGTCATCGAAAACTTCAATTTACCGCCATAAACCCAGTCAAAAATCGACTATCTTCCAAATTAAAATATTTTAATGCAGATTACACTATTTACAAATCACAAACTTAAAAATGTATGCCGCTTAGAGATCCGAGCCCGATTGTCCGAGTTATGGGCTTTGGAAGTGTGTATGGGGGCCATTTTTCGGCAAGTCATCGAAAACTTCAAATTACCGCCAATAAACCAGTCAAAAATCGACTATCTTCCCAAGCAAATGTCACAAACTTAAAATGGTATGCCGCTTAGGGATCCGAGCCCGATTGACCGAGTTATGGGCTTTGGAAGTGTGTATAGGGGCCATTTTACGGCCAGTCATCGAAAACTTAAATTTACCGCCATAAAACCAGTCAAAAATTGACTATCTTCATCGAAATCTTGAAATTACCGCCATAAAACCAGTCAAAAATCGACTATCTTTTAAATTAAAATATTTTAGTGCACATTACACTATTTTCAAATCACAAACTTAAAAAGGTATGCCGCTTAGGGATCCGAGACCGATGGACAGAGTTATGGGCTTTGGAAGTGTGTATGGGGGACATTTTTCGGCAAGTAATCGAAAACTTCAATTTACCGCCATTAAACCAGTCAAAAATCGACTATCTTCCAAATTAAAATATTTTAATGCAGATTACACTATTTTTAAATCACAAACTTAAAAAGGTATGCCGCTTAGGGATCCGAGCCCGATTGACCGAGTTATGGGCTTTGGAAGTGTGTATGGGGGCCATTTTTCGGCAAGTCATCGAAAACTTCAATTTACCGCCATAAAACCAGTCAAAAATTGACTATCTTCATCGGAAACTTGAAATTACCGCCATAAAACCAGTCAAAAATCGACTATCTTCCAAATTAAAATATGTTAATGCAGATTACACTATTTTTAAATCACAAACTTAAAAAGGTATGCCGCTTAGGGATCCGAGCCCGATTGACCGAGTTATGGGCTTTGGAAGTGTGTATGGGGGCCATTTTTCGGCAAGTCATCGAAAACTTCAAGTTACCGCCAATAAACCAGTCAAAAATCGACTATCTTCCCAAGCAAATGTCACAAACTTAAAATGGTATGCCGCTTAGGGATCCGAGCCCGATTGACCGAGTTATGGGCTTTGGAAGTGTGTATAGGGGCCATTTTACGGCCAGTCATCGAAAACTTTAAATTACCGCCATAAAACCAGTCAAAAATCGACTATCTTCATCGAAAACTTGAAATTACCGCCATAAAACCAGTCAAAAATCGACTATCTTTTAAATTAAAATATTTTAGTGCACATTACACTATTTTCAAATCACAAACTTAAAAAGGTATGCCGCTTAGGGATCCGAGCCCGATGGACAGAGTTATGGGCTTTGGAAGTGTGTATGGGGGACATTTTTCGGCAAGTAATCGAAAACTTCAATTTACCGCCATTAAACCAGTCAAAAATCGACTATCTTCCAAATTAAAATATTTTAATGCAGATTACACTATTTTTAAATCACAAACTTAAAAAGGTATGCCGCTTAGGGATCCGAGCCCGATTGACCGAGTTATGGGCTTTGGAAGTGTGTATGGGGGCCATTTTTCGGCAAGTCATCGAAAACTTCAATTTACCGCCATAAAACCAGTCAAAAATTGACTATCTTCATCGGAAACTTGAAATTACCGCCATAAAACAAGTCAAAAATCGACTATCTTCCAAATTAAAATATGTTAATGCAGATTACACTATTTTTAAATCACAAACTTAAAAAGGTATGCCGCTTAGGGATCCGAGCCCGATTGACCGAGTTATGGGCTTTGGAAGTGTGTATGGGGGCCATTTTTCGGCAAGTCATCGAAAACTTCAAGTTACCGCCATAAAAATTGACTATCTTCATCGAAAACTTGAAATTACCGCCATAAAACCAGTCAAAAATCGACTATCTTCCAAATTAAAATATTTTAATGCAGATTATTTTTTTTTCAAATCACAAACTTAAAAAGGTATGCCGCTTAGGGATCCGAGCCCGATGGACAGAGTTATGGGCTTTGGAAGTGTGTATGGGGCCATTTTTCGGCAAGTCATCGAAAACTTCAATTTACCGCCATAAAACCAGTTAAAAATCGAAAATCTTCCCATGCAAATATTTTAGTCACAAACTTATAAAGGTATGCCGCTTAGGGATCCGAGCCCGATTGACCGAGTTATGGGCTTTGGAAGTGTGTATGGGGGCCATTTTTCGGCAAGTCATCGAAAACTTCAATTTACCGCCATAAAACCAGTCAAAAATTGACTATCTTCATCGGAAACTTGAAATTACCGCCATAAAACCAGTCAAAAATCGACTATCTTCCAAATTAAAATATGTTAATGCAGATTACACTATTTTTAAATCACAAACTTAAAAAGGTATGCCGCTTAGGGATCCGAGCCCGATTGACCGAGTTATGGGCTTTGGAAGTGTGTATGGGGGCCATTTTTCGGCAAGTCATCGAAAACTTCAAGTTACCGCCATAAAAATTGACTATCTTCATCGAAAACTTGAAATTACCGCCATAAAACCAGTCAAAAATCGACTATCTTCCAAATTAAAATATTTTAATGCAGATTATTTTTTTTTCAAATCACAAACTTAAAAAGGTATGCCGCTTAGGGATCCGAGCCCGATGGACAGAGTTATGGGCTTTGGAAGTGTGTATGGGGCCATTTTTCGGCAAGTCATCGAAAACTTCAATTTACCGCCATAAAACCAGTTAAAAATCGAAAATCTTCCCATGCAAATGTCACAAACTTATAAAGGTATGCCGCTTAGGGATCCGAGCCCGATTGACCGAGTTATGGGCTATGGAAGTGTGTATGGGGGCCATTTTACGGCAAGTCATCGAAAACTTCAAATTACCGCCATAAACCCAGTCAAAAATCGACTATCTTCCAAATTAAAATATTTTAATGCAGATTACACTATTTTCAAATCACAAACTTAAAAATGTATGCCGCTTAGAGATCCGAGCCCGATTGTCCGAGTTATGGGCTTTGGAAGTGTGTATGGGGGCCATTTTTCGGCAAGTCATCGAAAACTTCAAATTACCGCCATAAAACCAGTCAAAAATCGACTATCTTCCCAAGCAAATGTCACAAACTTAAAAAGGTATGCCGCTTAGGGATCCGAGCCCGATTGACCGAGTTATGGGCTTTGGATGTGTGTATGGGGGCCATTTTTCGGCAAGTAATCGAAAACTTCAATTTACCGCCATAAAACCAGTCAAAAAATGACTATCTTCCAAAGTAAAATATTTTAGTGAACATTACACTATTTTCAAGTCACAAACTTAAAAAGGTATGCCGCTTAGGGATCCGAGCCCGATGGACAGAGTTATGGGCTTTGGAAGTGTGTATAGGGGCCATTTTACGGCCAGTCGTCGAAAACTTCAAATTACCGCCATAAAACCAGTCAAAAATCGACTATCTTCCGAAGTAAAATATTTTAGTGCACATTACACTATTTTCAAATCACAAACTTAAAAAGGTATGCCGCTTAGGGATCCGAGCCCGATGGACAGAGTTATGGGCTTTGGAAGTGTGTATGGGGGACATTTTTCGGCAAGTAATCGAAAACTTCAATTTACCGCCATTAAACCAGTCAAAAATCGACTATCTTCCAAATTAAAATATTTTAATGCAGATTACACTATTTTTAAATCACAAACTTAAAAAGGTATGCCGCTTAGGGATCCGAGCCCGATTGACCGAGTTATGGGCTTTGGAAGTGTGTATGGGGGCCATTTTTCGGCAAGTCATCGAAAACTTCAATTTACCGCCATAAAACCAGTCAAAAATTGACTATCTTCATCGGAAACTTGAAATTACCGCCATAAAACCAGTCAAAAATCGACTATCTTCCAAATTAAAATATGTTAATGCAGATTACACTATTTTTAAATCACAAACTTAAAAAGGTATGCCGCTTAGGGATCCGAGCCCGATTGACCGAGTTATGGGCTTTATTGTATGGGGCATTTTTCGGCAAGATCGAAAACTTCAATTTACCACCATTAAACCAGTCAAAAATCGACTATCTTCCAAATTAAAATATTTTAATGCAGATTACACTATTTTTAAATCACAAACTTAAAAAGGTATGCCGCTTAGGGATCCGAGCCCGATTGACCGAGTTATGGGCTTTGGAAGTGTGTATGGGGGCCATTTTTCGGCAAGTCATCGAAAACTTCAAGTTACAGCCATAAAAATTGACTATCTTCATCGAAAACTTGAAATTACCGCCATAAAACCAGTCAAAAATCGACTATCTTCCAAATTAAAATATTTTAATGCAGATTATTTTTTTTTCAAATCACAAACTTAAAAAGGTATGCCGCTTAGGGATCCGAGCCCGATGGACAGAGTTATGGGCTTTGGAAGTGTGTATGGGGCCATTTTTCGGCAAGTCATCGAAAACTTCAATTTACCGCCATAAAACCAGTTAAAAATCGAAAATCTTCCCATGCAAATGTCACAAACTTATAAAGGTATGCCGCTTAGGGATCCGAGCCCGATTGACCGAGTTATGGGCTTTGGAAGTGTGTATGGGGGCCATTTTACGGCAAGTCATCGAAAACTTCAAATTACCGCCATAAACCCAGTCAAAAATCGACTATCTTCCAAATTAAAATATTTTAATGCAGATTACACTATTTTCAAATCACAAACTTAAAAATGTATGCCGCTTAGAGATCCGAGCCCGATTGTCCGAGTTATGGGCTTTGGAAGTGTGTATGGGGGCCATTTTTCGGCAAGTCATCGAAAACTTCAAATTACCGCCATAAAACCAGTCAAAAATCGACTATCTTCCCAAGCAAATGTCACAAACTTAAAAAGGTATGCCGCTTAGGGATCCGAGCCCGATTGACCGAGTTATGGGCTTTGGATGTGTGTATGGGGGCCATTTTTCGGCAAGTAATCGAAAACTTCAATTTACCGCCATAAAACCAGTCAAAAAATGACTATCTTCCCAAGTAAAATATTTTAGTGAACATTACACTATTTTCAAGTCACAAACTTAAAAAGGTATGCCGCTTAGGGATCCGAGCCCGATGGACAGAGTTATGGGCTTTGGAAGTGTGTATAGGGGCCATTTTACGGCCAGTCGTCGAAAACTTCAAATTACCGCCATAAAACCAGTCAAAAATCGACTATCTTCCGAAGTAAAATATTTTAGTGCACATTACACTATTTTCAAATCACAAACTTAAAAAGGTATGCCGCTTAGGGATCCGAGCCCGATGGACAGAGTTATGGGCTTTGGAAGTGTGTATGGGGGACATTTTTCGGCAAGTAATCGAAAACTTCAATTTACCGCCATTAAACCAGTCAAAAATCGACTATCTTCCAAATTAAAATATTTTAATGCAGATTACACTATTTTTAAATCACAAACTTAAAAAGGTATGCCGCTTAGGGATCCGAGCCCGATTGACCGAGTTATGGGCTTTGGAAGTGTGTATGGGGGCCATTTTTCGGCAAGTCATCGAAAACTTCAATTTACCGCCATAAAACCAGTCAAAAATTGACTATCTTCATCGGAAACTTGAAATTACCGCCATAAAACCAGTCAAAAATCGACTATCTTCCAAATTAAAATATGTTAATGCAGATTACACTATTTTTAAATCACAAACTTAAAAAGGTATGCCGCTTAGGGATCCGAGCCCGATTGACCGAGTTATGGGCTTATGGAGCATCGAAAACTTCAATTTACCACCATTAAACCAGTCAAAAATCGACTATCTTCCAAATTAAAATATTTTAATGCAGATTACACTATTTTGAAATCACAAACTTAAAAAGGTATGCCGCTTAGGGATCCGAGCCCGATTGACCGAGTTATGGGCTTTGGAAGTGTGTATGGGGGCCATTTTTCGGCAAGTCATCGAAAACTTCAATTTACCGCCATAAAACCAGTCAAAAATTGACTATCTTCCCAAGTAAAATATTTTAGTGCACATTACACTATTTTCAAGTCACAAACTTCTAAAGGTATGCCGCTTAGGGATCCGAGCCCGATTGACCGAGTTATGGGCTTTGGAAGTGTGTATGGGGGCCATTTTACGGCAAGTCATCGAAAACTTCAAATTACCGCCATAAAACCAGTCAAAAATCGACTATCTTCCAAAGTAAAATATTTTAGTGCACATTACACTATTTTCAAATCACAAACTCAAAAAGGTATGCCGCTTAGGGATCCGAGCCCGATGGACAGAGTTATGGGCTTTGGAAGTGTGTATGTGGGACATTTTTCGACAAGTCATCGAAAACTTCAATTTACCGCCATTAAACCAGTCAAAAATCGACTATCTTCCAAATTAAAATATTTTAATGCAGATTACACTATTTTTAAATCACAAACTTAAAAAGGTATGCCGCTTAGGGATCCGAGCCCGATGGACAGAGTTATGGGCTTTGGAAGTGTGTATGGGGGACATTTTTCGGCAAGTAATCGAAAACTTCAATTTACCGCCATTAAACCAGTCAAAAATCGACTATCTTCCAAATTAAAATATTTTAATGCAGATTACACTATTTTTAAATCACAAACTTAAAAAGGTATGCCGCTTAGGGATCCGAGCCCGATTGACCGAGTTATGGGCTTTGGAAGTGTGTATGGGGGCCATTTTTCGGCAAGTCATCGAAAACTTCAATTTACCGCCATAAAACCAGTCAAAAATTGACTATCTTCATCGGAAACTTGAAATTACCGCCATAAAACCAGTCAAAAATCGACTATCTTCCAAATTAAAATATGTTAATGCAGATTACACTATTTTTAAATCACAAACTTAAAAAGGTATGCCGCTTAGGGATCCGAGCCCGATTGACCGAGTTATGGGCTTATGGGCATCGAAAACTTCAATTTACCACCATTAAACCAGTCAAAAATCGACTATCTTCCAAATTAAAATATTTTAATGCAGATTACACTATTTTGAAATCACAAACTTAAAAAGGTATGCCGCTTAGGGATCCGAGCCCGATTGACCGAGTTATGGGCTTTGGAAGTGTGTATGGGGGCCATTTTTCGGCAAGTCATCGAAAACTTCAATTTACCGCCATAAAACCAGTCAAAAATTGACTATCTTCCCAAGTAAAATATTTTAGTGCACATTACACTATTTTCAAGTCACAAACTTAAAAAGGTATGCCGCTTAGGGATCCGAGCCCGATTGACCGAGTTATGGGCTTTGGAAGTGTGTATGGGGGCCATTTTACGGCAAGTCATCGAAAACTTCAAATTACCGCCATAAAACCAGTCAAAAATCGACTATCTTCCAAAGTAAAATATTTTAGTGCACATTACACTATTTTCAAATCACAAACTCAAAAAGGTATGCCGCTTAGGGATCCGAGCCCGATGGACAGAGTTATGGGCTTTGGAAGTGTGTATGTGGGACATTTTTCGACAAGTCATCGAAAACTTCAATTTACCGCCATAAAACCAGTCAAAAATCGACTATCTTCCAAATTAAAATATTTTAATGCAGATTACACTATTTTTAAATCACAAACCTAAAAAGGTATGCCGCTTAGGGATCCGAGCCCGATTGACCGAGTTATGGGCTTTGGAAGTGTGTATGGGGGCCATTTTTCGGCAAGTCATCGAAAACTTCAATTTACCGCCATAAAACCAGTCAAAAATCGACTATCTTCCAAATTAAAATATTTTAATGCAGATTACACTATTTTTAAATCACAAACTTAAAAAGGTATGCCGCTTAGGGATCCGAGCCCGATTGACCGAGTTATGGGCTTTGGAAGTGTGTATGGGGACCATTTTTCGGCAAGTCATCGAAAACTTCATGTTACCGCCATAAAAATTGACTATCTTCATCGAAAACTTGAAATTACCGCCATAAAACCAGTCAAAAATCGACTATCTTCCAAATTAAAATATTTTAATGCAGATTACACTATTTTCAAATCACAAACTTAACAAGGTATGCCGCTTAGGGATCCGAGCCCGATGGACAGAGTTATGGGCTTTGGAAGTGTGTATGGGGCCATTTTTCGGCAAGTCATCGAAAACTTCAATTTACCGCCATAAACCCAGTCAAAAATCGACTATCTTCCAAATTAAAATATTTTAATGCAGATTACACTATTTTCAAATCACAAACTTAAAAATGTATGCCGCTTAGAGATCCGAGCCCGATTGTCCGAGTTATGGGCTTTGGAAGTGTGTATGGGGGCCATTTTTCGGCAAGTCATCGAAAACTTCAAATTACCGCCATAAAACCAGTAAAAAATTGACTATCTTCCCAAGTAAAATATTTTAGTGCACATTACACTATTTTCAAGTCACAAACTTCAAAAGGTATGCCGCTTAGGGATCCGAGCCCGATTGACCGAGTTATGGGCTTTGGAAGTGTGTATGGGGGCCATTTTACGGCAAGTCATCGAAAACTTCAAATTACCGCCATAAAACCAGTCAAAAATCGACTATCTTACCAAGTAAAATATTTTAGTGCACATTACACTATTTTCAAATCACAAACTTCAAAAGGTATGCCGCTTAGGGATCCGAGCCCGATTGACCGAGTTATGGGCTTTGGAAGTGTGTATGGGGGCCATTTTTCGGCAAGTCATCGAAAACTTCAATTTACCGTCATAAAACCAGTCAAAAATTGACTATCTTCATCGAAAACTTGAAATTACCGCCATAAAACCAGTCAAAAATCGACTATCTTCCAAATTAAAATATTTTAATGCAGATTACACTATTTTTAAATCACAAACTTAAAAAGGTATGCCGCTTAGGGATCCGAGCCTGATTGACCGAGTTATGGGCTTTGGAAGTGTGTATGGGGGCCATTTTTCGGCAAGTCATCGAAAACTTCAATTTACCGCCATAAACCCAGTCAAAAATCGACTATCTTCCAAATTAAAATATTTTAATGCAGATTACACTATTTTCAAATCACAAACTTAAAAATGTATGCCGCTTAGAGATCCGAGCCCGATTGTCCGAGTTATGGGCTTTGGAAGTGTGTATGGGGGCCATTTTTCGGCAAGTCATCGAAAACTTCAAATTACCGCCATAAAACCAGTCAAAAATCGACTATCTTCCCAAGCAAATGTCACAAACTTAAAAAGGTATGCCGCTTAGGGATCCGAGCCCGATTGACCGAGTTATGGGCTTTGGATGTGTGTATGGGGGCCATTTTTCGGCAAGTAATCGAAAACTTCAATTTACCGCCATAAAACCAGTCAAAAATTGACTATCTTCCCAAGTAAAATATTTTAGTGAACATTACACTATTTTCAAGTCACAAACTTAAAAAGGTATGCCGCTTAGGGATCCGAGCCCGATGGACAGAGTTATGGGCTTTGGAAGTGTGTATAGGGGCCATTTTTCGGCCAGTCATCGAAAACTTCAAATTACCGCCATAAAACCAGTCAAAAATCGACTATCTTCCGAAGTAAAATATTTTAGTGCACATTACACTATTTTCAAATCACAAACTTAAAAAGGTATGCCGCTTAGGGATCCGAGCCCGATGGACAGAGTTATGGGCTTTGGAAGTGTGTATGGGGGACATTTTTCGGCAAGTAATCGAAAACTTCAATTTACCGCCATTAAACCAGTCAAAAATCGACTATCTTCCAAATTAAAATATTTTAATGCAGATTACACTATTTTTAAATCACAAACTTAAAAAGGTATGCCGCTTAGGGATCCGAGCCCGATTGACCGAGTTATGGGCTTTGGAAGTGTGTATGGGGGCCATTTTTCGGCAAGTCATCGAAAACTTCAATTTACCGCCATAAAACCAGTCAAAAATTGACTATCTTCATCGGAAACTTGAAATTACCGCCATAAAACCAGTCAAAAATCGACTATCTTCCGAATTAAAATATGTTAATGCAGATTACACTATTTTTAAATCACAAACTTAAAAAGGTATGCCGCTTAGGGATCCGAGCCCGATTGACCGAGTTATGGGCTTATGGGCATCGAAAACTTCAATTTACCACCATTAAACCAGTCAAAAATCGACTATCTTCCAAATTAAAATATTTTAATGCAGATTACACTATTTTGAAATCACAAACTTAAAAAGGTATGCCGCTTAGGGATCCGAGCCCGATTGACCGAGTTATGGGCTTTGGAAGTGTGTATGGGGGCCATTTTTCGGCAAGTCATCGAAAACTTCAATTTACCGCCATAAAACCAGTCAAAAATTGACTATCTTCCCAAGTAAAATATTTTAGTGCACATTACACTATTTTCAAGTCACAAACTTAAAAAGGTATGCCGCTTAGGGATCCGAGCCCGATTGACCGAGTTATGGGCTTTGGAAGTGTGTATGGGGGCCATTTTACGGCAAGTCATCGAAAACTTCAAATTACCGCCATAAAACCAGTCAAAAATCGACTATCTTCCAAAGTAAAATATTTTAGTGCACATTACACTATTTTCAAATCACAAACTCAAAAAGGTATGCCGCTTAGGGATCCGAGCCCGATTGACCGAGTTATGGGCTTTGGAAGTGTGTATGGGGGCCATTTTTCGGCAAGTCATCGAAAACTTCAATTTACCGCCATTAAACCAGTCAAAAATTGACTATCTTCATCGAAAACTTGAAATTACCGCCATAAAACCAGTCAAAAATCGACTATCTTCCAAATTAAAATATTTTAATGCAGATTACACTATTTTCAAATCACAAACTTAACAAGGTATGCCGCTTAGGGATCCGAGCCCGATGGACAGAGTTATGGGCTTTGGAAGTGTGTATGGGGCCATTTTTCGGCAAGTCATCGAAAACTTCAATTTACCGCCATAAACCCAGTCAAAAATCGACTATCTTCCAAATTAAAATATTTTAATGCAGATTACACTATTTTCAAATCACAAACTTAACAAGGTATGCCGCTTAGGGATCCGAGCCCGATGGACAGAGTTATGGGCTTTGGAAGTGTGTATGGGGCCATTTTTCGGCAAGTCATCGAAAACTTCAATTTACCGCCATAAACCCAGTCAAAAATCGACTATCTTCCAAATTAAAATATTTTAATGCAGATTACACTATTTTCAAATCACAAACTTAAAAATGTATGCCGCTTAGAGATCCGAGCCCGATTGTCCGAGTTATGGGCTTTGGAAGTGTGTATGGGGGCCATTTTTCGGCAAGTCATCGAAAACTTCAAATTACCGCCATAAAACCAGTAAAAAATTGACTATCTTCCCAAGTAAAATATTTTAGTGCACATTACACTATTTTCAAGTCACAAACTTCAAAAGGTATGCCGCTTAGGGATCCGAGCCCGATTGACCGAGTTATGGGCTTTGGAAGTGTGTATGGGGGCCATTTTACGGCAAGTCATCGAAAACTTCAAATTACCGCCATAAAACCAGTCAAAAATCGACTATCTTCCAAAGTAAAATATTTTAGTGCACATTACACTATTTTCAAATCACAAACTCAAAAAGGTATGCCGCTTAGGGATCCGAGCCCGATTGACCGAGTTATGGGCTTTGGAAGTGTGTATGGGGGCCATTTTTCGGCAAGTCATCGAAAACTTCAATTTACCGCCATAAAACCAGTCAAAAATTGACTATCTTCATCGAAAACTTGAAATTACCGCCATAAAACCAGTCAAAAATCGACTATCTTCCAAATTAAAATATTTTAATGCAGATTACACTATTTTCAAATCACAAACTTAACAAGGTATGCCGCTTAGGGATCCGAGCCCGATGGACAGAGTTATGGGCTTTGGAAGTGTGTATGGGGCCATTTTTCGGCAAGTCATCGAAAACTTCAATTTACCGCCATAAACCCAGTCAAAAATCGACTATCTTCCAAATTAAAATATTTTAATGCAGATTACACTATTTTCAAATCACAAACTTAACAAGGTATGCCGCTTAGGGATCCGAGCCCGATGGACAGAGTTATGGGCTTTGGAAGTGTGTATGGGGCCATTTTTCGGCAAGTCATCGAAAACTTCAATTTACCGCCATAAACCCAGTCAAAAATCGACTATCTTCCAAATTAAAATATTTTAATGCAGATTACACTATTTTCAAATCACAAACTTAAAAATGTATGCCGCTTAGAGATCCGAGCCCGATTGTCCGAGTTATGGGCTTTGGAAGTGTGTATGGGGGCCATTTTTCGGCAAGTCATCGAAAACTTCAAATTACCGCCATAAAACCAGTAAAAAATTGACTATCTTCCCAAGTAAAATATTTTAGTGCACATTACACTATTTTCAAGTCACAAACTTCAAAAGGTATGCCGCTTAGGGATCCGAGCCCGATTGACCGAGTTATGGGCTTTGGAAGTGTGTATGGGGGCCATTTTACGGCAAGTCATCGAAAACTTCAAATTACCGCCATAAAACCAGTCAAAAATCGACTATCTTCCCAAGTAAAATATTTTAGTGCACATTACACTATTTTCAAGTCACAAACTTCAAAAGGTATGCCGCTTAGGGATCCGAGCCCGATTGACCGAGTTATGGGCTTTGGAAGTGTGTATGGGGGCCATTTTTCGGCAAGTCATCGAAAACTTCAATTTACCGTCATAAAACCAGTCAAAAATTGACTATCTTCATCGAAAACTTGAAATTACCGCCATAAAACCAGTCAAAAATCGACTATCTTCCAAATTAAAATATTTTAATGCAGATTACACTATTTTTAAATCACAAACTTAAAAAGGTATGCCGCTTAGGGATCAGAGCCTGATTGACCGAGTTATGGGCTTTGGAAGTGTGTATGGGGGCCATTTTTCGGCAAGTCATCGAAAACTTCAATTTACCGCCATAAACCCAGTCAAAAATCGACTATCTTCCAAATTAAAATATTTTAATGCAGATTACACTATTTTCAAATCACAAACTTAAAAAGGTATACCGCTTAGGGATCCGAGCCCGATGGACAGAGTTATGGGCTTTGGAAGTGTGTATGGGGGCCATTTTTCGGCAAGTCATCGAAAACTTCAAATTACCGCCATAAAACCAGTAAAAAATCGACTATCTTCCCAAGCAAATGTCAAAAACTTAAAAAGGTATGCCGCTTAGGGATCCGAGCCCGATTGACCGAGTTATGGGCTTTGGAAGTGTGTATGGGGGCCATTTTACGGCAAGTCATCGAAAACTTCAATTTACCGCCATAAAACCAGTCAAAAATTGACTATCTTCATCGAAAACTTGAAATTACCGCCATAAAACCAGTCAAAAATCGACTATCTTCCAAATTAAAATATTTTAATGCAGATTACACTATTTTCAAATCACAAACTTAAAAAGGTATACCGCTTAGGGATCCGAGCCCGATGGACAGAGTTATGGGCTTTGGAAGTGTGTATGGGGGCCATTTTTCGGCAAGTCATCGAAAACTTCAATTTACCGCCATAAACCCAGTCAAAAATCGACTATCTTCCAAATTAAAATATTTTAATGCAGATTACACTATTTTCAAATCACAAACTTAAAAATGTATGCCGCTTAGAGATCCGAGCCCGATTGTCCGAGGTTTGGGCTTTGGAAGTGTGTATGGGGGCCATTTTTCGGCAAGTCATCGAAAACTTCAAATTACCGCCATAAAACCAGTAAAAAATCGACTATCTTCCCAAGAAAATGTCACAAACTTAAAAAGGTATGCCGCTTAGGGATCCGAGCCCGATTGACCGAGTTATGGGCTTTGGAAGTGTGTATGGGGGCCATTTTACGGCAAGTCATCGAAAACTTCAAATTACCGCCATAAAACGAGTCAAAAATCGACTATCTTCCGAAGTAAAATATTTTAGTGCACATTACACTATTTTCAAATCACAAACTTAAAAAGGTATGCCGCTTAGGGATCCGAGCCCGATGGACAGAGTTATGGGCTTTGGAAGTGTGTATGGGGGCCATTTTTCTGCAAGTCATCGAAAACTTCAATTTACCGCCATTAAACCAGTCAAAAATCGACTATCTTCCAAATTAAAATATTTTAATGCAGATTACACTATTTTGAAATCACAAACTTAAAAAGGTATGCCGCTTAGGGATCCGAGCCCGATTGACCGAGTTATGGGCTTTGGAAGTGTGTATGGGGCCATTTTTCGGCAAGTCATCGAAAACTTCAAATTACCGCCATAAAACCAGTAAAAAATTGACTATCTTCCCAAGTAAAATATTTTAGTACACATTACACTATTTTCAAGTCACAAACTTCAAAAGGTATGCCGCTTAGGGATCCGAGCCCGATTGACCGAGTTATGGGCTTTGGAAGTGTGTATGGGGGCCATTTTACGGCAAGTCATCGAAAACTTCAAATTACCGCCATAAAACCAGTCAAAAATCGACTATCTTCCCAAGTAAAATATTTTAGTGCACATTACACTATTTTCAAGTCACAAACTTCAAAAGGTATGCCGCTTAGGGATCCGAGCCCGATTGACCGAGTTATGGGCTTTGGAAGTGTGTATGGGGGCCATTTTACGGCAAGTCATCGAAAACTTCAAATTACCGCCATAATACCAGTCAAAAATCGACTATCTTCCCAAGTAAAATATTTTAGTGCACATTACACTATTTTCAAGTCACAAACTTCAAAAGGTATGCCGCTTAGGGATCCGAGCCCGATTGACCGAGTTATGGGCTTTGGAAGTGTGTATGGGGGCCATTTTTCGGCAAGTCATCGAAAACTTCAATTTACCGCCATAAACCCAGTCAAAAATCGACTATCTTCCAAATTAAAATATTTTAATGCAGATTACACTATTTTCAAATCACAAACTTAAAAAGGTATTAGTCTTAGTGATCCGAGCATCGATGGACCGAGTTATGGGCTTTGAAAGTGTGTATGGGGGCCATTGTTCGGCAAGTCATCGAAAACTTCAAATTACCGCCATAAAACAAGTAAAAAATCGACTATCTTCCCAAGCAAATTTGTCACAAACTTAAAAAGGTATGCCGCTTAGGGATCCGAGCCCGATTGACCGAGTTATGGGCTTTGGAAGTGTGTATGGGGGCCATTGTTCGGCAAGTCATCGAAAACTTCAAATTACCGCCATAAAACCAGTCAAAAATCGACTATCTTCCGAAGTAAAATATTTTAGTGCACATAACACTATTTTCAAATCACAAGTAAAATATTTTAGTGCACATTACACCATTTTCAAGTCACAAACTTAAAAAGGTATGCCGCTTAGGGATCCGAGCCCGATTGACCGAGTTATGGGCTTTGGAAGTGTGTATGGGGGCCATTTTACGGCAAGTCATCGAAAACTTCAATTTACCGCCATAAAACCAGTCAAAAATTGACTATCTTCATCGAAAACTTGAAATTACCGCCATAAAACCAGTCAAAAATCGACTATCTTCCAAATTAAAATATTTTAATGCAGATTACACTATTTTCAAATCACAAACTTAAAAAGGTATACCGCTTAGGGATCCGAGCCCGATGGACAGAGTTATGGGCTTTGGAAGTGTGTATGGGGGCCATTTTTCGGCAAGTCATCGAAAACTTCAATTTACCGCCATAAACCCAGTCAAAAATCGACTATCTTCCAAATTAAAATATTTTAATGCAGATTACACTATTTTCAAATCACAAACTTAAAAATGTATGCCGCTTAGAGATCCGAGCCCGATTGACCGAGGTTTGGGCTTTGGAAGTGTGTATGGGGGCCATTTTTCGGCAAGTCATCGAAAACTTCAAATTACCGCCATAAAACCAGTAAAAAATCGACTATCTTCCCAAGCAAATGTCACAAACTTAAAAAGGTATGCCGCTTAGGGATCCGAGCCCGATTGACCGAGTTATGGGCTTTGGAAGTGTGTATGGGGGCCATTTTACGGCAAGTCATCGAAAACTTCAAATTACCGCCATAAAACGAGTCAAAAATCGACTATCTTCCGAAGTAAAATATTTTAGTGCACATTACACTATTTTCAAATCACAAACTTAAAAAGGTATGCCGCTTAGGGATCCGAGCCCGATGGACAGAGTTATGGGCTTTGGAAGTGTGTATGGGGGCCATTTTTCTGCAAGTCATCGAAAACTTCAATTTACCGCCATTTAACCAGTCAAAAATTGACTATCTTCCAAATTAAAATATTTTAATGCAGATTACACTATTTTGAAATCACAAACTTAAAAAGGTATGCCGCTTAGGGATCCGAGCCCGATTGACCGAGTTATGGGCTTTGGAAGTGTGTATGGGGCCATTTTTCGGCAAGTCATCGAAAACTTCAATTTACCGCCATAAAACCAGTCAAAAATTGACTATCTTTATCGAAAACATGAAATTACCGCCATAAAACCAGTCAAAAATCGACTATCTTCCAAATTAAAATATTTTAATGCAGATTACACTATTTTCAAATCACAAACTTAAAAAGGTATGCCGCTTAGGGATCCGAGCCCGATTGACAGAGTTATGGGCTTTGGAAGTGTGTATGGGGGCCATTTTTCGGCAAGTCATCGAAAACTTCAAATTACCGCCATAAAACCAGTCAAAAATCGACTATCTTCCGAAGTAAAATATTTTAGTGCACATTACACTATTTTCAAATCACAAACTTAAAAAGGTATACCGCTTAGGGATCCGAGCCCGATGGACAGAGTTATGGGCTTTGGAAGTGTGTATGGGGGCCATTTTTCGGCAAGTCATCGAAAACTTCAATTTACCGCCATTAAACCAGTCAAAAATCGACTATCTTCCGAAGTAAAATATTTTAGTGCACATTACACTATTTTCAAATCACAAACTTAAAAAGGTATGCCTCTTAGTGATCCGAGCATCGATGGACCGAGTTATGGGCTTTGAAAGTGTGTATGGGGGCCATTGTTCGGCAAGTCATCGAAAACTTCAAATTACCGCCATAAAACCAGTAAAAAATCGACTATCTTCCCAAGCAAATGTCACAAACTTAAAAAGGTATGCCGCTTAGGGATCCGAGCCCGATTGACCGAGTTATGGGCTTTGGAAGTGTGTATGGGGGCCATTGTTCGGCAAGTCATCGAAAACTTCAAATTACCGCCATAAAACCAGTCAAAAATCGACTATCTTCCGAAGTAAAATATTTTAGTGCACATAACACTATTTTCAAATCACAAGTAAAATATTTCAGTGCACATTACACCATTTTCAAGTCACAAACTTAAAAAGGTATGCCGCTTAGGGATCCGAGCCCGATTGACCGAGTTATGGGCTTTGGAAGTGTGTATGGGGGCCATTTTACGGCAAGTCATCGAAGACTTCAAATTACCGCCATAAAACCAGTCAAAAATCGACTATCTTCCGAAGTAAAATATTTTAGTGCACTTTACACTATTTCAAAACACAAACTTAAAAAGGTATGCCGCTTAGGGATCCGAGCCCTATGGACAGAGTTATGGGCTTTGGAAGTGTGTATGGGGGCCATTTTTCGGCAAGTCATCGAAAACTTCAATTTACCGCCATACAACCAGTCAAAAATTGACTATCTTCATCGAAAACATAAAATTATTGCCATAAAACCAGTCAAAAATCGACTATCTTCCAAATTAAAATATTTTAATGCAGATTACACTATTTTCAAATCACAAACTTAAAAAGGTATGCCGCTTAGGGATCCGAGCCCGATTGACCGAGTTATGCGCTTTGGAAGTGTGTATGGGGGCTATTTTTCGGCAAGTCATCGAAAACTTCAAATTACCGCCATAAAACCAGTCAAAAATCGACTATCTTCCCAAGTAAAATATTTTAGTGCACATAACACTATTTTCAAATCACAAGTAAAATATTTTAGTGCACATTACACCATTTTCAAGTCACAAACTTAAAAAGGTATGCCGCTTAGGGATCCGAGCCCGATTGACCGAGTTATGGGCTTTGGAAGTGTGTATGGGGGCCATTTTACGGCAAGTCATCGAAAACTCCAAATTACCGCCATAAAACCAGTCAAAAATCGACTATCTTCCGAAGTAAAATATTTTTGTGCACATTACACTATTGTCAAGTCACAAACTTAAAAAGGTATGACGCTTAGGGATCCGAGCCCGATTGACCGAGTTATGGGCTTTGGAAGTGTGTATGGGGGCCATTGTTCGGCAAGTCATCGAAAACATTAATTTACCGCCATAAAACCTGTCAAAAATCGACTATCTTCCAAATTAAAATATTTTAATGCAGATTACACTATTTTCAAATCACAAACTAAAAAAGGTATGCCGCTTAAGGATCCGAGCCCGATTGACCGAGTTATGGGCTTTGGAAGTGTGTATGGGGGCCATTTTTCGCAAGTCATCGAAAACTTCAATTTACCGCCATAAAACCAGTCAAAAATTGACTATCTTCATCGAAAACTTGAAATTACCGCCATAAAACCACTAAAAAATCGATTATCTTCCAAATTAAAATATTTTAATGCAGATTACACTATTTTCAAATCACAAACTTAAAAATATATGCCTTAGGGATCCGAGCCCGATGGACAGAGTTATGGGCTTTGAAATTGTGTATGGGGCCATTTTTCGGCAAGTCATCGAAAACTTCAAATTACCGCCATAAAACCAGTCAAAAATCGACTATCTTCCGAAGTAAAATATTTTAGTGAGCATTACACTATTTTCAAATCACAAACTTAAAAAGGTATGCCGCTTAGGGATCCGAGCCCGATTGACCGAGTTATGGGCTTTGGAAGTGTGTATGGGGGCCATTGTTCGGCAAGTTATCGAGAACTTTAATTTACCGCCATAAAACCTGTCAAAAATCGACTATCTTCCAAATTAAAATATTTTAATGCAGATTACACTATTTTCAAATCACAAACTTAAAAAGGTATGCCGCTTAGGGATCCGAGCCCGATTGACCGAGTTATGCGCTTTGGAAGTGTGTATGGGGGCCATTTTTCGCAAGTCATCGAAAACTTCAAATTACCGCCATAAAACCAGTCAAAAATCGACTATCTTACGAAGTAAAATATTTTAGTGCACATTACACTATTTTCAAATCACAAACTTAAAAAGGTATGCCGCTTAGGGATCCGAGCCCGATTGACCGAGTTATGGGCTTTGGAAGTGTGTATGGGGGCCATTTTTCGCAAGTCATCGAAAACTTCAAATTACCGCCATAAAACCAGTCAAAAATCGACTATCTTACGAAGTAAAATATTTTAGTGCACATTACACTATTTTCAAATCACAAACTTAAAAAGGTATGCCGCTTAGGGATCCGAGCCCGATTGACCGAGTTATGGGCTTTGGAAGTGTGTATGGGGCCATTGTTCGGCAAGTCATCGAAAACTTTAATTTACCGCCATAAAACCTGTCAAAAATCGACTGTCTTACGAAGTAAAATATTTTAGTGCACATTACACTATTTTCAAATCACAAACTTAAAAAGGTATGCCGCTTAGGGATCCGAGCCCGATGGACAGAGTCATGGGCTTTGGAAGTGTGTATGGGGGCCATTTTTCGCAAGTCATCGAAAACTTCAACTTCCAAATTAAAATATTTTAATGCATAATACACTATTTTCAAATCACAAACTTAAAAATATATGCCGCTTAGGGATCCGAGCCCGATGGACAGAGTTATGGGCTTTGGAAGTGTGTATGGGGGCCGTTTTTCGCAAGTCATCGAAAACTTTAATTTACCGCCTCAAAACCAGTCAAAAATCGACTATCTTCCGCAGTAAAATATTTTAGTGCACATTCACTATTTTCAAATCACAAACTTAAAAAGGTATGCCGCTTAGGGATCCGAGCCCGATTGACCGAGATATGGGCTTTGGAAGTGTGTATGGGGGCTATTGTTCGGCAAGTCATCGAAAACTTTAATTTACCGCCATAAAACCAGTCAAAAATCGACTATCTTCCAAATTAAAATATTTTAATGCAGATTACACTATTTTCAAATCACAAACTTAAAAAGGTATGCCGCTTAGGGATCCGAGCCCAATTGACGGAGTTATGGGCTTTGGAAGTGTGTATGGGGGCCATTTTTCGGCAAGTCATCGAAAACTTCAATTTACCGCCATAAAACCAGTCAAAAATTGACTATCTTCCGAAGTAAAATATTTTAGTGCACATTACACTATTTTCAAATCACAAGTAAAATATTTTAGTGCACAATACACCATTTTCAAGTCACAAACTTAAAAAGGTATGCCGCTTAGGGATCCGAGCCCGATTGACCGAGTTATGGGCTTTGGAAGTGTGTATGGGGGCCATTGTTCGGCAAGTTATCGAAAACTTTAATTTACCGCCATAAAACCTGTCAAAAATCGACTATCTTCCAAATTAAAATATTTTAATGCAGATTACACTATTTTCAAATCACAAACTTAAAAAGGTATGCCGCTTAGGGATCCGAGCCCGATTGACCGAGTTATGGGCTTTGGAAGTGTGTATGGGGGCCATTTTTCGCAAGTCATCGAAAACTTCAAATTACCGCCATAAAACCAGTCAAAAATCGACTATCTTACGAAGTAAAATATTTTAGTGCACATTACACTATTTTGAAATCACAAACTTAAAAAGGTATGCCGCTTAGGGATCCGAGCCCGATTGACCGAGTTATGGGCTTTGGAAGTGTGTATGGGGCCATTGTTCGGCAAGTCATCGAAAACTTTAATTTACCGCCATAAAACCAGTCAAAAATCGACTATCTTCCAAATTAAAATATTTTAATGCATAATACACTATTTTCAAATCACAAACTTAAAAATATATGCCGCTTAGGGATCCGAGCCCGATGGACAGAGTTATGGGCTTTGGAAGTGTGTATGGGGGCCGTTTTTCGCAAGTCATCGAAAACTTTAATTTACCGCCTTAAAACCAGTCAAAAATCGACTATCTTCCGCAGTAAAATATTTTAGTGCACATTCACTATTTTCAAATCACAAACTTAAAAAGGTATGCCGCTTAGGGATCCGAGCCCGATTGACCGAGATATGGGCTTTGGAAGTGTGTATGGGGGCTATTGTTCGGCAAGTCATCGAAAACTTTAATTTACCGCCATAAAACCAGTCAAAAATCGACTATCTTCCAAATTAAAATATTTTAATGCAGATTACACTATTTTCAAATCACAAACTTAAAAAGGTATGCCGCTTAGGGATCCGAGCCCAATTGACGGAGTTATGGGCTTTGGAAGTGTGTATGGGGGCCATTTTTCGCAAGTCATCGAAAACTTCAATTTACCGCCATAAAACCAGTCAAAAATTGACTATCTTCCGAAGTAAAATATTTTAGTGCACATTACACTATTTTCAAATCACAAGTAAAATATTTTAGTGCACAATACACCATTTTCAAGTCACAAACTTAAAAAGGTATGCCGCTTAGGGATCCGAGCCCGATTGACCGAGTTATGGGCTTTGGAAGTGTGTATGGGGGCCATTGTTCGGCAAGTTATCGAAAACTTTAATTTACCGCCATAAAACCTGTCAAAAATCGACTATCTTCCAAATTAAAATATTTTAATGCAGATTACACTATTTTCAAATCACAAACTTAAAAAGGTATGCCGCTTAGGGATCCGAGCCCGATTGACCGAGTTATGGGCTTTGGAAGTGTGTATGGGGGCCATTTTTCGCAAGTCATCGAAAACTTCAAATTACCGCCATAAAACCACTCAAAAATCGACTATCTTACGAAGTAAAATATTTTAGTGCACATTACACTATTTTCAAATCACAAACTTAAAAAGGTATGCCGCTTAGGGATCCGAGCCCGATTGACCGAGTTATGGGCTTTGGTAGTGTGTATGGGGCCATTGTTCGGCAAGTCATCGAAAACTTTAATTTACCGCCATAAAACCAGTCAAAAATCGACTATCTTCCAAATTAAAATATTTTAATGCATAATACACTATTTTCAAATCACAAACTTAAAAATATATGCCGCTTAGGGATCCGAGCCCGATGGACAGAGTTATGGGCTTTGGAAGTGTGTATGGGGGCCATTTTTCGCAAGTCATCGAAAACTTTAATTTACCGCCTTAAAACCAGTCAAAAATCGACTATCTTCCGCAGTAAAATATTTTAGTGCACATTCACTATTTTCAAATCACAAACCTAAAAAGGTATGCCGCTTAGGGATCCGAGCCCGATTGACCGAGATATGGGCTTTGGAAGTGTGTATGGGGGCTATTGTTCGGCAAGTCATCGAAAACTTTAATTTACCGCCATAAAACCAGTCAAAAATCGACTATCTTCCAAATTAAAATATTTTAATGCAGATTACACTATTTTCAAATCACAAACTTAAAATGGTATGCCGCTTAGGGATCCGAGTCCGATTGACAGAGTCATGGGCTTTGGAAGTGTGTATGGGGGCCATTTTTCGCAAGTCATCGAAAACTTTAATTTACCGCCATAAAACCAGTCAAAAATTGACTATCTTCATCGAAAACTTGAAATTACCGCCATAAAACCACTCAAAAATCGATTATCTTCCAAATTAAAATATTTTAATGCAGATTACACTATTTTCAAATCACAAACTTAAAAAGGTATGCCGCTTAGGGATCCGAGCCCAATTGACGGAGTTATGGGCTTTGGAAGTGTGTATGGGGGCCATTTTTCGGCAAGTCATCGAAAACTTCAATTTACTGCCATAAAACCAGTCAAAAATTGACTATCTTCCGAAGTAAAATATTTTAGTGCACATTACACTATTTTCAAATCACAAGTAAAATATTTTAGTGCACAATACACCATTTTCAAGTCACAAACTTAAAAAGGTATGCCGCTTAGGGATCCGAGCCCGATTGACCGAGTTATGGGCTTTGGAAGTGTGTATGGGGGCCATTTTTCGGCAAGTCATCGAAAACTTTAATTTACCGCCATAAAACCTGTCAAAAATCTACTATCTTCCAAATTAAAATATTTTAATGCAGATTACACTATTTTCAAATCACAAACTTAAAAAGGTATGCCGCTTAGGGATCCGAGCCCGATTGACCGAGTTATGGGCTTTGGAAGTGTGTATGGGGGCCATTTTTCGCAAGTCATCGAAAACTTCAAATTACCGCCATAAAACCAGTCAAAAATCGACTATCTTACGAAGTAAAATATTTTAGTGCACATTACACTATTTTCAAATCACAAACTTAAAAAGGTATGCCGCTTAGGGATCCGAGCCCGATTGACCGAGTTATGGGCTTTGGAAGTGTGTATGGGGGCCATTTTTCGCAAGTCATCGAAAACTTCAAATTACCGCCATAAAACCAGTCAAAAATCGACTATCTTACGAAGTAAAATATTTTAGTGCACATTACACTATTTTCAAATCACAAACTTAAAAAGGTATGCCGCTTAGGGATCCGAGCCTGATTGACCGAGTTATGGGCTTTGGAAGTGTGTATGGGGGCCATTGTTCGCAAGTCATCGAAAACTTCAATTTACCGCCATAAAACCAGTCAAAAATCGACTATCTTCCGAAGTAAAATATTTTAGTGAGCATTACACTATTTTCAAATCCTAAACTTAAAAAGGTATGCCGCTTAGGGATCCGAGCCTGATTGACGGAGTTATGGGCTTTGGAAGTGTGTATGGGGGCCATTTTACGGCAAGTCATCGAAAACTTCAAATAAACGAGTCAAAAATCGACTATCTTCCGAAGTAAAATATTTTAGTGCACATTACACTATTTTCAAGTCACAAACTTTAAAAGGTATGCCGCTTAAGGATCTGAGCCCGATTGACCGAGTTATGGGCTTTGGAAGTGTGCATGGGGGCCATTTTTCGCAAGTCATCGAAAACTTCAAATTACCGCCATAAAACCAGTCAAAAATCGACTATCTTACGAAGTAAAATATTTTAGTGCACATTACACTATTTTCAAATCACAAACTTAAAAAGGTATGCCGCTTAGGGATCCGAGCCCGATTGACCGAGTTATGGGCTTTGGAAGTGTGTATGGGGGCCATTTTTCGCAAGTCATCGAAAACTTCAAATTACCGCCATAAAACCAGTCAAAAATCGACTATCTTACGAAGTAAAATATTTTAGTGCACATTACACTATTTTCAAATCACAAACTTAAAAAGGTATGCCGCTTAGGGATCCGAGCCTGATTGACCGAGTTATGGGCTTTGGAAGTGTGTATGGGGGCCATTGTTCGCAAGTCATCGAAAACTTCAAATTACCGCCATAAAACCAGTCAAAAATCGACTATCTTCCGCAGTAAAATATTTTAGTGCACATTCACTATTTTCAAATCACAAACCTAAAAAGGTATGCCCCTTAGGGATCCGAGCCCGATTGACCGAGATATGGGCTTTGGAAGTGTGTATGGGGGCTATTGTTCGGCAAGTCATCGAAAACTTTAATTTACCGCCATAAAACCAGTCAAAAATCGACTATCTTCCAAATTAAAATATTTTAATGCAGATTACACTATTTTCAAATCACAAACTTAAAATGGTATGCCGCTTAGGGATCCGAGTCCGATTGACAGAGTCATGGGCTTTGGAAGTGTGTATGGGGGCCATTGTTCGCAAGTCATCGAAAACTTTAATTTACCGCCATAAAACCAGTCAAAAATTGACTATCTTCATCGAAAACTTGAAATTACCGCCATAAAACCACTCAAAAATCGATTATCTTCCAAATTAAAATATTTTAATGCAGATTACACTATTTTCAAATCACAAACTTAAAAAGGTATGCCGCTTAGGGATCCGAGCCCGATTGACCGAGTTATGGGCTTTGGAAGTGTGTATGGGGGCCATTGTTCGGCAAGTCATCGAAAACTTTAATTTACCGCCATAAAACCTGTCAAAAATCGACTATCTTCCAAATTAAAATATTTTAATGCAGATTACACTATTTTCAAATCACAAACTTAAAAAGGTATGCCGCTTAGGGATCCGAGCCCGATTGACCGAGTTATGGGCTTTGGAAGTGTGTATGGGGGCCATTTTTCGCAAGTCATCGAAAACTTCAAATTACCGCCATAAAACCAGTCAAAAATCGACTATCTAACGAAGTAAAATATTTTAGTGCACATTACACTATTTTCAAATCACAAACTTAAAAAGGTATGCCGCTTAGGGATCCGAGCCCGATTGACCGAGTTGTGGGCTTTGGAAGTGTGTATGGGGGCCATTTTTCGCAAGTCATCGAAAACTTCAAATTACCGCCATAAAACCAGTCAAAAATCGACTATCTTACGAAGTAAAATATTTTAGTGCACATTACACTATTTTCAAATCACAAACTTAAAAAGGTATGCCGCTTAGGGATCCGAGCCTGATTGACCGAGTTATGGGCTTTGGAAGTGTGTATGGGGGCCATTGTTCGCAAGTCATCGAAAACTTCAATTTACCGCCATAAAACCAGTCAAAAATCGACTATCTTCCGAAGTAAAATATTTTAGTGAGCATTACACTATTTTCAAATCCTAAACTTAAAAAGGTATGCCGCTTAGGGATCCGAGCCTGATTGACCGAGTTATGGGCTTTGGAAGTGTGTATGGGGGCCATTTTACGGCAAGTCATCTAAAACTTCAAATAAACGAGTCAAAAATCGACTATCTTCCGAAGTAAAATATTTTAGTGAGCATTACACTATTTTCAAATCACAAACTTAAAAAGGTATGCCGCTTAGGGATCCGAGCCCGATTGACCGAGTTATGGGCTTTGGAAGTGTGTATGGGGGCCATTTTTCGCAAGTCATCGAAAACTTCAAATTACCGCCATAAAACCAGTCAAAAATCGACTATCTTACGAAGTAAAATATTTTAGTGCACATTACACTATTTTCAAATCACAAACTTAAAAAGGTATGCCGCTTAGGGATCCGAGCCCGATTGACCGAGTTATGGGCTTTGGAAGTGTGTATGGGGGCCATTTTTCGCAAGTCATCGAAAACTTCAAATTACCGCCATAAAACCAGTCAAAAATCGACTATCTTACGAAGTAAAATATTTTAGTGCACATTACACTATTTTCAAATCACAAACTTAAAAAGGTATGCCGCTTAGGGATCCGAGCCTGATTGACCGAGTTATGGGCTTTGGAAGTGTGTATGGGGGCCATTGTTCGCAAGTCATCGAAAACTTCAAATTACCGCCATAAAACCAGTCAAAAATCGACTATCTTACGAAGTAAAATATTTTAGTGCATAATACACCATTTTCAAGTCACAAAATTAAAAAGGTATGCCGCTTAGGGATCCGAGCCCGATTGACCGAGTTATGGGCTTTGGAAGTGTGTATGGGGGCCATTTTACGGCAAGTCATCGAAAACTTCAAATAAACGAGTCAAAAATCGACTATCTTCCGAAGTAAAATATTTTAGTGCACATTACACTATTTTCAAGTCACAAACTTAAAAAGGTATGCCGCTTAAGGATCCGAGCCCGATTGACCGAGTTATGGGCTTTGGAAGTGTGTATGGGGGCCATTTTTCGCAAGTCATCGAAAACTTTAATTTACCGCCATAAAACCAGTCAAAAATCGACTATCTTCCGAAGTAAAATATTTTAGTGAGCATTACACTATTTTCAAATCCTAAACTTAAAAAGGTATGCCGCTTAGGGATCCGAGCCTGATTGACCGAGTTATGGGCTTTGGAAGTGTGTATGGGGGCCATTTTTCGCAAGTCATCGAAAACTTTAATTTACCGCCTTAAAACCAGTCAAAAATCGACTATCTTCCGCAGTAAAATATTTTAGTGCACATTCACTATTTTCAAATCACAAACCTAAAAAGGTATGCCGCTTAGGAATCCGAGTCCGATTGACAGAGTCATGGGCTTTGGAAGTGTGTATGGGGGCCATTTTTCGCAAGTCATCGAAAACTTTAATTTACCGCCATAAAACCAGTCAAAAATTGACTATCTTCATCGAAAACTTGAAATTACCGCCATAAAACCACTCAAAAATCGATTATCTTCCAAATTAAAATATTTTAATGCAGATTACACTATTTTCAAATCACAAACTTAAAAAGGTATGCCGCTTAGGGATCCGAGCCCAATTGACGGAGTTATGGGCTTTGGAAGTGTGTATGGGGGCCATTTTTCGGCAAGACATCGAAAACTTCAATTTACCGCCATAAAACCAGTCAAAAATTGACTATCTTCCGAAGTAAAATATTTTAGTGCACATTACACTATTTTCAAATCACAAGTAAAATATTTTAGTGCACAATACACCATTTTCAAGTCACAAACTTAAAAAGGTATGCCGCTTAGGGATCCGAGCCCGATTGACCGAGTTATGGGCTTTGGAAGTGTGTATGGGGGCCATTGTTCGGCAAGTCATCGAAAACTTTAATTTACCGCCATAAAACCTGTCAAAAATCGACTATCTTCCAAATGAAAATATTTTAATGCAGATTACACTATTTACAAATCACAAACTTAAAAAGGTATGCCGCTTAGGGATCCGAGCCCGATTGACCGAGTTGTGGGCTTTGGAAGTGTGTATGGGGGCCATTTTTCGCAAGTCATCGAAAACTTCAATTTACCGCCATAAAACCAGTCAAAAATCGACTATCTAACGAAGTAAAATATTTTAGTGCACATTACACTATTTTCAAATCACAAACTTAAAATGGTATGCCGCTTAGGGATCCGAGTCCGATTGACAGAGTCATGGGCTTTGGAAGTGTGTATGGGGGCCATTTTTCGCAAGTCATCGAAAACTTTAATTTACCGCCATAAAACCAGTCAAAAATTGACTATCTTCATCGAAAACTTGAAATTACCGCCATAAAACCACTCAAAAATCGATTATCTTCCAAATTAAAATATTTTAATGCAGATTACACTATTTTCAAATCACAAACTTAAAAAGGTATGCCGCTTAGGGATCCGAGCCCGATTGACCGAGTTATGGGCTTTGGAAGTGTGTATGGGGGCCATTTTTCGCAAGTCATCGAAAACTTCAAATTACCGCCATAAAACCAGTCAAAAATCGACTATCTAACGAAGTAAAATATTTTAGTGCACATTACACTATTTTCAAATCACAAACTTAAAAAGGTATGCCGCTTAGGGATCCGAGCCCGATTGACCGAGTTGTGGGCTTTGGAAGTGTGTATGGGGGCCATTTTTCGCAAGTCATCGAAAACTTCAAATTACCGCCATAAAACCAGTCAAAAATCGACTATCTTACGAAGTAAAATATTTTAGTGCACATTACACTATTTTCAAATCACAAACTTAAAAAGGTATGCCGCTTAGGGATCCGAGCCTGATTGACCGAGTTATGGGCTTTGGAAGTGTGTATGGGGGCCATTGTTCGCAAGTCATCGAAAACTTCAATTTACCGCCATAAAACCAGTCAAAAATCGACTATCTTCCGAAGTAAAATATTTTAGTGAGCATTACACTATTTTCAAATCCTAAACTTAAAAAGGTATGCCGCTTAGGGATCCGAGCCTGATTGACCGAGTTATGGGCTTTGGAAGTGTGTATGGGGGCCATTTTACGGCAAGTCATCGAAAACTTCAAATAAACGAGTCAAAAATCGACTATCTTCCGAAGTAAAATATTTTAGTGCACATTACACTATTTTCAAGTCACAAACTTAAAAAGGTATGCCGCTTAAGGATCCGAGCCCGATTGACCGAGTTATGGGCTTTGGAAGTGTGTATGGGGGCCATTTTTCGCAAGTCATCGAAAACTTCAAATTACCGCCATAAAACCAGTCAAAAATCGACTATCTTACGAAGTAAAATATTTTAGTGTACATTACACTATTTTCAAATCACAAACTTAAAAAGGTATGCCGCTTAGGGATCCGAGCCCGATTGACCGAGTTATGGGCTTTGGAAGTGTGTATGGGGGCCATTTTTCGCAAGTCATCGAAAACTTCAAATTACCGCCATAAAACCAGTCAAAAATCGACTATCTTACGAAGTAAAATATTTTAGTGCACATTACACTATTTTCAAATCACAAACTTAAAAAGGTATGCCGCTTAGGGATCCGAGCCTGATTGACCGAGATATGGGCTTTGGAAGTGTGTATGGGGGCTATTGTTCGGCAAGTCATCGAAAACTTTAATTTACCGCCATAAAACCAGTCAAAAATCGACTATCTTCCAAATTAAAATATTTTAATGCAGATTACACTATTTTCAAATCACAAACTTAAAATGGTATGCCGCTTAGGGATCCGAGTCCGATTGACAGAGTCATGGGCTTTGGAAGTGTGTATGGGGGCCATTTTTCGCAAGTCATCGAAAACTTCAATTTACCGCCATAAAACCAGTCAAAAATCGACTATCTAACGAAGTAAAATATTTTAGTGCACATTACACTATTTTCAAATCACAAACTTAAAATGGTATGCCGCTAGGGATCCGAGTCCGATTGACAGAGTCATGGGCTTTGGAAGTGTGTATGGGGGCCATTTTTCGCAAGTCATCGAAAACTTTAATTTACCGCCATAAAACCAGTCAAAAATTGACTATCTTCATCGAAAACTTGAAATTACCGCCATAAAACCACTCAAAAATCGATTATCTTCCAAATTAAAATATTTTAATGCAGATTACACTATTTTCAAATCACAAACTTAAAAAGGTATGCCGCTTAGGGATCCGAGCCCGATTGACCGAGTTATGGGCTTTGGAAGTGTGTATGGGGGCCATTTTTCGCAAGTCATCGAAAACTTCAAATTACCGCCATAAAACCAGTCAAAAATCGACTATCTAACGAAGTAAAATATTTTAGTGCACATTACACTATTTTCAAATCACAAACTTAAAAAGGTATGCCGCTTAGGGATCCGAGCCCGATTGACCGAGTTGTGGGCTTTGGAAGTGTGTATGGGGGCCATTTTTCGCAAGTCATCGAAAACTTCAAATTACCGCCATAAAACCAGTCAAAAATCGACTATCTTACGAAGTAAAATATTTTAGTGCACATTACACTATTTTCAAATCACAAACTTAAAAAGGTATGCCGCTTAGGGATCCGAGCCTGATTGACCGAGTTATGGGCTTTGGAAGTGTGTATGGGGGCCATTGTTCGCAAGTCATCGAAAACTTCAAATTACCGCCATAAAACCAGTCAAAAATCGACTATCTAACGAAGTAAAATATTTTAGTGCACATTACACTATTTTCAAATCACAAACTTAAAAAGGTATGCCGCTTAGGGATCCGAGCCCGATTGACCGAGTTGTGGGCTTTGGAAGTGTGTATGGGGGCCATTTTTCGCAAGTCATCGAAAACTTCAAATTACCGCCATAAAACCAGTCAAAAATCGACTATCTTACGAAGTAAAATATTTTAGTGCACATTACACTATTTTCAAATCACAAACTTAAAAAGGTATGCCGCTTAGGGATCCGAGCCTGATTGACCGAGTTATGGGCTTTGGAAGTGTGTATGGGGGCCATTGTTCGCAAGTCATCGAAAACTTCAATTTACCGCCATAAAACCAGTCAAAAATCGACTATCTTCCGAAGTAAAATATTTTAGTGAGCATTACACTATTTTCAAATCCTAAACTTAAAAAGGTATGCCGCTTAGGGATCCGAGCCTGATTGACCGAGTTATGGGCTTTGGAAGTGTGTATGGGGGCCATTTTACGGCAAGTCATCGAAAACTTCAAATAAACGAGTCAAAAATCGACTATCTTCCGAAGTAAAATATTTTAGTGCACATTACACTATTTTCAAGTCACAAACTTAAAAAGGTATGCCGCTTAAGGATCCGAGCCCGATTGACCGAGTTATGGGCTTTGGAAGTGTGTATGGGGGCCATTTTTCGCAAGTCATCGAAAACTTCAAATTACCGCCATAAAACCAGTCAAAAATCGACTATCTTACGAAGTAAAATATTTTAGTGTACATTACACTATTTTCAAATCACAAACTTAAAAAGGTATGCCGCTTAGGGATCCGAGCCCGATTGACCGAGTTATGGGCTTTGGAAGTGTGTATGGGGGCCATTTTTCGCAAGTCATCGAAAACTTCAAATTACCGCCATAAAACCAGTCAAAAATCGACTATCTTACGAAGTAAAATATTTTAGTGCACATTACACTATTTTCAAATCACAAACTTAAAAAGGTATGCCGCTTAGGGATCCGAGCCTGATTGACCGAGATATGGGCTTTGGAAGTGTGTATGGGGGCTATTGTTCGGCAAGTCATCGAAAACTTTAATTTACCGCCATAAAACCAGTCAAAAATCGACTATCTTCCAAATTAAAATATTTTAATGCAGATTACACTATTTTCAAATCACAAACTTAAAATGGTATGCCGCTTAGGGATCCGAGTCCGATTGACAGAGTCATGGGCTTTGGAAGTGTGTATGGGGGCCATTTTTCGCAAGTCATCGAAAACTTTAATTTACCGCCATAAAACCAGTCAAAAATTGACTATCTTCATCGAAAACTTGAAATTACCGCCATAAAACCACTCAAAAATCGATTATCTTCCAAATTAAAATATTTTAATGCAGATTACACTATTTTCAAATCACAAACTTAAAAAGGTATGCCGCTTAGGGATCCGAGCCCGATTGACCGAGTTATGGGCTTTGGAAGTGTGTATGGGGGCCATTGTTCGGCAAGTCATCGAAAACTTTAATTTACCGCCATAAAACCTGTCAAAAATCGACTATCTTCCAAATTAAAATATTTTAATGCAGATTACACTATTTTCAAATCACAAACTTAAAAAGGTATGCCGCTTAGGGATCCGAGCCCGATTGACCGAGTTATAGGCTTTGGAAGTGTGTATGGGGGCCATTTTTCGCATGTCATCGAAAACTTCAAATTACCGCCATAAAACCAGTCAAAAATCGACTATCTAACGAAGTAAAATATTTTAGTGCACATTACACTATTTTCAAATCACAAACTTAAAAAGGTATGCCGCTTAGGGATCCGAGCCCGATTGACCGAGTTATGGGCTTTGGAAGTGTGTATGGGGGCCATTGTTCGGCAAGTCATCGAAAACTTTAATTTACCGCCATAAAACCTGTCAAAAATCGACTATCTTCCAAATGAAAATATTTTAATGCTGATTACACTATTTTTAAATCACAAACTTAAAAAGGTATGCCGCTATCGACTATCTACCAAATTAAAATATTTTAATGCTGATTACACTATTTTTAAATCACAAACTTAAAAAGGTATGCCGCCTAGGGATCCGAGCCCGATGGACAGAGTCATGGGCTTTGGAAGTGTGTATGGGGGCCATTTTTCGCAAGTCATCGAAAACTTCAAATTACCGCCATAAAACCAGTCAAAAATCGACTATCTTACGAAGTAAAATATTTTAGTGCACATTACACTATTTTCAAATCACAAACTTAAAAAGGTATGCCGCTTAGGGATCCGAGCCCGATTGACCGAGTTATGGGCTTTGGAAGTGTGTATGGGGCCATTGTTCGCCAAGTCATCGAAAACTTTAATTTACCGCCATAAAACCAGTCAAAAATTGACTATCTTCATCGAAAACTTGAAATTACCGCCATAAAACCACTCAAAAATCGATTATCTTCCAAATTAAAATATTTTAATGCAGATAACACTATTTTTAAATCACAAACTTAAAAAGGTATGCCGCTTAGGGATCCGAGCCCAATTGACGGAGTTATGGGCTTTGGAAGTGTGTATGGGGGCCATTTTTCGGCAAGTCATCGAAAACTTCAATTTACCGCCATAAAACCAGTCAAAAATTGACTATCTTCCGAAGTAAAATATTTTAGTGCACATTACACTATTTTTAAATCACAAACTTAAAAAGGTATGCCGCTTAGGGATCCGAGCCCGATGGACAGAGTCATGGGCTTTGGAAGTGTGTATGGGGGCCATTTTTCGCAAGTCATCGAAAACTTCAAATTACCGCCATAAAACCAGTCAAAAATCGACTATCTTACGAAGTAAAATATTTCAGTGCACATTACACTATTTTCAAATCACAAACTTAAAAAGGTATGCCGCTTAGGGATCCGAGCCCGATTGACCGAGTTATGGGCTTTGGAAGTGTGTATGGGGCCATTGTTCGGCAAGTCATCGAAAACTTTAATTTACCGCCATAAAACCAGTCAAAAATCGACTATCTTCCAAATTAAAATATTTTAATGCATAATACACTATTTTCAAATCACAAACTTAAAAATATATGCCGCTTAGGGATCCGAGCCCGATGGACAGAGTTGTGGGCTTTGGAAGTGTGTATGGGGGCCATTTTTCGCAAGTCATCGAAAACTTTAATTTACCGCCTTAAAACCGGTCAAAAATCGACTATCTTCCGCAGTAAAATATTTTAGTGCACATTCACTATTTTCAAATCACAAACTTAAAAAGGTATGCCGCTATCGACTATCTTCCAAATTAAAATATTTTAATGCTGATTACACTATTTTTAAATCACAAACTTAAAAAGGTATGCCGCTTAGGGATCCGAGCCCGATGGACAGAGTCATGGGCTTTGGAAGTGTGTATGGGGGCCATTTTTCGCAAGTCATCGAAAACTTCAAATTACCGCCATAAAACCAGTCAAAAATCGACTATCTTACGAAGTAAAATATTTTAATGCAGATTACACTATTTTCAAATCACAAACTTAAAAATGTATGCCGCTTAGGGATCCGAGCCCGATTGACCGAGTTATGGGCTTTGGAAGTGTGTATGGGGGCCATTTTTCGGCAAGTCATCGAAAACTTCAATTTACCGCCATAAAACCAGTCAAAAATTGACTATCTTCATCGAAAACTTGAATACCCCTAAACCTAAAAATATTTCTTCAAATGAAAATATTTTAATGCAGATTACACTATTTTCAAATCACAAACTTAAAAATATATGCCTTAGGGATCCGAGCCCGATGGACAGAGTTATGGGCTTTGGAATTGTGTATGGGGGCCATTTTTCGGCAAGTCATCGAAAACTTCAATTTACCGCCATAAAACCAGTCAAAAATTGACTATCTTCCGAAGTAAAATATTTTAGTGCACATTACACTATTTTTAAATCACAAACTTAAAAAGGTATGCCGCTTAGGGATCCGAGCCCGATGGACAGAGTTATGGGCTTTGGAAGTGTGTATGGGGGCCATTTTTCGGCAAGTCATCGAAAACTTCAAATTACCGCCATAAAACCAGTCAAAAATCGACTATCTTTCGAAGTAAAATATTTTAGTGCACATTACACTATTTTCAAATCACAAACTTAAAAAGGTATGCCGCTTAGGGATCCGAGCCCGATTGACCGAGTTATGGGCTTTGGAAGTGTGTATGGGGCCATTGTTCGGCAAGTCATCGAAAACTTTAATTTACCGCCATAAAACCAGTCAAAAATCGACTATCTTCCAAATTAAAATATTTTAATGAAGAAAACACTATTTTCAAATCACAAACTTAAAAATATATGCCGCTTAGGGATCCGAGCCCGATGGACAGAGTTATGGGCTTTGGAAGTGTGTATGGGGGCCATTTTTCGCAAGTCATCGAAAACTTTAATTTACCGCCTTAAAACCGGTCAAAAATCGACTATCTTCCGCAGTAAAATATTTTAGTGCACATTCACTATTTTCAAATCACAAACTTAAAAAGGTATGCCGCTATCGACTATCTTCCAAATTAAAATATTTTAATGCTGATTACACTATTTTTAAATCACAAACTTAAAAAGGTATGCCGCTTAGGGATCCGAGCCCGATGGACAGAGTCATGGGCTTTGGAAGTGTGTATGGGGGCCATTTTTCGCAAGTCATCGAAAACTTCAAATTACCGCCATAAAACCAGTCAAAAATCGACTATCTTACGAAGTAAAATATTTTAATGCAGATTACACTATTTTCAAATCACAAACTTAAAAATGTATGCCGCTTAGGGATCCGAGCCCGATTGACCGAGTTATGGGCTTTGGAAGTGTGTATGGGGGCCATTTTTCGCAAGTCATCGAAAACTTCAATTTACCGCCATAAAACCAGTCAAAAATTGACTATCTTCATCGAAAACTTGAAATTACCGCCATAAAACCACTGAAAAATCGATTATCTTCCAAATGAAAATATTTTAATGCAGATTACACTATTTTCAAATCACAAACTTAAAAATATATGCCTTAGGGATCCGAGCCCGATGGACAGAGTTATGGGCTTTGGAATTGTGTATGGGGGCCATTTTTCGGCAAGTCATCGAAAACTTCAAATTACCGCCATAAAACCAGTCAAAAATCGACTATCTTCCAAATTAAAATATTTTAATGCATAATACACTATTTTCAAATCACAAACTTAAAAAGGTATGCCGCTTAGGGATCCGAGCCCGATGGACAGAGTTATGGGCTTTGGAAGTGTGTATGGGGGCCATTTTTCGCAAGTCATCGAAAACTTTAATTTACCGCCTTAAAACCGGTCAAAAATCGACTATCTTCCGCAGTAAAATATTTTAGTGCACATTCACTATTTTCAAATCACAAACTTAAAAAGGTATGCCGCTTAGGGATCCGAGCCCGAATGACCGAGATATGGGCTTTGGAAGTGTGTATGGGGGCTATTGTTCGGCAAGTCATCGAAAACTTTAATTTACCGCCATAAAACCAGTCAAAAATCGACTATCTTTCAAATTAAAATATTTTAATGCAGATTACACTATTTTCAAATCACAAACTTAAAAATATATGCCGCTTAGGGATCCGAGCCCGATTGACCGAGTTATGGGCTTTGGAAGTGTGTATGGGGGCCATTTTTCGGCAAGTCATCGAAAACTTTAATTTACCGCCATAAAACCTGTCAAAAATCGACTATCTTCCAAATTAAAATATTTTAATGCAGATTACACTATTTTCAAATCACAAACTTAAAAAGGTATGCCGCTTAGGGATCCGAGCCCGATTGACCGAGTTATGGGCTTTGGAAGTGTGTATGGGGGCCATTTTTCGCAAGTCATCGAAAACTTCAATTTACCGCCATAAAACCAGTCAAAAATTGACTATCTTCATCGAAAACTTGAAATTACCGCCATAAAACCACTCAAAAATCGATTATCTTCCAAATTAAAATATTTTAATGCAGATTACACTATTTTCAAATCACAAACTTAAAAATATATGCCTTAGGGATCCGAGCCCGATGGACAGAGTTATGGGCTTTGGAATTGTGTATGGGGGCCATTTTTCGGCAAGTCATCGAAAACTTGAAATTACCGCCATAAAACCACTCAAAAATCGACTATCTTCCAAATGAAAATATTTTAATGCAGATTACACTATTTTCAAATCACAAACTTAAAAAGGTATGCCGATTAGGGATCCGAGCCCGATTGACCGAGTTATGGGCTTTGGAAGTGTGTATGGGGGCCATTTTTCGCAAGTCATCGAAAACTTCAATTTACCGCCATAAAACCAGTCAAAAATTGACTATCTTCATCGAAAACTTGAAATTACCGCCATAAAACCACTCAAAAATCGATTATCTTCCAAATGAAAATATTTTAATGCAGATTACACTATTTTCAAATCACAAACTTAATAATATATGCCTTAGGGATCCGAGCCCGATGGACAGAGTTATGGGCTTTGGAATTGTGTATGGGGGCCATTTTTCGGCAAGTCATCGAAAACTTCAAATTACCGCCATAAAACCAGTCAAAAATCGACTATCTTCCGAAGTAAAATATTTTAGTGAGCATTACACTATTTTCAAATTCTAAACTTAAAAAGGTATGCCGCTATCGACTATCTTCCAAATTAAAATATTTTAATGCTGATTACACTATTTTTAAATCACAAACTTAAAAAGGTATGCCGCTTAGGGATCCGAGCCCGATGGACAGAGTCATGGGCTTTGGAAGTGTGTATGGGGGCCATTTTTCGCAAGTCATCGAAAACTTCAAATTACCGCCATAAAACCAGTCAAAAATCGACTATCTTACGAAGTAAAATATTTTAGTGCACATTACACTATTTTCAAATCACAAACTTAAAAAGGTATGCCGCTTAGGGATCCGAGCCCGATTGACCGAGTTATGGGCTTTGGAAGTGTGTATGGGGCCATTTTTCGCCAAGTCATCGAAAACTTTAATTTACCGCCATAAAACCAGTCAAAAATTGACTATCTTCATCGAAAACTTGAAATTACCGCCATAAAACCACTCAAAAATCGATTATCTTCCAAATTAAAATATTTTAATGCAGATAACACTATTTTTAAATCACAAACTTAAAAAGGTATGCCGCTTAGGGATCCGAGCCCAATTGACGGAGTTATGGGCTTTGGAAGTGTGTATGGGGGCCATTTTTCGCAAGTCATCGAAAACTTCAAATTACCGCCATAAAACCAGTCAAAAATCGACTATCTTACGAAGTAAAATATTTTAGTGCACATTACACTATTTTCAAATCACAAACTTAAAAAGGTATGCCGCTTAGGGATCCGAGCCCGATTGACCGAGTTATGGGCTTTGGAAGTGTGTATGGGGCCATTGTTCGGCAAGTCATCGAAAACTTTAATTTACCGCCATAAAACCAGTCAAAAATCGACTATCTTCCAAATTAAAATATTTTAATGCATAATACACTATTTTCAAATCACAAACTTAAAAATATATGCCGCTTAGGGATCCGAGCCCGATGGACAGAGTTATGGGCTTTGGAAGTGTGTATGGGGGCCATTTTTCGCAAGTCATCGAAAACTTTAATTTACCGCCTTAAAACCGGTCAAAAATCGACTATCTTCCGCAGTAAAATATTTTAGTGCACATTCACTATTTTCAAATCACAAACTTAAAATGGTATGCCGCTTAGGGATCCGAGCCCGATTGACCGAGATATGGGCTTTGGAAGTGTGTATGGGGGCTATTGTTCGGCAAGTCATCGAAAACTTTAATTTACCGCCATAAAACCAGTCAAAAATCGACTATCTTCCAAATTAAAATATTTTAATGCAGATTACACTATTTTCAAATCACAAACTTAAAATGGTATGCCGCTTAGGGATCCGAGCCCAATTGACGGAGTTATGGGCTTTGGAAGTGTGTATGGGGGCCATTTTTCGGCAAGTCATCGAAAACTTCAATTTACCGCCATAAAACCAGTCAAAAATTGACTATCTTCCGAAGTAAAATATTTTAGTGCACATTACACTATTTTCAAATCACAAGTAAAATATTTTAGTGCACAATACACCATTTTCAAGTCACAAACTTAAAAAGGTATGCCGCTTAGGGATCCGAGCCCGATTGACCGAGTTATGGGCTTTGGAAGTGTGTATGGGGGCCATTTTACGGCAAGTCATCGAAAACTTCAAATAAACGAGTCAAAAATCGACTATCTTCCGAAGTAAAATATTTTAGTGCACATTACACTATTTTCAAGTCACAAACTTAAAAAGGTATGCCGCTTAAGGATCCGAGCCCGATTGACCGAGTTATGGGCTTTGGAAGTGTGTATGGGGGCCATTTTTCGCAAGTCATCGAAAACTTCAAATTACCGCCATAAAACCAGTCAAAAATCGACTATCTTACGAAGTAAAATATTTTAGTGCACATTACACTATTTTCAAATCACAAACTTAAAAAGGTATGCCGCTTAGGGATCCGAGCCCGATTGACCGAGTTATGGGCTTTGGAAGTGTGTATGGGGCCATTGTTCGCAAGTCATCGAAAACTTTAATTTACCGCCATAAAACCTGTCAAAAATCGACTATCTTCCAAATTAAAATATTTTAATGCAGATTACACTATTTTCAAATCACAAACTTAAAAAGGTATGCCGCTTAGGGATCCGAGCCCGATTGACCGAGTTATGGGCTTTGGAAGTGTGTATGGGGGCCATTTTTCGCAAGTCATCGAAAACTTCAATTTACCGCCATAAAACCAGTCAAAAATTGACTATCTTCATCGAAAACTTGAAATTACCGCCATAAAACCACTCAAAAATCGATTATCTTCCAAATGAAAATATTTTAATGCAGATTACACTATTTTCAAATCACAAACTTAAAAATATATGCCTTAGGGATCCGAGCCCGATGGACAGAGTTATGGGCTTTGGAATTGTGTATGGGGGCCATTTTTCGGCAAGTCATCGAAAACTTCAAATTACCGCCATAAAACCAGTCAAAAATCGACTATCTTCCGAAGTAAAATATTTTAGTGAGCATTACACTATTTTCAAATTCTAAACTTAAAAAGGTATGCCGCTATCGACTATCTTCCAAATTAAAATATTTTAATGCTGATTACACTATTTTTAAATCACAAACTTAAAAAGGTATGCCGCTTAGGGATCCGAGCCCGATTGACCGAGTTATGGGCTTTGGAAGTGTGTATGGGGCCATTGTTCGCCAAGTCATCGAAAACTTTAATTTACCGCCATAAAACCAGTCAAAAATTGACTATCTTCATCGAAAACTTGAAATTACCGCCATAAAACCACTCAAAAATCGATTATCTTCCAAATTAAAATATTTTAATGCAGATAACACTATTTTTAAATCACAAACTTAAAAAGGTATGCCGCTTAGGGATCCGAGCCCAATTGACGGAGTTATGGGCTTTGGAAGTGTGTATGGGGGCCATTTTTCGGCAAGACATCGAAAACTTCAATTTACCGCCATAAAACCAGTCAAAAATTGACTATCTTCCGAAGTAAAATATTTTAGTGCACATTACACTATTTTCAAATCACAAGTAAAATATTTTAGTGCACAATACACCATTTTCAAGTCACAAACTTAAAAAGGTATGCCGCTTAGGGATCCGAGCCCGATTGACCGAGTTATGGGCTTTGGAAGTGTGTATGGGGGCCATTTTACGGCAAGTCATCGAAAACTTCAATATAAACGAGTCAAAAATCGACTATCTTCCGAAGTAAAATATTTTAGTGCACATTACACTATTTTCAAGTCACAAACTTAAAAAGGTATGCCGCTTAAGGATCCGAGCCCGATTGACCGAGTTATGGGCTTTGGAAGTGTGTATGGGGGCCATTTTTCGCAAGTCATCGAAAACTTCAATTTACCGCCATAAAACCAGTCAAAAATCGACTATCTTCCGAAGTAAAATATTTTAGTGAGCATTACACTATTTTCAAATCCTAAACTTAAAAAGGTATGCCGCTTAGGGATCCGAGCCTGATTGACCGAGTTATGGGCTTTGGAAGTGTGTATGGGGGCCATTGTTCGCAAGTCATCGAAAACTTTAATTTACCGCCATAAAACCTGTCAAAAATCGACTATCTTCCAAATTAAAATATTTTAATGCAGATTACACTATTTTCAAATCACAAACTTAAAAAGGTATGCCGCTTAGGGATCCGAGCCCGATTGACCGAGTTATGGGCTTTGGAAGTGTGTATGGGGGCCATTTTTCGCAAGTCATCGAAAACTTCAATTTACCGCCATAAAACCAGTCAAAAATTGACTATCTTCATCGAAAACTTGAAATTACCGCCATAAAACCACTCAAAAATCGATTATCTTCCAAATGAAAATATTTTAATGCAGATTACACTATTTTCAAATCACAAACTTAAAAATATATGCCTTAGGGATCCGAGCCCGATGGACAGAGTTATGGGCTTTGGAATTGTGTATGGGGGCCATTTTTCGGCAAGTCATCGAAAACTTCAAATTACCGCCATAAAACCAGTCAAAAATCGACTATCTTCCGAAGTAAAATATTTTAGTGAGCATTACACTATTTTCAAATTCTAAACTTAAAAAGGTATGCCGCTAACGACTATCTTCCAAATTAAAATATTTTAATGCTGATTACACTATTTTTAAATCACAAACTTAAAAAGGTATGCCGCTTAGGGATCCGAGCCCGATTGACCGAGTTATGGGCTTTGGAAGTGTGTATGGGGCCATTGTTCGCCAAGTCATCGAAAACTTTAATTTACCGCCATAAAACCAGTCAAAAATTGACTATCTTCATCGAAAACTTGAAATTACCGCCATAAAACCACTCAAAAATCGATTATCTTCCAAATTAAAATATTTTAATGCAGATAACACTATTTTTAAATCACAAACTTAAAAAGGTATGCCGCTTAGGGATCCGAGCCCAATTGACGGAGTTATGGGCTTTGGAAGTGTGTATGGGGGCCATTTTTCGGCAAGACATCGAAAACTTCAATTTACCGCCATAAAACCAGTCAAAAATTGACTATCTTCCGAAGTAAAATATTTTAGTGCACATTACACTATTTTTAAATCACAAACTTAAAAAGGTATGCCGCTTAGGGATCCGAGCCCGATGGACAGAGTCATGGGCTTTGGAAGTGTGTATGTGGGGCCATTTTTCGCAAGTCATCGAAAACTTCAAATTACCGCCATAAAACCAGTCAAAAATCGACTATCTTCCAAATTAAAATATTTTAATGCATAATACACTATTTTCAAATCACAAACTTAAAAATATATGCCGCTTAGGGATCCGAGCCCGATGGACAGAGTTATGGGCTTTGGAAGTGTGTATGGGGGCCATTTTTCGCAAGTCATCGAAAACTTTAATTTACCGCCTTAAAACCGGTCAAAAATCGACTATCTTCCGCAGTAAAATATTTTAGTGCACATTCACTATTTTCAAATCACAAACTTAAAAAGGTATGCCGCTTAGGGATCCGAGCCCGATTGACCGAGATATGGGCTTTGGAAGTGTGTATGGGGGCTATTGTTCGGCAAGTCATCGAAAACTTTAATTTACCGCCATAAAACCAGTCAAAAATCGACTATCTTCCAAATTAAAATATTTTAATGCAGATTACGCTATTTTCAAATCACAAACTTAAAATGGTATGCCGCTTAGGGATCCGAGCCCAATTGACGGAGTTATGGGCTTTGGAAGTGTGTATGGGGGCCATTTTTCGGCAAGTCATCGAAAACTTCAATTTACCGCCATAAAACCAGTCAAAAATTGACTATCTTCCGAAGTAAAATATTTTAGTGCACATTACACTATTTTCAAATCACAAGTAAAATATTTTAGTGCACAATACACCATTTTCAAGTCACAAACTTAAAAAGGTATGCCGCTTAGGGATCCGAGCCCGATTGACCGAGTTATGGGCTTTGGAAGTGTGTATGGGGGCCATTTTACGGCAAGTCATCGAAAACTTCAAATAAACGAGTCAAAAATCGACTATCTTCCGAAGTAAAATATTTTAGTGCACATTACACTATTTTCAAGTCACAAACTTAAAAAGGTATGCCGCTTAAGGATCCGAGCCCGATTGACCGAGTTATGGGCTTTGGAAGTGTGTATGGGGGCCATTTTTCGCAAGTCATCGAAAACTTCAATTTACCGCCATAAAACCAGTCAAAAATCGACTATCTTCCGAAGTAAAATATTTTAGTGAGCATTACACTATTTTCAAATCCTAAACTTAAAAAGGTATGCCGCTTAGGGATCCGAGCCTGATTGACCGAGTTATGGGCTTTGGAAGTGTGTATGGGGGCCATTGTTCGGCAAGTCATCGAAAACTTTAATTTACCGCCATAAAACCTGTCAAAAATCGACTATCTTCCAAATTAAAATATTTTAATGCAGATTACACAATTTTCAAATCACAAACTTAAAAAGGTATGCCGCTTAGGGATCCGAGCCCGATTGACCGAGTTATGGGCTTTGGAAGTGTGTATGGGGGCCATTTTTCGCAAGTCATCGAAAACTTCAATTTACCGCCATAAAACCAGTCAAAAATTTACTATCTTCATCGAAAACTTGAAATTACCGCCATAAAACCACTCAAAAATCGATTATCTTCCAAATGAAAATATTTTAATGCAGATTACACTATTTTCAAGTCACAAACTTAAAAAGGTATGCCGCTTAAGGATCCGAGCCTGATTGACCGAGTTATGGGCTTTGGAAGTGTGTATGGGGGCCATTGTTCGGCAAGTCATCGAAAACTTTAATTTACCGCCATAAAACCAGTCAAAAATCGACTATCTTCCGAAGTAAAATATTTTAGTGAGCATTACACTATTTTCAAATCCTAAACTTAAAAAGGTATGCCGCTTAGGGATCCGAGCCTGATTGACCGAGTTATGGGATTTGGAAGTGTGTATGGGGGCCATTGTTCGGCAAGTCATCGAAAACTTCAATTTACCGCCATAAAACCAGTCAAAAATCGACTATCTTCCGAAGTAAAATATTTTAGTGAGCATTACACTATTTTCAAATCCTAAACTTAAAAAGGTATGCCGCTTAGGGATCCGAGCCTGATTGACCGAGTTATGGGCTTTGGAAGTGTGTATGGGGGCCATTGTTCGGCAAGTCATCGAAAACTTTAATTTACCGCCATAAAACCTGTCAAAAATCGACTATCTTCCGAAGTAAAATATTTTAGTGCACATTACACTATTTTCAAGTCACAAACTTAAAAAGGTATGCCGCTTAAGGATCCGAGCCCGATTGACCGAGTTATGGGCTTTGGAAGTGTGTATGGGGGCCATTTTTCGCAAGTCATCGAAAACTTCAAATTACCGCCATAAAACCAGTCAAAAATCGACTATCTTACGAAGTAAAATATTTTAGTGCACATTACACTATTTTCAAATCACAAACTTAAAAAGGTATGCCGCTTAGGGATCCGAGCCCGATGGACAGAGTTATGGGCTTTGGAAGTGTGTATGGGGGCCATTTTTCGGCAAGTCATCGAAAACTTCAAATTACCGCCATAAAACCAGTCAAAAATCGACTATCTTCCGAAGTAAAATATTTTAGTGAGCATTACACTATTTTCAAATCCTAAACTTAAAAAGGTATGCCGCTTAGGGATCCGAGCCCGATTGACCGAGTTATGGGCTTTGGAAGTGTGTATGGGGGCCATTTTACGGCTAGTCATCGAAAACTTCAAATTACCGCCATAAAACCAGTCAAAAATCGACTATCTTCCGAAGTAAAATATTTTAGTGCACATTACACTATTATCAAGTCACAAACCTAAAAAGGTATGCCGCTTAGGGATCCGAGCCCGATTGACCGAGTTATGGGCTTTGGAAGTGTGTATGGGGGCCATTTTACGGCAAGTCATCGAAAACTTCAAATAAACGAGTCAAAAATCGACTATCTTCCGAAGTAAAATATTTTAGTGCACATTACACTATTTTCAAGTCACAAACTTAAAAAGGTATGCCGCTTAAGGATCCGAGCCCGATTGACCGAGTTATGGGCTTTGGAAGTGTGTATGGGGGCCATTGTTCGGCAAGTCATCGAAAACTTCAATTTACCGCCATTAAACCAGTCAGAAATCGACTATCTTCCAAATTAAAATATTTTAATGCAGATTACACTATTTTCAAATCACAAACTTAAAATGGTATGCCGCTTAGGGATCCGAGCCCAATTGACGGAGTTATGGGCTTTGGAAGTGTGTATGGGGGCCATTTTTCGGCAAGTCATCGAAAACTTCAATTTACCGCCATAAAACCAGTCAAAAATTGACTATCTTCCGAAGTAAAATATTTTAGTGCACATTACACTATTTTCAAATCACAAGTAAAAAATCCATTTTCAAGTCAAAACTTAAAAAGGTATGCCGCTTAGGGATCCGAGCCCGATTGACCGAGTTATGGGCTTTGGAAGTGTGTATGGGGGCCACTTTACGGCAAGTCATCGAAAACTTCAAATAAACGAGTCAAAAATCGACTATCTTCCGAAGTAAAATATTTTAGTGCACATTACACTATTTTCAAGTCACAAACTTAAAAAGGTATGCCGCTTAAGGATCCGAGCCCGATTGACCGAGTTATGGGCTTTGGAAGTGTGTATGGGGGCCATTTTTCTTAAGTATCGAAAACTTCAATTTACCGCCATAAAACCAGTCAAAAATCGACTATCTTCCGAAGTAAAATATTTTAGTGAGCATTACACTATTTTCAAATCCTAAACTTAAAAAGGTATGCCGCTTAGGGATCCGAGCCTGATTGACCGAGTTATGGGCTTTGGAAGTGTGTATGGGGGCCATTGTTCGGCAAGTCATCGAAATCTTTAATTTACCGCCATAAAACCTGTCAAAAATCGACTATCTTCCAAATTAAAATATTTTAATGCAGATTACACTATTTTCAAATCACAAACTTAAAAAGGTATGCCGCTTAGGGATCCGAGCCCGATTGACCGAGTTATGGGCTTTGGAAGTGTGTATGGGGGCCATTTTTCGCAAGTCATCGAAAACTTCAATTTACCGCCATAAAACCAGTCAAAAATTGACTATCTTCACGAAAAAAATGAAAATATTTTAATGCAGATTACACTATTTTCAAATCACAAACTTAAAAATATATGCCTTAGGGATCCGAGCCCGATGGACAGAGTTATGGGCTTTGGAAGTGTGTATGGGGGCCATTTTTCGGCAAGTCATCGAAAACTTCAAATTACCGCCATAAAACCAGTCAAAAATCGACTATCTTCCGAAGTAAAATATTTTAGTGAGCATTACACTATTTTCAAATCCTAAACTTAAAAAGGTATGCCGCTTAGGGATCCGAGCCCGATTGACCGAGTTATGGGCTTTGGAAGTGTGTATGGGGGCCATTTTACGGCAAGTCATCGAAAACTTCAAATTACCGCCATAAAACCAGTCAAAAATCGACTATCTTCCGAAGTAAAATATTTTAGTGCACATTACACTATTATCAAGTCACAAACCTAAAAAGGTATGCCGCTTAGGGATCCGAGCCCGATTGACCGAGTTATGGGCTTTGGAAGTGTGTATGGGGGCCATTTTACGGCAAGTCATCGAAAACTTCAAATAAACGAGTCAAAAATCGACTATCTTCCGAAGTAAAATATTTTAGTGCACATTACACTATTTTCAAGTCACAAACTTAAAAAGGTATGCCGCTTAAGGATCCGAGCCCGATTGACCGAGTTATGGGCTTTGGAAGTGTGTATGGGGGCCATTGTTCGGCAAGTCATCGAAAACTTCAATTTACCGCCATTAAACCAGTCAGAAATCGACTATCTTCCAAATTAAAATATTTTAATGCTGATTACACTATTTTCAAATAACAAACTTAAAATGGTATGCCGCTTAGGGATCCGAGCCCAATTGACGGAGTTATGGGCTTTGGAAGTGTGTATGGGGGCCATTTTTCGGCAAGTCATCGAAAACTTCAAATTACCGCCATAAAACCAGTCAAAAATCGACTATCTTCCGAAGTAAAATATTTTAGTGCACATTACACTATTATCAAGTCACAAACCTAAAAAGGTATGCCGCTTAGGGATCCGCGCCCTATTGACCGAGTTATGGGCTTTGGAAGTGTGTATGGGGGCCATTTTACGGCAAGTCATCGAAAACTTCAAATATAAAACGAGTCAAAAATCGACTATCTTCCGAAGTAAAATATTTTAGTGAGCATTACACTATTTTCAAATCCTAAACTTAAAAAGGTATGCCGCTTAAGGATCCGAGCCCGATTGACCGAGTTATGGGCTTTGGAAGTGTGTATGGGGGCCATTTTTCGGCAAGTCATCGAAATCTTTAATTTACCGCCATAAAACCAGTCAAAAATCGACTATCTTACGAAGTAAAATATTTTAGTGCACATTACACTATTTTCAAATCACAAACTTAAAAAGGTATGCCGCTTAGGGATCCGAGCCCGATTGACCGAGTTATGGGCTTTGGAAGTGTGTATGGGGCCATTGTTCGCCAAGTCATCGAAAACTTTAATTTACCGCCATAAAACCAGTCAAAAATTGACTATCTTCATCGAAAACTTGAAATTACCGCCATAAAACCACTCAAAAATCGATTATCTTCCAAATTAAAATATTTTAATGCAGATAACACTATTTTTAAATCACAAACTTAAAAAGGTATGCCGCTTAGGGATCCGAGCCCAATTGACGGAGTTATGGGCTTTGGAAGTGTGTATGGGGGCCATTTTTCGGCAAGTCATCGAAAACTTCAATTTACCGCCATAAAACCAGTCAAAAATTGACTATCTTCCGAAGTAAAATATTTTAGTGCACATTACACTATTTTTAAATCACAAACTTAAAAAGGTATGCCGCTTAGGGATCCGAGCCCGATGGACAGAGTCATGGGCTTTGGAAGTGTGTATGGGGGCCATTTTTCGCAAGTCATCGAAAACTTCAAATTACCGCCATAAAACCAGTCAAAAATCGACTATCTTACGAAGTAAAATATTTTAGTGCACATTACACTATTTTCAAATCACAAACTTAAAAAGGTATGCCGCTTAGGGATCCGAGCCCGATTGACCGAGTTATGGGCTTTGGAAGTGTGTATGGGGCCATTGTTCGGCAAGTCATCGAAAACTTTAATTTACCGCCATAAAACCAGTCAAAAATCGACTATCTTCCAAATTAAAATATTTTAATGCATAATACACTATTTTCAAATCACAAACTTAAAAATATATGCCGCTTAGGGATCCGAGCCCGATGGACAGAGTTATGGGCTTTGGAAGTGTGTATGGGGGCCATTTTTCGCAAGTCATCGAAAACTTTAATTTACCGCCTTAAAACCGGTCAAAAATCGACTATCTTCCGCAGTAAAATATTTTAGTGCACATTCACTATTTTCAAATCACAAACTTAAAAAGGTATGCCGCTTAGGGATCCGAGCCCGATTGACCGAGATATGGGCTTTGGAAGTGTGTATGGGGGCTATTGTTCGGCAAGTCATCGAAAACTTTAATTTACCGCCATAAAACCAGTCAAAAATCGACTATCTTCCAAATTAAAATATTTTAATGCAGATTACACTATTTTCAAATCACAAACTTAAAATGGTATGCCGCTTAGGGATCCGAGCCCAATTGACGGAGTTATGGGCTTTGGAAGTGTGTATGGGGGCAATTTTTCGGCAAGTCATCGAAAACTTAAATTTACCGCCATAAAACCAGTCAAAAATTGACTATCTTCCGAAGTAAAATATTTTAGTGCACATTACACTATTTTCAAATCACAAGTAAAATATTTTAGTGCACAATACACCATTTTCAAGTCACAAACTTAAAAGGGTATGCCGCTTAGGGATCCGAGCCCGATTGACCGAGTTATGGGCTTTGGAAGTGTGTATGGGGGCCATTTTACGGCAAGTCATCGAAAACTTCAAATAAACGAGTCAAAAATCGACTATCTTCCGAAGTAAAATATTTTAGTGCACATTACACTATTTTCAAGTCACAAACTTAAAAAGGTATGCCGCTTAGGGATCCGAGCCCGATTGACCGAGTTATGGGCTTTGGAAGTGTGTATGGGGGCCATTTTTCGCAAGTCATCGAAAACTTCAATTTACCGCCATAAAACCAGTCAAAAATTGACTATCTTCATCGAAAACTTGAAATTACCGCCATAAAACCACTCAAAAATCGATTATCTTCCAAATAAAAATATTTTAATGCAGATTACACTATTTTCAAATCCTAAACTTAAAAAGGTATGCCGCTTAGGGATCCGAGCCCGATTGACCGAGTTATGGGCTTTGGAAGTGTGTATGGGGGCCATTTTACGGCAAGTCATCGAAAACTTCAAATTACCGCCATAAAACCAGTCAAAAATCGACTATCTTCCTAAGTAAAATATTTTAGTGCACATTACACTATTATCAAGTCACAAACCTAAAAAGGTATGCCGCTTAGGGATCCGAGCCCGATTGACCGAGTTATGGGCTTTGGAAGTGTGTATGGGGGCCATTTTACGGCAAGTCATCGAAAACTTCAAATAAACGAGTCAAAAATCGACTATCTTCCGAAGTAAAATATTTTAGTGCACATTACACTATTTTCAAATCACAAACTTAAAAAGGTATGCCGCTTAGGGATCCGAGCCCGATTGACCGAGATATGGGCTTTGGAAGTGTGTATGGGGGCTATTGTTCGGCAAGTCATCGAAAACTTTAATTTACCGCCATAAAACCAGTCAAAAATCGACTATCTTCCAAATTAAAATATTTTAATGCTGATTACACTATTTTCAAATCACAAACTTAAAATGGTATGCCGCTTAGGGATCCGAGCCCAATTGACGGAGTTATGGGCTTTGGAAGTGTGTATGGGGGCCATTTTTCGGCAAGTCATCGAAAACTTCAATTTACCGCCATAAAACCAGTCAAAAATTGACTATCTTCCGAAGTAAAATATTTTAGTGCACATTACACTATTTTTAAATCACAAACTTAAAAAGGTATGCCGCTTAGGGATCCGAGCCCGATGGACAGAGTCATGGGCTTTGGAAGTGTGTATGGGGGCCATTTTTCGCAAGTCATCGAAAACTTAAATTTACCGCCATAAAACCAGTCAAAAATTGACTATCTTCCGAAGTAAAATATTTTAGTGCACATTACACTATTTTCAAATCACAAGTAAAATATTTTAGTGCACAATACACCATTTTCAAGTCACAAACTTAAAAGGGTATGCCGCTTAGGGATCCGAGCCCGATTGACCGAGTTATGGGCTTTGGAAGTGTGTATGGGGGCCATTTTACGGCAAGTCATCGAAAACTTCAAATAAACGAGTCAAAAATCGACTATCTTCCGAAGTAAAATATTTTAGTGCACATTACACTATTTTCAAGTCACAAACTTAAAAAGGTATGCCGCTTAGGGATCCGAGCCCGATTGACCGAGTTATGGGCTTTGGAAGTGTGTATGGGGGCCATTTTTCGCAAGTCATCGAAAACTTCAATTTACCGCCATAAAACCAGTCAAAAATTGACTATCTTCATCGAAAACTTGAAATTACCGCCATAAAACCACTCAAAAATCGATTATCTTCCAAATAAAAATATTTTAATGCAGATTACACTATTTTCAAATCCTAAACTTAAAAAGGTATGCCGCTTAGGGATCCGAGCCCGATTGACCGAGTTATGGGCTTTGGAAGTGTGTATGGGGGCCATTTTACGGCAAGTCATCGAAAACTTCAAATTACCGCCATAAAACCAGTCAAAAATCGACTATCTTCCTAAGTAAAATATTTTAGTGCACATTACACTATTATCAAGTCACAAACCTAAAAAGGTATGCCGCTTAGGGATCCGAGCCCGATTGACCGAGTTATGGGCTTTGGAAGTGTGTATGGGGGCCATTTTACGGCAAGTCATCGAAAACTTCAAATAAACGAGTCAAAAATCGACTATCTTCCGAAGTAAAATATTTTAGTGCACATTACACTATTTTCAAATCACAAACTTAAAAAGGTATGCCGCTTAGGGATCCGAGCCCGATTGACCGAGATATGGGCTTTGGAAGTGTGTATGGGGGCTATTGTTCGGCAAGTCATCGAAAACTTTAATTTACCGCCATAAAACCAGTCAAAAATCGACTATCTTCCAAATTAAAATATTTTAATGCTGATTACACTATTTTCAAATCACAAACTTAAAATGGTATGCCGCTTAGGGATCCGAGCCCAATTGACGGAGTTATGGGCTTTGGAAGTGTGTATGGGGGCCATTTTTCGGCAAGTCATCGAAAACTTCAATTTACCGCCATAAAACCAGTCAAAAATTGACTATCTTCCGAAGTAAAATATTTTAGTGCACATTACACTATTTTTAAATCACAAACTTAAAAAGGTATGCCGCTTAGGGATCCGAGCCCGATGGACAGAGTCATGGGCTTTGGAAGTGTGTATGGGGGCCATTTTTCGCAAGTCATCGAAAACTTCAAATTACCGCCATAAAACCAGTCAAAAATCGACTATCTTACGAAGTAAAATGTTTTAGTGCACATTACACTATTTTCAAATCACAAACTTAAAAAGGTATGCCGCTTAGGGATCCGAGCCCGATTGACCGAGTTATGGGCTTTGGAAGTGTGTATGGGGCCATTGTTCGGCAAGTCATCGAAAACTTTAATTTACCGCCTTAAAACCGGTGAAAAATCGACTATCTTCCGCAGTAAAATATTTTAGTGCACATTCACTATTTTCAAATCACAAACTTAAAAAGGTATGCCGCTTAGGGATCCGAGCCCGATTGACCGAGATATGGGCTTTGGAAGTGTGTATGGGGGCTATTGTTCGGCAAGTCATCGAAAACTTTAATTTACCGCCATAAAACCAGTCAAAAATCGACTATCTTCCAAATTAAAATATTTTAATGCAGATTACACTATTTTCAAATCACAAACTTAAAATGGTATGCCGCTTAGGGATCCGAGCCCAATTGACGGAGTTATGGGCTTTGGAAGTGTGTATGGGGGCCATTTTTCGGCAAGTCATCGAAAACTTAAATTTACCGCGATAAAACCAGTCAAAAATTGACTATCTTCCGAAGTAAAATATTTTAGTGCACATTACACTATTTTCAAATCACAAGTAAAATATTTTAGTGCACAATACACCATTTTCAAGTCACAAACTTAAAAAGGTATGCCGCTTAGGGATCCGAGCCCGATTGACCGAGTTATGGGCTTTGGAAGTGTGTATGGGGGCCATTTTACGGCAAGTCATCGAAAACTTTAAATAAACGAGTCAAAAATCGACTATCTTCCGAAGTAAAATATTTTAGTGCACATTACACTATTTTCAAGTCACAAACTTAAAAAGGTATGCCGCTTAAGGATCCGAGCCCGATTGACCGAGTTATGGGCTTTGGAAGTGTGTATGGGGGCCATTTTTCGCAAGTCATCGAAAACTTCAATTTACCGCCATAAAACAAGTCAAAAATCGACTATCTTCCGAAGTAAAATATTTTAGTGAGCATTACACTATTTTCAAATCCTAAACTTAAAAAGGTATGCCGCTTAGGGATCCGAGCCTGATTGACCGAGTTATGGGCTTTGGAAGTGTGTATGGGGGCCATTGTTCGGCAAGTCATCGAAAACTTTAATTTACCGCCATAAAACCTGTCAAAAATCGACTATCTTCCGAAGTAAAATATTTTAGTGCACATTACACTATTTTCAAGTCACAAACTTAAAAAGGTATGCCGCTTAAGGATCCGAGACCGATTGACCGAGTTATGGGCTTTGGAAGTGTGTATGGGGGCCATTTTTCGCAAGTCATCGAAAACTTCAAATTACCGCCATAAAACCAGTCAAAAATCGACTATCTTACGAAGTAAAATATTTTAGTGCACATTACACTATTTTCAAATCACAAACTTAAAAAGGTATGCCGCTTAGGGATCCGAGCCCGATGGACAGACCGCCATAAAACCAGTCAAAAATCGACTATCTTCCGAAGTAAAATATTTTAGTGCACATTACACTATTATCAAGTCACAAACCTAAAAAGGTATGCCGCTTAGGGATCCGAGCCCGATTGACCGAGTTATGGGCTTTGGAAGTGTGTATGGGGGCCATTTTACGGCAAGTCATCGAAAACTTCAAATAAACGAGTCAAAAATCGACTATCTTCCGAAGTAAAATATTTTAGTGCACATTACACTATTTTCAAGTCACAAACTTAAAAAGGTATGCCGCTTAAGGATCCGAGCCCGATTGACCGAGTTATGGGCTTTGGAAGTGTGTATGGGGGCCATTGTTCGGCAAGTCATCGAAAACTTCAATTTACCGCCATTAAACCAGTCAGAAATCGACTATCTTCCAAATTAAAATATTTTAATGCTGATTACACTATTTTCAAATCACAAACTTAAAATGGTATGCCGCTTAGGGATCCGAGCCCAATTGACGGAGTTATGGGCTTTGGAAGTGTGTATGGGGGCCATTTTTCGGCAAGTCATCGAAAACTTCAAATTACCGCCATAAAACCAGTCAAAAATCGACTATCTTCCGAAGTAAAATATTTTAGTGCACATTACACTATTATCAAGTCACAAACCTAAAAAGGTATGCCGCTTAGGGATCCGAGCCCGATTGACCGAGTTATGGGCTTTGGAAGTGTGTATGGGGGCCATTTTACGGCAAGTCATCGAAAACTTCAAATAAACGAGTCAAAAATCGACTATCTTCCGAAGTAAAATATTTTAGTGAGCATTACACTATTTTCAAATCCTAAACTTAAAAAGGTATGCCGCTTAAGGATCCGAGCCCGATTGACCGAGTTATGGGCTTTGGAAGTGTGTATGGGGGCCATTTTTCGGCAAGTCATCGAAATCTTTAATTTACCGCCATAAAACCAGTCAAAAATCGACTATCTTCCGAAGTAAAATATTTTAGTGCACATTACACTATTTTCAAATCACAAACTTAAAAAGGTATGCCGCTTAGGGATCCGAGCCCGATTGACCGAGTTATGGGCTTTGGAAGTGTGTATGGGGGCCATTTTACGGCAAGTCATCGAAAACTTCAAATAAACGAGTCAAAAATCGACTATCTTCCGAAGTAAAATATTTTAGTGCACATTACACTATTTTCAAGTCACAAACTTAAAAAGGTATGCCGCTTAAGGATCCGAGCCCGATTGACCGAGTTATGGGCTTTGGAAGTGTGTATGGGGGCCATTGTTCGGCAAGTCATCGAAAACTTCAATTTACCGCCATTAAACCAGTCAGAAATCGACTATCTTCCAAATTAAAATATTTTAATGCTGATTACACTATTTTCAAATCACAAACTTAAAATGGTATGCCGCTTAGGGATCCGAGCCCAATTGACGGAGTTATGGGCTTTGGAAGTGTGTATGGGGGCCATTTTTCGGCAAGTCATCGAAAACTTCAAATTACCGCCATAAAACCAGTCAAAAATCGACTATCTTCCGAAGTAAAATATTTTAGTGCACATTACACTATTATCAAGTCACAAACCTAAAAAGGTATGCCGCTTAGGGATCCGAGCCCGATTGACCGAGTTATGGGCTTTGGAAGTGTGTATGGGGGCCATTTTACGGCAAGTCATCGAAAACTTCAAATAAACGAGTCAAAAATCGACTATCTTCCGAAGTAAAATATTTTAGTGAGCATTACACTATTTTCAAATCCTAAACTTAAAAAGGTATGCCGCTTAAGGATTCGAGCCCGATTGACCGAGTTATGGGCTTTGGAAGTGTGTATGGGGGCCATTTTTCGGCAAGTCATCGAAATCTTTAATTTACCGCCATAAAACCAGTCAAAAATCGACTATCTTACGAAGTAAAATATTTTAGTGCACATTACACTATTTTCAAATCACAAACTTAAAAAGGTATGCCGCTTAGGGATCCGAGCCCGATTGACCGAGTTATGGGCTTTGGAAGTGTGTATGGGGCCATTGTTCGCCAAGTCATCGAAAACTTTAATTTACCGCCATAAAACCAGTCAAAAATTGACTATCTTCATCGAAAACTTGAAATTACCGCCATAAAACCAATCAAAAATCGATTATCTTCCAAATTAAAATATTTTAATGCAGATAACACTATTTTTAAATCACAAACTTAAAAAGGTACGCCGCTTAGGGATCCGAGCCCAATTGACGGAGTTATGGGCTTTGGAAGTGTGTATGGGGGCCATTTTTCGGCAAGTCATCGAAAACTTCAATTTACCGCCATAAAACCAGTCAAAAATCGACTATCTTCCGAAGTAAAATATTTTAGTGCACATTACACTATTATCAAGTCACAAACCTAAAAAGGTATGCCGCTTAGGGATCCGAGCCCGATTGACCGAGTTATGGGCTTTGGAAGTGTGTATGGGGGCCATTTTACGGCAAGTCATCGAAAACTTCAATATAAACGAGTCAAAAATCGACTATCTTCCGAAGTAAAATATTTTAGTGAGCATTACACTATTTTCAAATCCTAAACTTAAAAAGGTATGCCGCTTAAGGATCCGAGCCCGATTGACCGAGATATGGGCTTTGGAAGTGTGTATGGGGTCTATTGTTCGGCAAGTCATCGAAAACTTTAATTTACCGCCATAAAACCAGTCAAAAATCGACTATCTTCCGAAGTAAAATATTTTAGTGCACATTACACTATTTTCAAGTCACAAACTTAAAAAGGTATGCCGCTTAAGGATCCGAGCCCGATTGACCGAGTTATGGGCTTTGGAAGTGTGTATGGGGGCCATTTTTCGCAAGTCATCGAAAACTTCAATTTACCGCCATAAAACCAGTCAAAAATCGACTATCTTCCGAAGTAAAATATTTTAGTGAGCATTACACTATTTTCAAATCCTAAACTTAAAAAGGTATGCCGCTTAGGGATCCGAGCCTGATTGACCGAGTTATGGGCTTTGGAAGTGTGTATGGGGGCCATTGTTCGGCAAGTCATCGAAAACTTTAATTTACCGCCATAAAACCTGTCAAAAATCGACTATCTTCCGAAGTAAAATATTTTAGTGCACATTACACTATTTTCAAGTCACAAACTTAAAAAGGTATGCCGCTTAAGGATCCGAGCCCGATTGACCGAGTTATGGGCTTTGGAAGTGTGTATGGGGGCCATTTTTCGCAAGTCATCGAAAAGTTCAATTTACCGCCATAAAACCAGTCAAAAATCGACTATCTTCCGAAGTAAAATATTTTAGTGAGCATTACACTATTTTCAAATCCTTAACTTAAAAAGGTATGCCGCTTAGGGATCCGAGCCTGATTGACCGAGTTATGGGCTTTGGAAGTGTGTATGGGGGCCATTGTTCGGCAAGTCATCGAAAACTTTAATTTACCGCCATAAAACCTGTCAAAAATCGACTATCTTCCGAAGTAAAATATTTTAGTGCACATTACACTATTTTCAAGTCACAAACTTAAAAAGGTATGCCGCTTAAGGATCCGAGCCCGATTGACCGAGTTATGGGCTTTGGAAGTGTGTATGGGGGCCATTTTTCGCAAGTCATCGAAAACTTCAAATTACCGCCATAAAACCAGTCAAAAATCGACTATCTTACGAAGTAAAATATTTTAGTGCACATTACACTATTTTCAAATCACAAACTTAAAAAGGTATGCCGCTTAGGGATCCGAGCCCGATGGACAGAGTTATGGGCTTTGGAATTGTGTATGGGGGCCATTTTTCGGCAAGTCATCGAAAACTTCAAATTACCGCCATAAAACCAGTCAAAAATCGACTATCTTCCGAAGTAAAATATTTTAGTGAGCATTACACTATTTTCAAATCCTAAACTTAAAAAGGTATGCCGCTTAGGGATCCGAGCCCGATTGACCGAGTTATGGGCTTTGGAAGTGTGTATGGGGGCCATTTTACGGCTAGTCATCGAAAACTTCAAATTACCGCCATAAAACCAGTCAAAAATCGACTATCTTCCGAAGTAAAATATTTTAGTGCACATTACACTATTATCAAGTCACAAACCTAAAAAGGTATGCCGCTTAGGGATCCGAGCCCGATTGACCGAGTTATGGGCTTTGGAAGTGTGTATGGGGGCCATTTTACGGCAAGTCATCGAAAACTTCAAATAAACGAGTCAAAAATCGACTATCTTCCGAAGTAAAATATTTTAGAGCACATTACACTATTTTCAAGTCACAAACTTAAAAAGGTATGCCGCTTAAGGATCCGAGCCCGATTGACCGAGTTATGGGCTTTGGAAGTGTGTATGGGGGCCATTGTTCGGCAAGTCATCGAAAACTTCAATTTACCGCCATTAAACCAGTCAGAAATCGACTATCTTCCAAATTAAAATATTTTAATGCAGATTACACTATTTTCAAATCACAAACTTAAAATGGTATGCCGCTTAGGGATCCGAGCCCAATTGACGGAGTTATGGGCTTTGGAAGTGTGTATGGGGGCCATTTTTCGGCAAGTCATCGAAAACTTCAATTTACCGCCATAAAACCAGTCAAAAATTGACTATCTTCCGAAGTAAAATATTTTAGTGCACATTACACTATTTTCAAATCACAAGTAAAATATTTTAGTGCACAATACACCATTTTCAAGTCACAAACTTAAAAAGGTATGCCGCTTAGGGATCCGAGCCCGATTGACCGAGTTATGGGCTTTGGAAGTGTGTATGGGGGCCACTTTACGGCAAGTCATCGAAAACTTCAAATAAACGAGTCAAAAATCGACTATCTTCCGAAGTAAAATATTTTAGTGCACATTACACTATTTTCAAGTCACAAACTTAAAAAGGTATGCCGCTTAAGGATCCGAGCCCGATTGACCGAGTTATGGGCTTTGGAAGTGTGTATGGGGGCCATTTTTCTTAAGTATCGAAAACTTCAATTTACCGCCATAAAACCAGTCAAAAATCGACTATCTTCCGGAGTAAAATATTTTAGTGAGCATTACACTATTTTCAAATCCTAAACTTAAAAAGGTATGCCGCTTAGGGATCCGAGCCTGATTGACCGAGTTATGGGCTTTGGAAGTGTGTATGGGGGCCATTGTTCGGCAAGTCATCGAAATCTTTAATTTACCGCCATAAAACCTGTCAAAAATCGACTATCTTCCAAATTAAAATATTTTAATGCAGATTACACTATTTTCAAATCACAAACTTAAAAAGGTATGCCGCTTAGGGATCCGAGCCCGATTGACCGAGATATGGGCTTTGGAAGTGTGTATGGGGGCTATTGTTCGGCAAGTCATCGAAAACTTTAATTTACCGCCATAAAACCAGTCAAAAATCGACTATCTTCCAAATTAAAATATTTTAATGCAGATTAAACTATTTTCAAATCACAAATTTAAAATGGTATGCCGCTTAGGGATCCGAGTCCGATTGACAGAGTCATGGTCTTTGGAAGTGTGTATGGGGGCCATTTTTCGCAAGTCATCGAAAACTTCAAATTACCGCCATAAAACCAGTCAAAAATCGACTATCTTACGAAGTAAAATATTTTAGTGCACATTACACTATTTTCAAATCACAAACTTAAAAAGGTATGCCGCTTAGGGATACGAGCCCGATTGACCGAGTTATGGGCTTTAGAAGTGTAAATGGGGCCATTGTTCGGCAAGTCATCGAAAACTTTAATTTACCGCCATAAAACCAGTCAAAAATCGACTATCTTCCAAATTAAAATATTTTAATGCAGAATACACTATTTTGAAATCACAAACTTAAAAATATATGCCGCTTAGGGATCCGAGCCCGATGGACAGAGTTATGGGCTTTGGAAGTGTGTATGGGGGCCATTTTTCGCAAGTCATCGAAAACTTCAATTTACCGCCATAAAACCAGTCAAAAATCGACTATCTTCCGCAGTAAAATATTTTAGTGCACATTCACTATTTTCAAATCACAAACTTAAAAAGGTATGCCCCTTAAGGATCCGAGCCCGATTGACCGAGATATGGGCTTTGGAAGTGTGTATGGGGGCTATTGTTCGGCAAGTCATCGAAAACTTCAATTTACCGCCATAAAACCAGTCAAAAATCGACTATCTTCCAAATTAAAATATTTTAATGCAGATTACACTATTTTCAAATCACAAATTTAAAATGGTATGCCGCTTAGGGATCCGAGTCCGATTGACAGAGTCATGGGCTTTGGAAGTGTGTATGGGGGCCATTTTTCGCAAGTCATCGAAAACTTCAAATTACCGCCATAAAACCAGTCAAAAATCGACTATCTTCCGAAGTAAAATATTTTAGTGCACATTACACTATTTTCAAATCACAAACTTAAAAAGGTATGCCGCTTAGGGATCCGAGCCCGATTGACCGAGTTATGGGCTTTAGAAGTGTAAATGGGGCCATTGTTCGGCAAGTCATCGAAAACTTTAATTTACCGCCATAAAACCAGTCAAAAATCGGCTATCTTCCAAATTAAAATATTTTAATGCAGATTACACTATTTTCAAATCACAAACTTAAAATGGTATGCCGCTTAGGGATCCGAGCCCAATTGACGGAGTTATGGGCTTTGGAAGTGTGTATGGGGGCCATTTTTCGGCAAGTCATCGAAAACTTCAATTTACCGCCATAAAACCAGTCAAAAATTGACTATCTTCCGAAGTAAAATATTTTAGTGCACATTACACTATTTTCAAATCACAAGTAAAATATTTTAGTGCACAATACACCATTTTCAAGTCACAAACTTAAAAAGGTATGCCGCTTAGGGATCCGAGCCCGATTGACCGAGTTATGGGCTTTGGAAGTGTGTATGGGGGCCACTTTACGGCAAGTCATCGAAAACTTCAAATAAACGAGTCAAAAATCGACTATCTTCCGAAGTAAAATATTTTAGTGCACATTACACTATTTTCAAGTCACAAACTTAAAAAGGTATGCCGCTTAAGGATCCGAGCCCGATTGACCGAGTTATGGGCTTTGGAAGTGTGTATGGGGGCCATTTTTCTTAAGTATCGAAAACTTCAATTTACCGCCATAAAACCAGTCAAAAATCGACTATCTTCCGGAGTAAAATATTTTAGTGAGCATTACACTATTTTCAAATCCTAAACTTAAAAAGGTATGCCGCTTAGGGATCCGAGCCTGATTGACCGAGTTATGGGCTTTGGAAGTGTGTATGGGGGCCATTGTTCGGCAAGTCATCGAAATCTTTAATTTACCGCCATAAAACCTGTCAAAAATCGACTATCTTCCAAATTAAAATATTTTAATGCAGATTACACTATTTTCAAATCACAAACTTAAAAAGGTATGCCGCTTAGGGATCCGAGCCCGATTGACCGAGATATGGGCTTTGGAAGTGTGTATGGGGGCTATTGTTCGGCAAGTCATCGAAAACTTTAATTTACCGCCATAAAACCAGTCAAAAATCGACTATCTTCCAAATTAAAATATTTTAATGCAGATTAAACTATTTTCAAATCACAAATTTAAAATGGTATGCCGCTTAGGGATCCGAGTCCGATTGACAGAGTCATGGTCTTTGGAAGTGTGTATGGGGGCCATTTTTCGCAAGTCATCGAAAACTTCAAATTACCGCCATAAAACCAGTCAAAAATCGACTATCTTACGAAGTAAAATATTTTAGTGCACATTACACTATTTTCAAATCACAAACTTAAAAAGGTATGCCGCTTAGGGATACGAGCCCGATTGACCGAGTTATGGGCTTTAGAAGTGTAAATGGGGCCATTGTTCGGCAAGTCATCGAAAACTTTAATTTACCGCCATAAAACCAGTCAAAAATCGACTATCTTCCAAATTAAAATATTTTAATGCAGAATACACTATTTTGAAATCACAAACTTAAAAATATATGCCGCTTAGGGATCCGAGCCCGATGGACAGAGTTATGGGCTTTGGAAGTGTGTATGGGGGCCATTTTTCGCAAGTCATCGAAAACTTCAATTTACCGCCATAAAACCAGTCAAAAATCGACTATCTTCCGCAGTAAAATATTTTAGTGCACATTCACTATTTTCAAATCACAAACTTAAAAAGGTATGCCGCTTAAGGATCCGAGCCCGATTGACCGAGATATGGGCTTTGGAAGTGTGTATGGGGGCTATTGTTCGGCAAGTCATCGAAAACTTCAATTTACCGCCATAAAACCAGTCAAAAATCGACTATCTTCCAAATTAAAATATTTTAATGCAGATTACACTATTTTCAAATCACAAATTTAAAATGGTATGCCGCTTAGGGATCCGAGTCCGATTGACAGAGTCATGGGCTTTGGAAGTGTGTATGGGGGCCATTTTTCGCAAGTCATCGAAAACTTCAAATTACCGCCATAAAACCAGTCAAAAATCGACTATCTTACGAAGTAAAATATTTTAGTGCACATTACACTATTTTCAAATCACAAACTTAAAAAGGTATGCCGCTTAGGGATCCGAGCCCGATTGACCGAGTTATGGGCTTTAGAAGTGTAAATGGGGCCATTGTTCGGCAAGTCATCGAAAACTTTAATTTACCGCCATAAAACCAGTCAAAAATCGACTATCTTCCAAATTAAAATATTTTAATGCAGAATACACTATTTTCAAATCACAAATTTAAAATGGTATGCCGCTTAGGGATCCGAGTCCGATTGACAGAGTCATGGGCTTTGGAAGTGTGTATGGGGGCCATTTTTCGCAAGTCATCGAAAACTTCAAATTACCGCCATAAAACCAGTCAAAAATCGACTATCTTCCGAAGTAAAATATTTTAGTGCACATTACACTATTTTCAAATCACAAACTTAAAAAGGTATGCCGCTTAGGGATCCGAGCCCGATTGACCGAGTTATGGGCTTTAGAAGTGTAAATGGGGCCATTGTTCGGCAAGTCATCGAAAACTTTAATTTACCGCCATAAAACCAGTCAAAAATCGACTATCTTCCAAATTAAAATATTTTAATGCAGATTACACTATTTTCAAATCACAAATTTAAAATGGTATGCCGCTTAGGGATCCGAGTCCGATTGACAGAGTCATGGGCTTTGGAAGTGTGTATGGGGGCCATTTTTCGCAAGTCATCGAAAACTTCAAATTACCGCCATAAAACCAGTCAAAAATCGACTATCTTCCGAAGTAAAATATTTTAGTGAGCATTACACTATTTTCAAATCCTAAACTTAAAAAGGTATGCCGCTTAGGGATCCGAGCCTGATTGACCGAGTTATGGGCTTTGGAAGTGTGTATAGGGGCCATTGTTCGGCAAGTCATCGAAAACTTTAATTTACCGCCATAAAACCTGTCAAAAATCGACTATCTTCCGAAGTAAAATATTTTAGTGCACATTACACTATTTTCAAATCACAAACTTAAAAAGGTATGCCGCTTAGGGATCCGAGCCCGATTGACCGAGTTATGGGCTTTGGAAGTGTGTATGGGGGCTATTGTTCGGCGAATCATCGAAAACTTTAATTTACCGCCATAAATCACGTCAAAAATCGACTATCTTTCAAATTAAAATATTTTAATGCAGATTACACTATTTTCAAATCACAAACTTAAAAAGGTTTGCCGCTTAGGGATACGAGCCCGATTGACCGAGTTATGGGCTTTGGAAGTGTGTATGGGGGCCATTTTTCGGCAAGTCATCGAAAACTTCAATTTACCGCCATAAAACCGGTCAAAAATTGACTATCTTCATCGAAAACTTGAAATTATCGCCATAAAACCAGTCAAAAATCGACTATCTTCCAAATTAAAATATTTTAATGCAGATTACACTATTTTCACATCACATACTTAAAAATATATGCCGCTTAGGGATCCGAGCCCGATGGACAGAGTTATGAGCTTTGGAAATGTGTTTTTGGGCCGTTTTTCGGCAAGACATCGAAAACTTCAATTTACCGCCATAAATCATGTCAAAAATCGACTATCTTCCGAAGTAAAATATTTTAGTGCACATTACACTATTTTCAAATCACAAACTTAAAAATGTATGCCTCTTAGGGGTCCGAGCCCGATAGACCGTGTTATGGGCTTTGGAAGTGTGTATGGGGGCCATTTTTCGGCATGTCATCGAAAACTTTAAATTACCGCCATAAAACCAGTCAAAAATCGACTATCTTCCGAAGTAAAATATTTTAGTGCACATACCACAATTTTCAAATCACATACTTAAAAAGGTATGCCGCTTAGGGATCCGAGCCCGATTGACCGAGTTATGGGCTTTGGAAGTGTGTATGGGGGCTATTGTTCGGCAAGTCATCAAAAACTTTAAATTACCGCCATAAAACCAGTCAAAAATCGACTATCTTCCGCAGTAAAATATTTTAGTGCACATTCACTATTTTCAAATCACAAACTTAAAAAGGTATGCCGCTTAGGGATCCGAGCCCGATTGACCGAGATATGGGCTTTGGAAGTGTGTATGGGGGCTATTGTTCGGCAAGTCATCGAAAACTTTAATTTACCGCCATAAAACCAGTCAAAAATCGACTATCTTCCAAATTAAAATATTTTAATGCAGATTACACTATTTTCAAATCACAAACTTAAAAAGGTATGCCGCTTAGGGATCCGAGCCCGATTGACCGAGTTATGGGCTTTGGAAGTGTGTATGGGGGCCATTGTTCGGCAAGTCATCGAAAACTTTAATTTACCGCCATAAAACCTGTCAAAAATCGACTATCTTCCAAATTAAAATATTTTAATGCAGATTACACTATTTTCAAATCACAAACTTAAAAAGGTATGCCGCTTAGGGATCCGAGCCCGATTGACCGAGTTATGGGCTTTGGAAGTGTGTATGGGGGCCATTTTTCGGCAAGTCATCGAAAACTTCAATTTACCGCCATAAAACCAGTCAAAAATTGACTATCTTCATCGAAAACTTGAAATTACCGCCATAAAACCACTCAAAAATCGATTATCTTCCAAATGAAAATATTTTAATGCAGATTACACTATTTTCAAATCACAAACTTAAAAATATATGCCTTAGGGATCCGAGCCCGATGGACAGAGTTATGGGCTTTGGAATTGTGTATGGGGGCCATTTTTCGGCAAGTCATCGAAAACTTCAAATTACCGCCATAAAACCAGTCAAAAATCGACTATCTTCCGAAGTAAAATATTTTAGTGAGCATTACACTATTTTCAAATCCTAAACTTAAAAAAGGTATGCCGCTTACGGATCCGAGCCCGATTGACCGAGTTATGGGCTTTGGAAGTGTGTATGGGGGCCATTTTACGGCAAGTCATCGAAAACTTCAAATTACCGCCATAAAACCAGTCAAAAATCGACTATCTTCCGAAGTAAAATATTTTAGTGCACATTACACTATTATCAAGTCACAAACCTGAAAAGGTATGCCGCTTAGGGATCCGAGCCCGATAGACCGAGTTATGGGCTTTGGAAGTGTGTATGGGGGCCATTTTACGGCAAGTCATCGAAAACTTCAAATAAACGAGTCAAAAATCGACTATCTTCCGAAGTAAAATATTTTAGTGCACATTACACTATTTTCAAGTCACAAACTTAAAAAGGTATGCCGCTTAAGGATCCGAGCCCGATTGACCGAGTTATGGGCTTTGAAAGTGTGTATGGGGGCCATTGTTCGGCAAGTCATCGAAAACTTCAATTTACCGCCATAAAACCAGTCAAAAATCGAATATCTTACGAAGTAAAATATTTTAGTGCACATTACACTATTTTCAAATCACAAACTTAAAAAGGTATGCCGCTTAGGGATCCGAGCCCGATTGACCGAGTTATGGGCTTTGGAAGTGTGTATGGGGGCCATTGTTCGGCAAGTCATCGAAAACTTCAATTTACCGCCATAAAACCAGTCAAAAATCGACTATCTTCCGCAGTAAAATATTTTAGTGCACATTCACTATTTTCAAATCACAAACTTAAAAAGGTATGCCGCTTAAGGATCCGAGCCCGATTGACCGAGATATGGGCTTTGGAAGTGTGTATGGGGGCTATTGTTCGGCAAGTCATCGAAAACTTTAATTTACCGCCATAAAACCAGTCAAAAATCGACTATCTTCCAAATTAAAATATTTTAATGCAGATTACACTATTTTCAAATCACAAACTTAAAATGGTATGCCGCTTAGGGATCCGAGTCCGATTGACCGAGTTATGGGCTTTGGATGTGTGTATGGGGGCCCTTTTTCGGCAAGTCATCGAAAACTTCAATTTACCGCCATAAAACCAGTCAAAAATTGACTATCTTCATCGAAAACTTGAAATTACCGCCATAAAACCAGTCAAAAATCGACTATCTTAAAATTAAAATATTTTAATGCAGATTACACTATTTTCAAATCACATACTTAAAAATATATGCCGCTTAGGGATCCGAGCCCGATGGACAGAGTTATGGGCTTTGGAAGTGTGTATGGGGGCCATTTTTCGGCAAGTCATCGAAAACTTTAAATTACCGCCATAAAACCAGTCAAAAATCGACTATCTTCCGAAGTAAAATATTTTAGTGCACATTACACTATTTTCAAATCACAAACTTAAAAAGGTATGCCGCTTAGGGATCCGAGCCCGATTGACCGAGTTATGGGCTTTGGAAGTGTGTATGGGGGCTATTGTTCGCCATAAATCACGTCAAAAATCGACTATCTTTCAAATTAAAATATTTTAATGCAGATTACACTATTTTGAAATCACAAACTTAAAAAGGTTTGCCGCTTAGGGATACGAGCCCGATTGACCGAGTTATGGGCTTTGGAAGTGTGTATGGGGGCCATTTTTCGGCAAGTCATCGAAAACTTCAATTTACCGCCATAAAACCGGTCAAAAATTGACTATCTTCATTGAAAACTTGAAATTATCGCCATAAAACCAGTCAAAAATCGACTATCTTCCAAATTAAAATATTTTAATGCAGATTACACTATTTTCACATCACATACTTAAAAATATATGCCGCTTAGGGATCCGAGCCCGATGGACAGAGTTATGAGCTTTGGAAATGTGTATGGGGGCCGTTTTTCGGCAAGACATCGAAAACTTCAATTTACCGCCATAAATCATGTCAAAAATCGACTATCTTCCGAAGTAAAATATTTTAGTGCACATTACACTATTTTCAAATCACAAACTTAAAAATGTATGCCTCTTAGGGGTCCGAGCCCGATGGACCGTGTTATGGGCTTTGGAAGTGTGTATGGGGGCCATTTTTCGGCATGTCATCGAAAACTCTAAATTACCGCCATAAAACCAGTCAAAAATCGACTATCTTCCGAAGTAAAATATTTTAGTGCACATACCACAATTTTCAAATCACATACTTAAAAAGGTATGCCGCTTAGGGATCCGATCCCGATTGACCGAGTTATGGGCTTTGGAAGTGTGTATGGGGGCTATTGTTCGGCAAGTCATCGAAAACTTTAAATTACCGCCATAAAACCAGTCAAAAATCGACTATCTTCCGCAGTAAAATATTTTAGTGCACATTCACTATTTTCAAATCACAAACTTAAAAAGGTATGCCGCTTAGGGATCCGAGCCCGATTGACCGAGATATGGGCTTTGGAAGTGTGTATGGGGGCTATTGTTCGGCAAGTCATCGAAAACTTTAATTTACCGCCATAAAACCAGTCAAAAATCGACTATCTTCCAAATTAAAATATTTTAATGCAGATTACACTATTTTCAAATCACAAACTTAAAATGGTATGCCGCTTAGGGATCCGAGTCCGATTGACCGAGTTATGGGCTTTGGATGTGTGTATGGGGGCCCTTTTTCGGCAAGTCATCGAAAACTTCAATTTACCGCAATAAAACCAGTCAAAAATTGACTATCTTCATCGAAAACTTGAAATTACCGCCATAAAACCAGTCAAAAATCGACTATCTTAAAATTAAAATATTTTAATGCAGATTACACTATTTTCAAATCACATACTTAAAAATATATGCCGCTTAGGGATCCGAGCCCGATGGACAGAGTTATGGGCTTTGGAAGTGTGTATGGGGGCTATTGTTCGGCAAGTCATCGAAAACTTTAATTTACCGCCATAAAACCAGTCAAAAATCGACTATCTTCCAAATTAAAATATTTTAATGCAGATTACACTATTTTCAAATCACAAACTTAAAATGGTATGCCGCTTAGGGATCCGAGTCCGATTGACCGAGTTATGGGCTTTGGATGTGTGTATGGGGGCCCTTTTTCGGCAAGTCATCGAAAACTTCAATTTACCGCCATAAAACCAGTCAAAAATTTACTATCTTCATCAAAAACTTGAAATTACCGCCATAAAACCAGTCAAAAATCGACTATCTTAAAATTAAAATATTTTAATGCAGATTACACTATTTTCAAATCACATACTTAAAAATATATGCCGCTTAGGGATCCGAGCCCGATGGACAGAGTTATGGGCTTTGGAAGTGTGTATGGGGGCCATTTTTCGGCAAGTCATCGAAAACTTCAAATTACCGCCATAAAACCAGTCAAAAATCGACTATCTTCCGAAGTAAAATATTTTAATGCAGATTACACTATTTTCAAATCACAAACTTAAAAAGGTATGCCGCTTAGGGATCCGAGCCCGATTGACCGAGTTATGGGCTTTGGAAGTGTGTATGGGGGCCATTGTTCGGCAAGTCATCGAAAACTTTAATTTACCGCCATAAAACCTGTCAAAAATCGACTATCTTCCAAATTAAAATATTTTAATGCAGATTACACTATTTTCAAATCACAAACTTAAAAAGGTATGCCGCTTAGGGATCCGAGCCCGATTGACCGAGTTATGGGCTTTGGAAGTGTGTATGGAGGCTATTGTTCGGCGAATCATCGAAAACTTTAATTTACCGCCATAAATCCAGTCAAAAATCGACTATCTTTCAAATTAAAATATTTTAATGCAGATTACACTATTTTCAAATCACAAACTTAAAAAGGTTTGCCGCTTAGGGATCCGAGCCCGATGGACAGAGTTATGGGCTTTGGAAGTGTGTATGGGGGCCATTTTTCGGCAAGTCATCGAAAACTTCAATTTACCGCCATAAAACCGGTCAAAAATTGACTATCTTCATCGAAAACTTGAAATTATCGCCATAAAACCAGTCAAAAATCGACTATCTTCCAAATTAAAATATTTTAATGCAGATTACACTATTTTCACATCACATACTTAAAAATATATGCCGCTTAGGGATCCGAGCCCGATGGACAGAGTTATGAGCTTTGGAAATGTGTATGGGGGCCGTTTTTCGGCAAGACATCGAAAACTTCAATTTACCGCCATAAATCATGTCAAAAATCGACTATCTTCCGAAGTAAAATATTTTAGTGCACATTACACTATTTTCAAATCACAAACTTAAAAATGTATGCCTCTTAGGGGTCCGAGCCCGATGGACCGAGTTATGGGCTTTGGAAGTGTGTATGGGGGCTATTGTTCGGCAAGTCATCGAAAACTTTAAATTACCGCCATAAAACCAGTCAAAAATCGACTATCTTCCGAAGTAAAATATTTTAGTGCACATTACACTATTTTCAAATCACAAACTTAAAAAGGTATGCCGCTTAGGGATCCGAGCCCGATTGACCGAGTTATGGGCTTTGGAAGTGTGTATGGGGGCTATTGTTCGGCAAGTCATCGAAAACTTTAAATTACCGCCATAAAACCAGTCAAAAATCGACTATCTTCCGAAGTAAAATATTTTAGTGCACATTACACTATTTTCAAATCACAAACTTAAAAAGGTATGCCGCTTAGGGATCCGAGCCCGATGGACAGAGTTATGGGCTTTGGAAGTGTGTATGGGGGCCATTTTTCGGCAAGTCATCGAAAACTTTAAATTACCGCCATAAAACCAGTCAAAAATCGACTATCTTCCGAAGTAAAATATTTTAGTGCACATACAACTATTTTCAAATCACAAACTTAAAATGGTATGCCGCTTAGGGATCCGAGCGCGATTGACCGAGTTATGGGCTTTGTTCGGCAAGTCATCGAAAACTTTAATTTACCGCCATAAAACCAGTCAAAAATCGACTATCTTCCAAATTAAAATATTTTAATGCAGATTACACTATTTTCAAATCACAAACTTAAAAAGGTATGCCGCTTAGGGATCCGAGCCCGATTGACCGAGTTATGGGCTTTGGAAGTGTGTATGGGGGCCATTGTTCGGCAAGTCATCGAAAACTTCAATTTACCGCAATAAAACCAGTCAAAAAACGACTTCCTTCCGAAGTAAAATATTTTAGTGCAGATTACCCTTTTTTCAAATCACAAACTTAAAAATGTATGCCTCTTAGGGATCCGAGCCCGATGGACATTTATCGGCAAGTCATTGAAAACTTGAAATTACCGCCATAAAACCAGTCAAAAACATCTTAGATGTTTGTCTTACCATTTTCGTCCTTAGTAATATTTGTCCTTTTGTTCAGATACAAAAGGGTTTTGAAAAAACTACACGAGATAGAAAGAATGTTTGTATGGCAACTTTGTTCTACTTATCAAGACCTATAAACTCAGCAAGTATGGTTTAAATTGGACTGTCCAATCAAAAGTTATGGGCCGTCTTAGCTGTTTGTCTTACCATTTTCGTCCGTAGCCATGTTTGTCCTTTTTTTTCAGATTTAAGAGGGTTTTGAAAAAACAACAAGAGATAGAAAGAAGGTTTTAATGGCAACTTTGTTCTACTCATCAAGGCCTATAAACTCAGCAAGTATGGTTTAAGTCGGACTGTCCAATAAAAAGTTATGGGCCGTCTTAGCTGTTTGTCTTACCATTTTCGTCCGTAGCCATGTTTGTCCTACATTTTCAGATGTAAGAGGGTTTTGAAAAAAGTACAAGAGATAGAAAGAAGGTTTGTATGGCAACTTTGTTCTACTCATCAAGGCCTATAAACTCAGCAAGTATGGTTTAAGTCGGACTGTCAAATCAAACGTTATGGGACGTCTAGCTTCTTGTCTTACCATTTTCGTCCTTATCCATGTTTTTCCTTTATTTTCAGATATAAGAGGGTTTTGAAAAAACTACAAGAGATAGAAAGAAGGTTTGTATGGCAACTTTGTTTTATTCATCAAGACCTATAAACTCAGCAAGTATGGTTTAAATCGGACTGTCCAATCAAAAGTTATGGGCCGTCTTAGCTGTTTGTCTTACCACTTTCGTCCGTAGCCATGTTTGTCCTGCATTTCTAGATATAAGAATGTTTTGAAAAAAAAACTAAAAGAGATAGAAAGAAGGTTTGTATGACAACTTTGTTTTACTCATCAACCCTATAAACTCAGCATGTATGGTTTAAATCGGACTGTCCAATCAAACGTTATGGGACGTCTTAGCTGTTTGTTTTACCATTTTCGTCCGTAGCCATGTTTGTCCTTTTTTTCAGATTTAAAACAGTTTTGAAAAAACTACAAGAGATAGAAGAAAGGTTTTTATGTCAACTTTTTTCTACTCATCAACCCTATAATCTCAGCATGTATGGTTTAAATCAGACTGTCCAATCAAACGTTATGGGACGTCTTAGCTTCTTGTCTTACTATTTTCGTCCGTAGCCATGTTTGTCCTACATTTTTAGATATAAGAGGTTTTTGAAAAAACTACAAGAGATAGAAAGAAGGTTTGTATGGCAAATTTGTTCTACTCATCAAGACCTACAAACTCAGCACGAATGGTTTGAATCGGACTGTTAAATCAAAAGTTATGGTATCCATGTTTTTCCCTTATTTTCAGATATATAAGAGAGTTTTCAAAAAACTACAAGAAATAGAAAGAAGGTTTGTATGACAACTTTGCTCTACTCATCAACCCTATAAACTCAGCATGTTTGGTTTCAATCGGACTGTCCAATCAAACGTTATGGGACGTCTTAGCTGTTTGTCTTACCATATTCGTCCGTAGCCATGTTTGTCCTGCATTTCTAGATATAAGAGTGTTTTGAAAAAAAACTAAAAGAGATAGAAAGAAGGTTTGTATGACAACTTTGTTTTACTCATCAACCCTATAAACTCAGCATGTATGGTTTAAATCGGACTGTCCAATCAAACGTTATGGGACGTCTTAGCTTCGTGTCTTACCATTTTCGTTCGTAGCCATGTTTGTCCTTTTTTTCAGATTTAAAAGGGTTTTGAAAAAACTACAAGAGATAGAAGAAAGGTTTTTATGTCAACTTTGTTCTACTGATCAAGACCTATAAACTCAGCAAGTATGGTTTAAATCGGACTGTCCAATCAAACGTTATGGGACGTCTTAGCTGTTTGTTTTACCATTTTCGTCCGTAGCCATGTTTGTCCTTTCTTTCAGATTAAAGAGGGTTTTGAAAAAACTACAAGAGATAGAAAGAAGGTTTTTATGGCAACTTTGTTCTACTGATCAAGACCTATAAACTCAGCAAGTATGGTTTAAATCGGACTGTCCAATCAAACGTTATGGGAAGGTTTGTATGGCAAATTTGTTCTACTCATCAAGACCTACAAACTCAGCACGAATGGTTTGAATCGGACTGTTAAATCAAAAGTTATGGTATCCATGTTTTTCCCTTATTTTCAGATATATAAGAGAGTTTTCAAAAAACTACAAGAAATAGAAAGAAGGTTTGTATGACAACTTTGCTCTACTCATCAACCCTATAAACTCAGCATGTTTGGTTTCAATCGGACTGTCCAATCAAACGTAATGGGACGTCTTAGCTGTTTGTCTTACCATATTCGTCCGTAGCCATGTTTGTCCTGCATTTCTAGATATAAGAGTGTTTTGAAAAAAAACTAAAAGAGATAGAAAGAAGGTTTGTATGACAACTTTGTTTTACTCATCAACCCTATAAACTCAGCATGTATGGTTTAAATCGGACTGTCCAATCAAACGTTATGGGACGTCTTAGCTTCGTGTCTTACCATTTTCGTTCGTAGCCATGTTTGTCCTTTTTTTCAGATTTAAAAGGGTTTTGAAAAAACTACAAGAGATAGAAGAAAGGTTTTTATGTCAACTTTGTTCTACTGATCAAGACCTATAAACTCAGCAAGTATGGTTTAAATCGGACTGTCCAATCAAACGTTATGGGACGTCTTAGCTGTTTGTTTTACCATTTTCGTCCGTAGCCATGTTTGTCTTTTCTTTCAGATTAAAGAGGGTTTTGAAAAAACTACAAGAGATAGAAAGAAGGTTTTTATGGCAACTTTGTTCTACTGATCAAGACCTATAAACTCAGCAAGTATGGTTTAAATCGGACTGTCCAATCAAACGTTATGGGACGTCTTGGCTTCGTGTCTTACCATTTTCGTCCGTAGCCATGTTTGTCCTTTTTTTCAGATTTAAAAGGGTTTTGAAAAAACTACAAGAGATAGAAGAAAGGTTTTTATGTCAACTTTGTTCTACTCATCAACCCTATAATCTCAGCATGTATGGTTTAAATCAGACTGTCCAATCAAACGTTTTGGGGCGTCTTAGCTTCTTGTCTTACCATTTTCGTCCGTAGCCAAGTTGTTTCTATATTTTCAGATATAAGAGGGTTTTGAAAAAACTACAAGAGATAGAAAGAAGGTTTGTATGGCAACTTTGTTCTACTGATCAAAACCTATAAACTCAGCAAGTATGGTTTGAATCGGACTGTCCAATCAAAAGTTATGTGCCGTCTTAGCTACTTGTCTTACCATTTTCGTCCGTAGCCAAGTTGTTCCTATATTTTCAGATATAAGAGGGTTTTGAAAAAACTATAAGAGATAGAAAGAAGGTTTGTATGGAAACTTTGTTCTACTAATCAAGACCTAGCAAGTATGGTTTGAATCGGACTGTCCAATCAAAAGTTATGGGCCGACTTAGCTGTTTGTCCTACCATTTTCTTCCGTAGCCGTGATTTTCCTATATTTTCATATATAAGAGGGTTTTGAAAAATTTACAAGAGATAGAAAGAAGGTTTGTATGGCAAATTTGTTCTACTCATCAAGACCTACAAACTCAGCAAGAATGGTTTAAAACGGACTGTCCAATCAAAAGTTATGTGCCGTCTTAGCTGTTTGTCCTACCATTTCCGTCCGTTTCCATGTTTTTCCTTTATTTTTAGATATATAAGAGGGTTTTGAAAAATGTACAAGAGATAGAAAGAAGGTTTGTATGGCAAATTTGTTCTACTCATCAAGACCTACAAACTCATCAAGAATGGTTTAAATCGGACTGTCCAATCAAAAGTTATGTGCCGTCTTAGCTGTTTTTCCTACCATTTTCGTCCGTATCCATGTTTTTCCTTTATTTTTAGATATATAAGAGGGTTTTGAAAAAACTACAAGAGATATAAAGAAGGTTTGTATGGCAAATTTGTTTTACTCATCAAGACCTACAAACTCAGCAAGAATGGTTCGAATCGGAATGTTCAATCAAAAGTTATGGCCGACTTAGCTGTTTGTCCTACCATTTACGTCCGTAGCCGTGTTTTTCCTATATTTTCATATATAAGAGGGTTTTGAAAAAACTACAAGAGATAGAAAGAAGGTTTGTATGTCCAATCAAAAGTTATGTGCCGTCTTAGCTACTTGTCTTACCATTTTCGTCCGTAGCCAAGTTGTTCCTATATTTTCAGATATAAGAGGGTTTTGAAAAAACTACAAGAGATAGAAAGAAGGTTTGTATGGAAACTTTGTTCTACTCATCAAGACCTATAAACTCACAAGTATGGTTTGAATCGGACTGTCCAATCAAAAGTTATGGGCCGACTTAGCTGTTTGTCCTACTATTTTCGTCCGTAGTATCCATGTTTTTCCTTTATTTTCAGATATAAGAGGGTGTTGAAAAAACTACAAGAGATAGAAAGAAGGTTTGTATGGCAACTTTGTTCTACTGATCAAAACCTATAAACTCAGCAAGTATGGTTTGAATCGGACTGTCCAATCAAAAGTTATGTGCCGTCTCAGCTACTTGTCTTACCATTTTCGTCCGTAGCAAAGTTGTTCCTATATTTTCAGATATAAGAGGGTTTTGAAAAAACTACAAGAGATAGAAAGAAGGTTTGTATGGCAACTTTGTTCTACTGATCAAAACCTATAAACTCAGCAAGTATGGTTTGAATCGGACTGTCCAATCAAAAGTTATGGGCCGACTTAGCTGTTTGTCCTACCATTTTCGTCCGTAGCCGTGTTTTTCCTTTATTTTTAGATATATAAGAGGGTTTTGAAAAATTTACAAGAGATAGAAAGAAGGTTTGTATGGCAAATTTGTTCTACTCATCAAGACCTACAAACTCAGCAAGAATGGTTTGAATCGGACTGTTAATCAAAAGTTTTGGTATCCATGTTTTTCCTTTATTTTCATATATAAGAGGGTTTTGAAAAAACTACAAGAGAGAGAAAGAAGGTTTGTATGGAAACTTTGTTCTACTCATCAAGACCTAGCAAGTATGGTTTGAATCGGACTGTCCAATCAAAAGTTATGGGCCGACTTAGCTGTTTGTCCTACCATTTTCGTCCGTAGCCGTGTTTTTCCTTTACTTTTAGATATATAGGAGGGTTTTGAAAAATTTACAAGAGATAGAATGAAGGTTTGTTTGGCAACTTTGGTTTAATCATTAAGACCTATAAACTCAGCAAGAATGGTTTAAATCGGACTGTCCAATCGAAAGTTATGGGCCGACTTAGCTGTTTGTCCTACCATTTTCGTCCGTAGCCGTGTTTTTCCTTTATTTTCAGATATAAGAGGGTTTTGAAAAAACTACAAGAGATAGAAAGAAGGTTTGTACGGCAACTTTGCTCTACTCATCAAGACCTATAAACTCAGCAAGTAGGATTTGAATCGGACTGTCCAATCAAAAGTTATGGGCCGTCCTAGCTACTTGTCTTACCATTTTCGTCCGTAGCCAAGTTGTTTCTATATTTTCAGATATAAGAGGGTTTTGAAAAAACTACAAGAGATAGAAAGAAGGTTTGTATGGCAACTTTGTTCTACTGATCAAAACCTATAAACTCAGCAAGTATGGTTTAAATCGGACTGTCCAATCAAAAGTTATGTGCCGTCTTAGCTGTTTGTCCTACCATTTCCGTCCGTATCCATGTTTTTCCTTTATTTTTAGATATATAAGAGGGTTTTGAAAAATGTACAAGAGATAGAAAGAAGGTTTGTATGGCAAATTTGTTCTACTCATCAAGACCTACAAACTCAGCAAGAATGGTTTAAATCGGACTGTCCAATCAAAAGTTAGTGCCGTCTTAGCTGTTTTTCCTACCATTTTCGTCCGTATCCAAGTTTTTCCTTTATTTTTAGATATATAAGAGGGTTTTGAAAAAACTACAAGAGATAGAAAGAAGGTTTGTATGGCAAATTTGTTTTACTCATCAAGACCTACAAACTCAGCAAGAATGGTTCGAATCGGACTGTTCAATCAAAAGTTATGGCCGACTTAGCTGTTTGTCCTACCATTTTCGTCCGTAGCCGTGTTTTTCCTATATTTTCATATATAAGAGGGTTTTGAAAAAACTACAAGAGATAGAAAGAAGGTTTGTATGGAAACTTTGTTCTACTAATCAAGACCTAGCAAGTATGGTTTGAATCGGACTGTCCAATCAAAAGTTATGGGCCGACTTAGCTGTTTTTCCTACCATTTTCGTCCGTATCCAAGTTTTTCCTTTACTTTTAGATATATAGGAGGGTTTTGAAAAATTTACAAGAGATAGAATGAAGGTTTGTTTGGCAACTTTGGTTTAATCATTAAGACCTATAAACTCAGCAAGAATGGTTTAAATCGGACTGTCCAATCGAAAGTTATGGGCCGACTTAGCTGTTTGTCCTACCATTTTCGTCCGTAGCCGTGTTTTTCCTTTATTTTCAGATATAAGAGGGTTTTGAAAAAACTACAAGAGATAGAAAGAAGGTTTGTACGGCAACTTTGCTCTACTCATCAAGACCTATAAACTCAGCAAGTAGGATTTGAATCGGACTGTCCAATCAAAAGTTATGTGCCGTCTTAGCTACTTGTCTTACCATTTTCGTCCGTAGCCAAGTTGTTCCTATATTTGCAGATATAAGAGGGTTTTGAAAAAACTATAAGAGATAGAAAGAAGGTTTGTATGGAAACTTTGTTCTACTAATCAAGACCTAGCAAGTATGGTTTGAATCGGACTGTCCAATCAAAAGTTATGGGCCGACTTAGCTGTTTGTCCTACCATTTTCTTCCGTAGCCGTGATTTTCCTATATTTTCAAATATAAGAGGGTTTTGAAAAATTTACAAGAGATAGAAAGAAGGTTTGTATGGCAAATTTGTTCTACTCATCAAGACCTACAAACTCAGCAAGAATGGTTTAAATCGGACTGTCCAATCAAAAGTTATGTGCCGTCTTAGCTGTTTGTCCTACCATTTCCGTCCGTATCCATGTTTTTCCTTTATTTTTAGATATATAAGAGGGTTTTGAAAAATGTACAAGAGATAGAAAGAAGGTTTGTATGGCAAATTTGTTCTACTCATCAAGGCCTACAAACTCAGCAAGAATGGTTTAAATCGGACTGTCCAATCAAAAGTTAGTGCCGTCTTAGCTGTTTTTCCTACCATTTTCGTCCGTATCCAAGTTTTTCCTTTATTTTTAGATATATAAGAGGGTTTTGAAAAAACTACAAGAGATAGAAAGAAGGTTTGTATGGCAAATTTGTTTTACTCATCAAGACCTACAAACTCAGCAAGAATGGTTCGAATCGGACTGTTCAATCAAAAGTTATGACCGACTTAGCTGTTTGTCCTACCATTTTCGTCCGTATCCGTGTTTTTCCTTTATTTTCATATATAAGAGGGTTTTGAAAGAACTACAAGAGATAGAAAGAAGGTTTGTATGGAAACTTTGTTCTACTAATCAAGACCTAGCAAGTATGGTTTGAATCGGACTGTCCAATCAAAAGTTATGGGCCGACTTAGCTGTTTGTCCTACCATTTTCTTCCGTAGCCGTGATTTTCCTATATTTTCAAATATAAGAGGGTTTTGAAAAATTTACAAGAGATAGAAAGAAGGTTTGTATGGCAAATTTGTTCTACTCATCAAGACCTACAAACTCAGCAAGAATGGTTTAAATCGGACTGTCCAATCAAAAGTTATGTGCCGTCTTAGCTGTTTGTCCTACCATTTCCGTCCGTATCCATGTTTTTCCTTTATTTTTAGATATATAAGAGGGTTTTGAAAAAACTACAAGAGATAGAAAGAAGGTTTGTATGGCAAATTTGTTTTACTCATCAAGACCTACAAACTCAGCAAGAATGGTTCGAATCGGACTGTTCAATCAAAAGTTATGGCCGACTTAGCTGTTTGTCCTACCATTTTCGTCCGTAGCCGTGTTTTTCCTATATTTTCATATATAAGAGGGTTTTGAAAAAACTACAAGAGATAGAAAGAAGGTTTGTATGGAAACTTTGTTCTACTAATCAAGACCTAGCAAGTATGGTTTGAATCGGACTGTCCAATCAAAAGTTATGGGCCGACTTAGCTGTTTTTCCTACCATTTTCGTCCGTATCCAAGTTTTTCCTTTACTTTTAGATATATAGGAGGGTTTTGAAAAATTTACAAGAGATAGAATGAAGGTTTGTTTGGCAACTTTGGTTTAATCATTAAGACCTATAAACTCAGCAAGAATGGTTTAAATCGGACTGTCCAATCGAAAGTTATGGGCCGACTTAGCTGTTTGTCCTACCATTTTCGTCCGTAGCCGTGTTTTTCCTTTATTTTCAGATATAAGAGGGTTTTGAAAAAACTACAAGAGATAGAAAGAAGGTTTGTACGGCAACTTTGCTCTACTCATCAAGACCTATAAACTCAGCAAGTAGGATTTGAATCGGACTGTCCAATCAAAAGTTATGTGCCGTCTTAGCTACTTGTCTTACCATTTTCGTCCGTAGCCAAGTTGTTCCTATATTTGCAGATATAAGAGGGTTTTGAAAAAACTATAAGAGATAGAAAGAAGGTTTGTATGGAAACTTTGTTCTACTAATCAAGACCTAGCAAGTATGGTTTGAATCGGACTGTCCAATCAAAAGTTATGGGCCGACTTAGCTGTTTGTCCTACCATTTTCTTCCGTAGCCGTGATTTTCCTATATTTTCAAATATAAGAGGGTTTTGAAAAATTTACAAGAGATAGAAAGAAGGTTTGTATGGCAAATTTGTTCTACTCATCAAGACCTACAAACTCAGCAAGAATGGTTTAAATCGGACTGTCCAATCAAAAGTTATGTGCCGTCTTAGCTGTTTGTCCTACCATTTCCGTCCGTATCCATGTTTTTCCTTTATTTTTAGATATATAAGAGGGTTTTGAAAAATGTACAAGAGATAGAAAGAAGGTTTGTATGGCAAATTTGTTCTACTCATCAAGACCTACAAACTCAGCAAGAATGGTTTAAATCGGACTGTCCAATCAAAAGTTAGTGCCGTCTTAGCTGTTTTTCCTACCATTTTCGTCCGTATCCAAGTTTTTCCTTTATTTTTAGATATATAAGAGGGTTTTGAAAAAACTACAAGAGATAGAAAGAAGGTTTGTATGGCAAATTTGTTTTACTCATCAAGACCTACAAACTCAGCAAGAATGGTTCGAATCGGACTGTTCAATCAAAAGTTATGGCCGACTTAGCTGTTTGTCCTACCATTTTCGTCCGTAGCCGTGTTTTTCCTATATTTTCATATATAAGAGGGTTTTGAAAAAACTACAAGAGATAGAAAGAAGGTTTGTATGGAAACTTTGTTCTACTAATCAAGACCTAGCAAGTATGGTTTGAATCGGACTGTCCAATCAAAAGTTATGGGCCGACTTAGCTGTTTGTCCTACCATTTTCTTCCGTAGCCGTGATTTTCCTATATTTTCAAATATAAGAGGGTTTTGAAAAATTTACAAGAGATAGAAAGAAGGTTTGTATGGCAAATTTGTTCTACTCATCAAGACCTACAAACTCAGCAAGAATGGTTTAAATCGGACTGTCCAATCAAAAGTTATGTGCCGTCTTAGCTGTTTGTCCTACCATTTCCGTCCGTATCCATGTTTTTCCTTTATTTTTAGATATATAAGAGGGTTTTGAAAAATGTACAAGAGATAGAAAGAAGGTTTGTATGGCAAATTTGTTCTACTCATCAAGACCTACAAACTCAGCAAGAATGGTTTAAATCGGACTGTCCAATCAAAAGTTAGTGCCGTCTTAGCTGTTTTTCCTACCATTTTCGTCCGTATCCAAGTTTTTCCTTTATTTTTAGATATATAAGAGGGTTTTGAAAAAACTACAAGAGATAGAAAGAAGGTTTGTATGGCAAATTTGTTTTACTCATCAAGACCTACAAACTCAGCAAGAATGGTTCGAATCGGACTGTTCAATCAAAAGTTATGGCCGACTTAGCTGTTTGTCCTACCATTTTCGTCCGTAGCCGTGTTTTTCCTATATTTTCATATATAAGAGGGTTTTGAAAAAACTACAAGAGATAGAAAGAAGGTTTGTATGTCCAATCAAAAGTTATGTGCCGTCTTAGCTACTTGTCTTACCATTTTCGTCCGTAGCCAAGTTGTTCCTATATTTTCAGATATAAGAGGGTTTTGAAAAAACTACAAGAGATAGAAAGAAGGTTTGTATGGAAACTTTGTTCTACTCATCAAGACCTAGCAAGTATGGTTTGAATCGGACTGTCCAGTCAAAAGTTATGGGCCGACTTAGCTGTTTGTCCTACTATTTTCGTCCGTAGCCGTGTTTTTCCTTTATTTTCATATATAAGAGGGCTTTGAAAAAACTATAACTATTTGAATCGGACTGTCCAATCAAAAGTTATGTGCCGTCTTAGCTGTTTGTCCTACCATTTTCGTACGTATCCATGTTTTTCCTTTATTTTTAGATTTTATTTTATTTATTTGTTTATTGTATCCTAGCGTTACAAGTTTTTGAAACTTATGAATTAGTACGCTAGTCACTCCGTGTTGATAATTATAGTAAATTTATAGCTGACAATATTTCTTAAAAATACTACATAGTTGTTTACAAAGGACTTAACTAAACTTATCTTTAATTGTTAGAGTTATTTATTTTTAGAAATTCTTTTAATTTAATTTTAAACTGATTAGCACTTCTTATTGATTTGAGAACATGAGGCAGTTCGTTCCACAGGCGCACAGCATTGATGTAGAACTGTCTCTGAGAACACAGTAATCTTGTTCTCGGATGTATTAAATTATTAGTTCGATTTGATTGGGCATGCACAAGTTTGTCAGCGAGGTAGGTTGGTTCATTTGTCATTATGATCTTATGAACGAAAATTAGAGTTCTAGAATCTATCCATTGCTCTAACTTCATATCGTAAATAGACTCTGCCAGGGTGGATATGTGTTCTGCTCTTCTTTTATTAAATACGTATCTGGCTATGGAGTTGAACCCTACTTTTAATTTTTGAAAGTCCCGAGTATCGCAATGGCCAAAGATTTCAACACAATAAAATAATGAGGGTAGTAGGTACATTTTTGCTATTAGGATCTTAAGGTTTACTGGCAGAAAGTGTTGGGATACTGACAGCTGCCTTAACATTCCATATATTTTTCCTGTTGCTTTAGTAATATGTGTACTCCATTGCAAGGTATTGTTGAAAGTTACACCCAAGTTAACAGCATTTTGTACATATTTAATGGGAATATTATTAATTACTATACGGGGCAAGTTATTAGTTTCAAGTGCTTTTTTATAAATTATCAGACATTTTGATTTACTAGGATTTAGTCCCAGACCATTTCTTTGCGCCCATTTATGTATTTTGTTTAATTCAGTATTACATATAGATATACAATGACACATCTCACATAAAGGTCGACTTACATATATTTGTACATCATCTGCGTACATATGAACATTACAGTTTGACAGATTATTAGGCAGGTCATTAATATACACACAAAACATTAAAGGACCGAGCACAGATCCTTGAGGGACACCGCGCTCAATAGTTTTAAACGCGGAAATGTCCGAACCTGACACTACTGCTTGTGCCCTCCCAGAGAGATACGACTTAAGTAGTGCGACTGCTGTGGTATTAAAGTTGAAAATATTACTGAGCTTGGTACAGAGAATCTGGTGGTTGACAGTGTCGAAAGCTTTGCTATGGTCTAAGAGCGTCAAGAAGGTTACATATCCTTTGTCAAGTTGCGTTCGGATATCCTCAACTATACCTGCTACTGCCGTGGTACAGCTTCTGTTCTTAGTGAACCCCGATTGTATCTTACTTAGCAGATTATTTTCATCAAAAAAGAATTGCATCTGGGATGCAATTAGTTTTTCAAAGACTTTGGCAAAGAAGGGTAAAATAGATATTGGTCTGTAATCATTATTACTTTTAGCTATAGGTAAGATTTTAGCCATTTTCCATGTACATGGAAATGTTGACGTCATTATTGCAGTATTCATTACGTGAGTTATGTACTTAAGAACGCTAGGTAGTAAAATTCTAATAAATTTGGGACTAATATTGTCCAGACCTTCAGCATTAGATTTAATATTAAGAATACATTTTAATACATCACAGCTATTAACACACACAAAGTTAAAGCTATTATCACAGGATGGTTGCAGGTTCAGGTACTTATTGCACGAAGCTTCAGGTACATCTGATTGCACAAACTTTGAATTTAACTCGTCAAGATCACCCTTAACAGTACTGTGTTGCTTTGACTTTCCCATGCCTAAGTTGCGCAGTTCAGCCCAAGTTTTTTTTGTGGAAGAAAAATTGGCGAATTTAATGCTGTAGTATTCTCTTTTAGCTGCTAAAATTCTGGATGACACCATTGCACGTAGTTTTTTAAAATTATTTTGCGTACTCGAAGTTTTATATCGCTTCCATCTTAAGTATGCTTTGTCCCGTAGCTGAATGACTTTTCTAATATCTGCGTTAAACCATGGCTGTTGCTTAGGTCGAGTGATTTTACGTTTCAGTGGAACATGCTTATCATAGAGATGTTTAATATTAGTATTAAGAACGCATAATTGGTCCTCAACATTTGTAAGTAAATAAATAGAATTCCAATCACACGCTACAAAATCAGTTTCAAGTTCATGATAGTTGATATTCTTGAAGTCCCTATACTCAATATTAATGTCATTATATTCAAAGGTCAGATTATATGTCAGGACAATAAGGTCATGCTTGGAAAAAACTGGTACAGAGACCTGGTCATATATCACAGATTTACTTAAGTCATTAAGAAAGAATACGTCAAGTAATGTATCACAGCTATTGGAAAAATGGGTAGGTATATTACTGTTTACTATATCTAATCCGAGTGCTTTAAAGCTATTTAGCAGATTAGCCTCTTTTAACATGTTGCTGTTCAGGTCTCCTGTGAGTATGACATCTGTATAAGACAAAGAGACATCCGAAATTACATCTAACAGGTGGCTATAGTCTGTGCTACGGTTTGGTCTGTAGATGCATCCTATAAGAGCTTTTAAAGACTTATGTTTGTTAGATACTTCGACAAAAAGATATTCTATGAGGCTTTCCGTTGGATGTTTACAAATAATTTTGGCATTCAACCTATTTTGAACATAAATAATAACACCACCCCCGTGACTAGCACGATCAGAACGATACAACACATAGCCATCACAAGAAACAGACATATCACTAGTTTCAGCTGTTAACCAGGATTCTGACACACATATAATATCAACCTCAGAACTAGCAAAAATATACCTGAACTCATCCATTTTGTTTACCAGACTTTGTGCATTAAGATGTATAATTGTTAAGCCTTGGGCTTGTCTTTTTAATAGTCTAACCAAGCTGTGCGCAATGGAACTACTTATTTCGACTTCCATCAGTAGTCAATAGATAAATCAATAAAGTGCTATCATCAGTTTGGAAAATGTAAAAAACCCTACAATTTGATAAGTTAAAGAAGAATATAGTTATACAAATTATTATTATAATATAAAAATACTTAGTAACTAGATATATGGTTATGATACTTTGAGAAGACATCAAGATTACAGACATACAATTTACCAGAGACATATAATTGTTATTGTTGTTGTTGTTCACGAAATGACAGTTCAGTTGATGGAAAGGCATCCGTAAACTGCTGCATTCCTTCGAAGAAGTGAAATGTTTCATCTCCAGCATGTTTAACATGCACCAGGCCGCGTCTCGTAAATACTGCAGTCACCTTTTTCATCCTTTTAAGGTGCATAGCTTTTTTAAAGATTGTATATTGCTCCTTGGATAGCTGTTCATTAATATAGAACGGCACCTGAGAGTCAAATCCAATCAGATTCAACTGAAGAGGCTGCTTCCTTTCGCGGCGATGCATTCCCAGGGTCCTGAGTAGCAATATTTTGTCCCGTAGATTTTCCATTTTTAGGATTATTACAGGATCCACATTACTGCGCTGTGTTTTACGAGCTCGAAAGATCTCTGTGATCCTAGGTGGTGGCGTTAGGCCTAAGGCATAGCAGAGGGTGTTGTAGAGCGTTTTAACATTCTCGCCTTCAGCATAAGGAACTCCATGAATGCGTAGGTCAAGAGCAGTTTTGGCCACGTCCTGCACAGCCTGCTTCTTGTCAACGTTTACGACCAGGTCACGCAGCCGAGCCATTTCGTGATCCATGCGCTCCAAGTTACTTTGCAGCTCATCTCGTTGTGAACGCAGGTCCTCCACATCCTTCTCCAGGGTGTCAATTCTACCAACCAGCTGTTTAACATCACCCATGAAAGCATCAAGGCGTTCAGCAACACCGTCTACAATGCGTTTTTCGGCTTCGCGCATATTGGATACCATAGCTTCTGCCTGCTCCTGGAGTCGTTGGTTCAGTACAGCAAGATCAGTGCTTGTGTTTTCCCGCAAGCGTTTTGTCTTGGGCTGCGACGCTGACATTTTTTAAAACTTAACGTTGATAGTTTAGATGCACAGTTTTAGATGCACTGTGCAAAGATTCAGAAGTGTGAATGGCAGTATCGATGGGTGTCCCAATCAGCTGACGTGTGTCACCACTGATGTTGTTTGTAGTTTCCACACGTTTCTCACTCAGAAAGGAATGAAGAAAACGATTTCGCGCTTGTTTACCTCCCCTTCTCACGCTTCTCCGAAATTGAGTGTTTTTGATTATTCCGGTGACAAAAACTAAGTTTTTCCAGAAATAACAGCCTGGGCGGTGTACTGGCTATGTGTAAAAGCGGGTAGACGATAGCCTGGCCAAGTTGTACAGGTCTGAGACTTTGTTGTCTTTGCAAGTGTGTCAAAATATTCAAAACAACGCGGAGCTCAAAAGAAACGCGTCCGTACTCTCCAATCTAATGTAAAAAAAAAAAAAAAAAAAAAAGATACATAAGAGGGTTTTGAAAAATTTACAAGACATAGAAAGTAGGTTTGTATGGCAAATTTGTTCTACTCATCAAGACCTACAAACTCAGCAAGAATGGGTTGAACCGGACTGTTAATCAAAAGTTATAGTATCCATGTTGTTCCTTTATTTTCAGATATATTAGAGGGTGTTGAAAAAACTACAAGAGATAGAAAGAAGGTTTGTATGGCAACTTTGTTCTACTGATCAAAACCTATAAACTCAGCAAGTATGGTTTGAATCGGACTGTCCAATCAAAAGTTATGTGACGTATTAGCTACTTGTCTTACCATTTTCGTCCGTAGCCAAGTTGTTCCTATATTTTCAGATATAAGAGGGTTTTGAAAAAACTACAAGAGGTAGAAAGAAGGTTTGTATGGAAACTTTGTTCTACTCATCAAGACCTAGCAAGTATGGTTTGAATCGGACTGTCCAATCAAAAAATATGGGCCGACTTAGCTGTTTGTCCTACCATTTTCGTCCGTAGCCGTGTTTTTCCTTTACTTTTAGATATATAAGAGGGTTTTGAATAATTTACAAGAGATAGAAAGAAGGTTTGTATGGCAAATTTGTTCTACTCATCAAGACCTACAAACTCAGCAAGAATGGTTTAAATCGGACTGTCCAATCAAAAGTTATGTGCCGTCTTAGCTCCTGCCATTTTCGTCCGTATCCATGTTTTTCCTTTATTTTTAGATATATAAGACGGTTTTGAAAAATTTACAAGAGATAGAAAGAAGGTTTGTATGGCAAATTTGTTCTACTCATCAAGACCTACAAACTCAGCAAGAATGGTTTGAATCGGACTGTTAATCAAAAGTTTTGGTATCCATGTTTTTCCTTTATTTTCATATATAAGAGGGTTTTGAAAAAACTACAAGAGATAGAAAGAAGGTTTGTATGGAAACTTTGTTCTACTCATCAAGACCTAGCAAGTATGGTTTGAATCGGACTGTCCAATCAAAAGTTATGGGCCGACTTAGCTGTTTGTCCTACCATTTTCGTCCGTAGCCGTGTTTTTCCTTTACTTTTAGATATATAAGAGGGTTTTGAAAAATTTACAAGAGATAGAAAGAAGGTTTGTATGGCAAATTTGTTCTACTCATCAAGACCTACAAACTCAGCAAGAATGGTTTAAATCGGACTGTCCAATCAAAAGTTATGTGCCGTCTTAGCTCCTGCCATTTTCGTCCGTATCCATGTTTTTGCTTTATTTTTAGATATATAAGAGGGTTTTGAAAAATTTACAAGAGATAGAAAGAAGGTTTGTATGGCAAATTTGTTCTATTCATCAAGACCTACAAACTCAGCAAGAATGGTTTAAATCGGACTGTCCAATCAAAAGTTATGTGCCGTCTTAGCTGTTTGTCCTACCATTTTCGTCCGTATCCATGTTTTTCCTTTATTTTTAGATATATAAGAGGGTTTTGAAAAATTTACAAGAGATAGAAAGAAGGTTTGTATGGCAAATTTGTTCAACTCATCAAAACCTACAAACTCATCAAGAATGGTTTGAATCGGACTGTTAATCAAAAGCTATGGTATCATTGTTTTTCCTTTATTTTCAGATATATAAGAGGGTTTTGAAATATTTACAAGAGATAGAAAGAAGGATTGTATGGCAAATTTGTTCTACTCATCAAGACCTACAAACTCAGCAAGAATGGTTTGAATCGGACTGTTAATCAAAAGTTATGGTATCCATGTTTTTCCTTTATTTTCAGATATATTAGAGGGTTTTGAAAAAACTACAAGAGATAGAAAGAAGGTTTGTATGGCAAATTTGTTCTACTCATCAAGACCTACAAACTCAGCAAGAATGGTTTAAATCGGACTGTCCAATCAAAAGTTATGTGCCGTCTTAGCTCCTGCCATTTTCGTCCGTATCCATGTTTTTGCTTTATTTTTAGATATATAAGAGGGTTTTGAAAAATTTACAAGAGATAGAAAGAAGGTTTGTATGGCAAATTTGTTCTACTCATCAAGACCTACAAACTCAGCAAGAATGGTTTGAATCGGACTGTTAATCAAAAGTTATGGTATCCATGTTTTTCCTTTATTTTCAGATATATTAGAGGGTTTTGAAAAAACTACAAGAGATAGAAAGAAGGTTTGTATGGCAAATTTGTTCTACTCATAAGACCTACAAACTCAGCAAGAATGGTTTAAATCGGACTGTTCAATCAAAAGTTATGTGCCGTTTTAGCTCCTACCATTTTCGTACGTATCCATGTTTTTCCTTTACTTTTAGATATATAAGAGGGTTTTGAAAAATTTACAAGAGATAGAAAGAAGGTTTGTATGGCAAATTTGTTCTACTCATCAAGACCTACAAACTCAGCAAGAATGGTTTAAATCGGACTGTCCAATCAAAAGTTATGTGCCGTCTTAGCTCCTGCCATTTTCGTCCGTATCCATGTTTTTGCTTTATTTTTAGATATACAAGAGGGTTTTGAAAAATTTACAAGAGATAGAAAGAATATTTGTATGGCAAATTTGTTCAACTCATCAAAACCTACAAACTCATCAAGAATGGTTTGAATCGGACTGTTAATCAAAAGCTATGGTATCATTGTTTTTCCTTTATTTTCAGATATATAAGAGGGTTTTGAAATATTTACAAGAGTTAGAAAGAAGGATTGTATGGCAAATTTGTTCTACTCATCAAGACCTACAAACTCAGCAAGAATGGTTTGAATCGGACTGTTAATCAAAAGTTATGGTATCCATGTTTTTCCTTTATTTTCAGATATATTAGAGGGTTTTGAAAAAACTACAAGAGATAGAAAGAAGGTTTGTATGGCAAATTTGTTCTACTCATCAAGACCTACAAACTCAGCAAGAATGGTTTAAATCGGACTGTCCAATCAAAAGTTATGTGCCGTCTTAGCTGCCTTGCCATTTTCGTCCGTATCCATGTTTTTGCTTTATTTTTAGATATACAAGAGGGTGTTGAAAAATTTACAAGAGATAGAAAGAATATTTGTATGGCAAATTTGTTCTACTCATCAAGACCTACAAACTCAGCAAGAATGGTTTGAATCGGACTGTTAAGCAAAAGTTATGGTATCCATGTTTTTCCTTTATTTTCAGATATATTAGAGGGTTTTGAAAAAACTACAAGAGATAGAAAGAAGGTTTGTATGGCAAATTTGTTCTACTCATAAGACCTATAAACTCAGCAAGAATGGTTTAAATCGGACTGTTCAATCAAAAGTTATGTGCCGTCTTAGCTTGCCTACCATTTTCGTACGTATCCATGTTTTTCCTTTACTTTTAGATATATAAGAGGGTTTTGAAAAATTTACAAGAGATAGAAAGAAGGTTTGTATGGCAAATTTGTTCTACTCATTAAGACCTATAAACTCAGCAAGAATGGTTTAAATCGGACTGTCCAATCAAAAGTTATGTGCCGTCTTAGCTCCTGCCATTTTCGTCCGTATCCATGTTTTTGCTTTATTTTTAGATATACAAGAGGGTTTTGAAAAATTTACAAGAGATAGAAAGAATATTTGTATGGCAAATTTGTTCTACTCATCAAGACCTACAAACTCAGCAAGAATGGTTTAAATCAGACTATCCAATCAAAAGATATGTGCCGTTTTAGCTCCTACCATTTTTGTACGTATCCATGTTTTTCCTTTACTTTTAGATATATAAGAGGGTTTTGAAAAATTTACAAGAGATAGAAAGAAGGTTTGTATGGCAAATTTGTTCTACTCATCAAGACCTACAAACTCAGCAAGAATAGTTTGAAACGGACTGTTAATCAAAAGTTATGGTATCCATGTTTTTCCTTTATTTTCAGTTATATTATAGGGTTTTGAAAAAACTACAAGAGATAGAAAGAAGGTTTGTATGGCAAATTTGTTCTACTCATCAAGACCTACAAACTCAGCAAGAATGGTTTAAATCAGACTGTCCAATCAAAAGATATGTGCCGTTTTAGCTCCTACCATTTTCGTACGTATCCATGTTTTTCCTTTATTTTTAGATATATAAGAGGGTTTTGAAAAATTTACAAGAGATAGAAAGAAGGTTTGTATGGCAAATTTGTTCTACTCATCAAGACCTACAAACTCAGCAAGAATGGTTTGAAATCGGACTGTTAATCAAAAGTTATGGTATCCATGTTTTTCCTTTATTTTCAGTTATATTATAGGGCTTTGAAAAAACTACAAGAGATAGAAAGAGGTTTGTATGGCAACTTTGTTCTACTGATCAAAACCTATAAACTCAGCAAGTATGGTTTGAATCGGACTGTCCAATCAAAAGTTATGTGCCGTCTTAGCTGTTTGTCCTACCATTTTCTTCCGTATCCATGTTTTTCCTTTATTTTCATATATTAGAGGGTTTTGAAAAATTTACAAGAGATAGAAAGAAGGATTGTATGGCAAATTTGTTCTACTCATCAAGACCTACAAACTCAGCAAGAATGGTTTGAATCGGACTGTTAATCAAAAGTTATGGTATCCATGTTTTTCCTTTATTTTCAGATATATTAGAGGGTTTTGAAAAAACTACAAGAGATAGAAAGAAGGTTTGTATGGCAAATTTGTTCTACTCATCAAGACCTACAAATTCAGCAAGAATGGTTTAAATCGGACTGTCCAATCAAAAGTTATGTGCCGTCTTAGCTGTTTGTCCTACCATTTTCGTCCGTATCCATGTTTTTCCTTTATTTTTAGATAAATAAGAGGGTTTTGAAAAATTTACAAGAGATAGAAAGAAGGTTTGTATGGCAAATTTGTTCTACTCATCAAGACCTACAAACTCAGCAAGAATGGTTTCAATCGGACTGTTAATCAAAAGTTATGGTATCATTGTTTTTCCTTTATTTTCAGATATATAAGAGAGGGTTTTGAAAAAACTACAAGAGATAGAAAGAAGGTTTGTATGGCAAATTTGTTCTACTCATCAAGACCTACCAACTCAGTAAGAATGGTTTAAATCGGACTGTCCAATCAAAAGTTATGTGCCGTCTTAGCTGTTTGTCCTACCATTTTCGTCCGTATCCATGTTTTTCCTTTATTTTTAGATATATAAGAGGGTTTTGAAAAAGTTACAAGAGATAGAAAGAAGGTTTGTATGGCAAATTTGTTCTACTCATCAAGACCTACAAACTCAGCAAGAATGTTTTGAATCGGACTGTTAATCAAAAGTTATGGTATCATTGTTTTTCCTTTATTTTCAGATATATAAGAGGGTTTTAAAAAAACTACAAGAGATAGAAAGAAGGTTTGTATGGTTTAATTCGGACTGTCCAATCAAAAGTTATTTGCCGTCTTAACTACTTGCCTTACCATTTTCGTCCGTAGCCATGTTTGTCCTACATTTTTAGATATAAGAGGGTTTTGAAAAAACTACAAGAGATAGAAAGAAGGTTTGTATGGCAAATTTGTTCTACTCATTAAGACCTATAAACTCAGTAAGTATGGTTTAAATCGGACTGTCCAATCAAAAGTTATGTGCCGTCTTAGCTGTTTGTCCTACCATTTTCGTCCGTATCCATGTTTTTCCTTTATTTTTATATATATAAGAGGGTTTTAAAAAATTTACAAGAGATAGAAAGAAGGTTTGTATGGCAAATTTGTTATACTCATCAAGACCTACAAACTCAAAGAATGGTTTGAATCGGACTGTTAATCAAAAGTTATAGTATCATTGTTTTTCCTTTATTTTCAGATATATAAGAGGGTTTTGAAAAAACTACAAGAGATAGAAAGAAGGTTTGTATGGTTTAATTCGGACTGTCCAATCAAAAGTTTTGTGCCAACTTAGCTGTTTGTCCTACCTTTTTCGTCCGTAGCCGTTTTTTTCCTATATTTTCATATATAAGAGGGTTTTGAAAAAACTACAAGAGATAGAAAGAAGGTTTGTATGGCAACTTTGTTCTACTGATCAAAACCTATAAACTCAGCAAGTATGGTTTGAATCGGACTGTCCAATCAAAAGTTATATGCCGTCTTAGCTGTTTGTCCTACCATTTTCGTACGTATCCATGTTTTTATACCCTTGCAGAGGGTATTATGATTTCAGTCAGAAGTTTGCAACGCAGTGAAGGAGACGTTTCCGACCCCATAAAGTATATATATTCTTGATCAGCATCACAAGATGAGTCGATCTAGCCATGTCCGTCTGTCCGACCGCCTGTCCGTCTGTTTCTACGCAAACTAGTCTCTCAGTTTTGAAGCAATCGCGCTCAAACTTTCCCAAAAGACTTCTTTCTATTGCAGGTAGTATATATGTCGGAACCGACCGGATCGGACAACTATATCTTATAGCTCCCATAGGAATGATCGAAAAAAAAAAAGTAAAAAAATTCTAGCTTTGGTGTTTTTTGAAATATTACCTTCTACTTTTGGGAATACTACTTTTTAAATATTTCTGAATTTCGAATAAAATTAAAAAAAAATCTAATGACTATATCATATAGCTGCCATAGGAACGGTCGGAAAATTAAATGGTAGTTAATAGGAAAACAATTATATCTTTGTTGATTTTTATTACATTCTCTTCTTCTCTGGGATATGGCTTTTCTTTAACATTTCAAAATTTCGAATACAATTTAACAAAAATCGGACGGCTATATTATATAGCTGCCACGGGAAGGATCAAAAAATTGAAAGTAAAGTAATACGAATGCAGCTAAAATTTTGATTGTTGTAAAATATACGAAAGTTCATTTAAATTAAAGTTTTTGTAAATGAATAGGAGTGATCTGCAAGGGTATATAAGCTTCGGTTCGCCGAAACTAGCTTCCTTTCTTGTTTTCCTTTATTTTTAGATATATAAGAGGGTTTTGAAAAATTTACAAGAGATAGAAAGAAGGTTTGTATGGCAAATTTGTTCTACTCATCAAGACCTACAAACTCAGCAAGAATGGTTTAAATCGGACTTTCCAATCAAAAGTTATGGGCCAACTTAGCTGTTTGTCCCACCATTTTCGTCCGTAGCCATGTTTTTCCTATATTTTCAGATATAAGAGGGTTTTGAAAAAACTACAAGAGATAGAAATAAGGTTCTTATTGCAAGTTCTACTCATCAAGTCCTATAAACTCAGCAAGTATGGTTTGAATCGGACTGTCCAATCAAAAGTTATGGGCCGACTTAGCTGTTTGTCCTACCATTTTCGTCCGTAGCCGTGTTTTTCCTATATTTTCATATATAAGAGGGTTTTGAAAAAACTACAAGAAATAGAAAGAAGGTTTGAATGGCAACTTTGTTCTACTGATCACGACCTATAAACTCAGCAAGTTTGGTTTGAATCGGACTGTCCAATCAAAAGTTATGTGCCGTCTTAGCTACTTGTCTTACCATTTTCGTCCGTAGCCATGTTTATACCCTTGCAGAGGGTATTATAATTTTGGTCAAAAGTTTGTAACGCAGTGAAGGAGACGTTTCCGACCCCATAAAGTATATATATTCTTGATCAGGATTAATAGGGGATTCGATATAGCCATGTCCGTCTGTTTCAATACCGTTTGCGAGCTCAGTTTAAAAGCTAGCGATTTGAAACTTTCACAGTCGATCGGAAGTCTATATCCTATAGCTCCCATAGGAACAATCACAATCACATAGGAATAATCAAAAAAAAATATAAAAATAAAAACTTTGTAGGAAGGAGGCGTTTTGATTTTTCACAATTTAAAATCAAGGTTCTAAATAGGCATACCTGCAAAGGTATATTAGCTTCGGCTGGCCGAAGATAACTTCCTTTCTTGTTTTTCTTTATTTTCAATCTTTATTTGTTTCAATCATCATGGTTTTTCTTTATTTCCAGATATAAGAGGGTTTTGAAAAAACTAAAAGAGATAGAAAGAAGGTTCGTACGGCAACTTTGCTCTACTCATCAAGACCTATAAACTCAGCAAGTATGGTTTAAATCGGACTGTCCAATCAGAAGTTATGGGGCGAATTAGCTGTTTGTCCTATCATTGTCGTCCGTATCCATGTTTTTTCTTTATTTTCAGATATATAAGAGGGTTTTGAAAAATTTACAAGAGATAGAAAGAAGGATTGTATGGCAAATTTGTTCTACTCATCAAGACCTACAAACTCAGCAAGAATGGTTTGAATCGGACTGTTATTCAAAAGTTATGTTTGTTTCATGTTTTTCCTTTATTTTCAGATATATTAGAGGGTTTTGAAAAAACTACAAGAGATAGAAAGAAGGTTTGTATGGCAAATTTGTTCTACTCATCAAGACCTACAAACTCAGCAAGAATGGTTTGAATCGGACTGTTAATCAAAAGTTATGGTATCCATGTTTTTCCTTTATTTTCAGATATATTAGAGGGTTTTGAAAAAACTACAAGAGGTAGAAAGAAGGTTTGTATGGCAAATTTTTTCTACTCATCAAGACCTACAAACTCAGCAAGAATGGTTTAAATCGGACTGTCCAATCAAAAGTTATGTGCCGTCTTAGGTGTTTGTCTTACCATTTTCGTCCGTATCCATGTTTTTCCTTTATTTTTAGATATATAAGAGGGTTTTGAAAAAGTTACAAGAGATAGAAAGAAGGTTTGTATGCCAAATTTGTTCTACTCATCAAGACCTACAAACTCAGCAAGAATGTTTTGAATCGGACTGTTAATCAAAAGTTATGGTATCATTGTTTTTCCTTTATTTTCAGATATATAAGAGGGTTTTTAAAAAACTACAAGGGATAGAAAGAAGGTTCGTATGGCAACTTTGTTTTAATCATTAAGACCTATAAACTCAGCAAGTATGGCTTAAATCGGACTGTCCAATCAAAAGTTATGGGCCAACTTAGCTGTTTGTCTTATCATTGTCGTCCGTATCCATGTTTTTCCTATATTTTCATATATAAGAGGGTTTTGAAAAAACTACAAGAGATAGAAAGAGGTTTGTATGGCAACTTTATTCAGATATAAGAGGGTTTTGAAAAAACTACAAGAGATAGAAAGAAGGTTTGTATGGCAAATTTGTTCTACTCATCAAGACCTACAAACTCAGCAAGAATGGTTTGCTCCGAGCTGTTCAATCAAAAGTTATGGCCGACTTAACTGTTTGTCCTACCATTTTCGTCCGTAGCCGTGTTTTTCCGTTATTTTCATATATAAGAGGGTTTTGAAAGAACTACAAGAGATAGAAAGAAGGTTTGTATGGCCACTTTGTTCTACTGATCAAAACCTTTAAACTGAGCAAGTATGGTTTGAATCGGACTGTTAATCAAAAGTTATGGTATCCATGTTTTTCTTTTATTTTCAGATATATTAGAGGGTTTTGAAAAAACTACAAGAGATAGAAAGAAGGTTTGTATGGCAAATTTGTTCTACTCATCAAGACCTATAAACTCAGCAAGTATGGTTTGAATCGGACTGTCCAATCAAAAGTTATGTGCCGTCTTTGCTGTTTGTCCTACCATTTTCGTCCGTATCCATGTTTTTCCTTTATTTTTAGATATATAAGAGGGTTTTGAAAAATTTACAAGAGATAGAAAGAAGGTTTGTATGCCAAATTTGTTCTACTCATCAAGACCTACAAACTCAGCAAGAATGGTTTGAATCGGACTGTTAATCACAAGTTATGGTATCATTGTTTTTCCTTTATTTTCAGATATATAAGAGGGTTTTAAAAAAACTACAAGAGATAGAAAGAAGGTTCGTAAGGCAACTTTGTTCTACTGATCAAAACCTATAAACTCAGCAAGTATGGTTTGAATCGGACTGTCCAATCAAAAGTTATGTGCCGTCTTTGCTGTTTGTCCTACCATTTTCGTCCGTATCCATTTTTTTCCTTTATTTTCAGATATATAAGAGGGTTTTGAAAAATTTACAAGAGATAGAAAGAAGGTTTGTATGGCAAATTTGTTCTACTCATCAAGACCTACAAACTCAGCAAAAATGGTTTGAATCGGACTGTTAATCAAAAGTTATGGTATCCATGTTTTTCCTTTATTTTCAGATATATAAGAGGGTTTTGAAAAAACTACAAGAGATAGAAAGAAGGTTTGTATGGCAAATTTGTTCTACTCATCAAGACCTACAAACTCAGCAAGAATGGTTTGCTCCGGACTGTTCAATCAAAAGTTATGGCCGACTTAGCTGTTTGTCCTACCATTTTCGTCCGTAGCCATGTTTTTCCTTTATTTTCAGATATAAGAGGGTTTTAAAAAAACTACAAGAGATAGAAAGAAGGTTTGTATGGCAACTTTGTTCTACTCATCAAGACCTATAAACTCAGCAAGTATGGTTTAAATCGGACTGTCCAATCACAAGTTATGTGCCGTCTTAGCTGTTTGTCCTACCATTTTCGTCCGTATCCATGTTTTTCCTTTATTTTCAGATATATAAGAGGGTTTTGAAAAAACTACAAGAGATAGAAAGAAGGTTTGTATGGCAAATTTGTTCTACTCATTAAGACCTATAAACTCAGCAAGTATGGTTTGAATCGGACTGGTAATCACAAGTTATGGTCATCTTAGCTACTTGTCTTACCATTTTCGTCCGTAGCCTTATTTTCAGATATATAGAGGGTTTTGAAAAAACTACAAGAGATAGAAAGAAGGTTTGTATGGCAACTTTGTTCTAATCATTAAGACCTATAAACTCAGCAAGTATGGTTTAAATCGGACTGTCCAATCAAAAGTTATGTGCCGTCTTAGGTACTTGTCTTACCATTTTCGTCCGTATCCATGTTTTTCCTTTATTTTCAGATATAAGAGGGTTTTGAAAAAACTACAAGAGATAGAAAGAAGGTTTGTATGGCAAATTTGTTCTAATCTTCAAGACCTATAAACTCAGCAAGTATGGTTTAAATCGGACTGTTAATCAAAAGTTATGGTATCATTGTTTTTCCTTTATTTTCAGATATATAAGAGGGTTTTAAAAAACTACAAGAGATAGAAAGAAGGTTTGTATGGGACTGTCCAATCAAAAGTTATGGCCGTCTTAGGTATTTGTCCTACCATTTTCGTCCGTAGCCATGTTTTTCCTATATTTTCAGATATAAGAGGGTTTTGAAAAAACTACAAGAGATAGAAAGAAGGTTTGTATGGCAACTTTGTTCTAATGTTTAAGACCTATAAACTCAGCAAGTATGGTTTAAATCGGACTGGCCAATCACAAGTTATGTGCCGTCTTAGTGTACTTGTCTTACCATTTTCGTCCGTAGCCATGTATTTCCTATATTTTCAGATATAAGAGGGTTTTGAAAAAACTACAAGAGATAGAAAGAAGGTTTGTATGGCAACTTTGTTCTAATCTTTAAGCCCTATAAACTCAGCAAGTATGGTTTAAGTCGGACTGGCCAATAACAAGTTATGTGCCATCTTAGGTACTTGTCTTACCATTTTCGTCCGTAGCCATGTATTTCCTATATTTTCAGATATAAGAGGGTTTTGAAAAAACTACAAGAGATAGAAAGAAGGTTTGTATGGCAACTTTGTTCTAATCTTTAAGCCCTATAATCTCAGCAAGTATGGTTTAAATCGGACTGTCCAATCAAAAGTTATGGGCCATCTTAGCTACTTGTCTTACCATTTTCGTCCGTAGCCATGTATTTCCTATATTTTCAGATATAAGAGGGTTTTGAAAAAACTACAAGAGATAGAAAGAAGGTTTGTATGGCAACTTTGTTCTAATCTTTAAGCCCTATAAACTCAGCAAGTATGGTTTAAATCGGACTGGCCAATAAAAGTTATGTGCCGTCTTAGGTACTTGTCTTACCATTTTCGTCCGTAGCCATGTATTTCCTATATTTTCAGATATAAGAGGGTTTTGAAAAAACTACAAGAGATAGAAAGAAGGTTTGTATGGCAACTTTGTTCTAATCTTTAAGCCCTATAAACTCAGCAAGTATGGTTTAAATCGGACTGGCCAATCACAAGTTATGGCCGTCTTAGGTACTTGTCTTACCATTTTCGTCCGTAGCCATGTATTTCCTATATTTTCAGATATAAGAGGGTTTTGAAAAAACTACAAGAGATAGAAAGAAGGTTTGTATGGCAACTTTGTTCTAATCTTTAAGCCCTATAAACTCAGCAAGTATGGTTTAAATCGGACTGGCCAATAACAAGTTATGTGCCGTCTTAGGTACTTGTCTTACCATTTTCGTCCGTAGCCATGTATTTCCTATATTTTCAGATATAAGAGGGTTTTGAAAAAACTACAAGAGATAGAAAGAAGGTTTGTATGGCAAACTTTGTTTTAATCACTAAGCCCTATAAACTCAGCAAGTATGGTTTAAATCGGACTGTCCAATCAAAAGTTATGTGTAGTCTTATGTTTTTCCTTTATTTTCAGATATATTAGAGGGTTTTGAAAAAACTACAAGAGATAGAAAGAAGGTTTGTATGGCAAATTTGTTCTACTCATCAAGACCTACAAACTCAGCAAGAATGGTTTGAATCGGACTGTTAATCAAAAGTTATGGTAGCCATGTATTTCCTATATTTTCAGATATATTAGAGGGTTTTGAAAAAACTACAAGAGATAGAAAGAAGGTTTGTATGGCAAATTTGTTCTAATCATCAAGACCTATAAACTCAGCAAGTATGGTTTAAATCGGACTGGCCAATCACAAGTTATGTGCCGTCTTAGGTATTTGTCTTACCATTTTCGTCCGTAGCCATGTTTTTCCTATATTTTCAGATATATAGAGGGTTTTGAAAAAATTACAAGAGATAGAAAGAAGGTTTGTATGCCAAATTTGTTCTACTCATCAAGACCTATAAACTCAGCAAGTATGGTTTGAATCGGACTGTTAATCAAAAGTTATGGTATCATATGTTTTTCCTTTATTTTCAGATATATAAGAGGGTTTTGAAAAAACTACAAGAGATAGAAAGAAGGTTTGTATGGCAACTTTGTTTTAATCACTAAGCCCTATAAACTCAGCAAGTATGGTTTAAATCGGACTGTCCAATCAAAAGTTATGGTCCGTCTTAGCTACTTGTCCGACCATTTTCGTCCGTAGCCATGTTTTTCCTATATTTTCAGATAAAAGAGGGTTTTGAAAAAACTACAAGAGATAGAAAGAAGGTTTGTATGGCAACTTTGTTCTAATCTTTAAGCCCTATAAACTCAGCAAGTATGGTTTAAATCGGACTGGCCAATAACAAGTTATGTGCCGTCTTAGGTACTTGTCTTACCATTTTCGTCCGTAGCCATGTATTTCCTATATTTTCAGATATAAGAGGGTTTTGAAAAAACTACAAGAGATAGAAAGAAGGTTTGTATGGCAAATTTGTTCTAATCTTTAAGCCCTATAAACTCAGCAAGTATGGTTTAAATCGGACTGTCCAATCAAAAGTTATGGTCCGTCTTAGCTGCTTGTCCTACCATTTTCGTCCGTAGCCATGTTTTTCCTATATTTTCAGATATAAGAGGGTTTTAAAAAAACTACAAGAGATAGAAAGAAGGTTTGTATGGCAACTTTGTTCTACTGAGTAAGACCTATAATCTCAGCAAGTATGGTTTAAATCGGACTGGCCAATCACAAGTTATGTGCCGTCTTAGGTACTTGTCTTACCATTTTCGTCCGTAGCCATGTATTTCCTATATTTTCAGATATATAAGAGGGTTTTGAAAAAACTACAAGAGATAGAAAGAAAGTTTGTATGCCAAATTTGTTCTACTCATCAAGACCTACAAACTCAGCAAGAATGGTTTGAATCGGACTGTTAATCAAAAGTTATGGTATCCATGTTTTTCCTTTATTTTCAGATATATAGAGGGTTTTGAAAAAACTACAAGAGATAGAAAGAAGGTTTGTATGGCAACTTTGTTCTAATCTTTAAGCCCTATAAACTCAGCAAGTATGGTTTAAATCGGACTGGCCAATAACAAGTTATGTGCCGTCTTAGGTATTTGTCTTACCATTTTCGTCCGTAGCCATGTATTTCCTATATTTTCAGATATAAGAGGGTTTTGAAAAAACTACAAGAGATAGAAAGAAGGTTTGTATGGCAAATTTGTTCTACTCATCAAGACCTATAAACTCAGCAAGAATGGTTTGAATCGGACTGTTAATCAAAAGTTATGGTATCATTGTTTTTCCTTTATTTTCAGATATATAAGAGGGTTTTGAAAAAACTACAAGAGATAGAAAGAAGGTTTGTATGGCAACTTTGTTCTAATCATTAAGCCCTATAAACTCAGCAAGTATGGTTTAAATCGGACTGTCCAATCAAAAGTTATGGTCCGTCTTAGCTACTTGTCCGACCATTTTCGTCCGTAGCCATGTTTTTCCTATATTTTCTGATAAAAGGGGGTTTTGAAAAAACTACAAGAGATAGAAAGAAGGTTTGTATGGCAACTTTGTTCTACTCATCAAGGCCTATAAACTCAGCAAGTATGGTTTAAATCGGACTGGCCAATCACAAGTTATGGCCGTCTTAGGTACTTGTCTTACCATTTTCGTCCGTAGCCATGTATTTCCTATATTTTCAGATATAAGAGGGTTTTGAAAAAACTACAAGAGATAGAAAGAAGGTTTGTATGGCAACTTTGTTCTAATCTTTAAGCCCTATAAACTCAGCAAGTATGGTTTAAATCGGACTGGCCAATAACAAGTTATGTGCCGTCTTAGGTATTTGTCTTACCATTTTCGTCCGTAGCCATGTATTTCCTATATTTTCAGATATAAGAGGGTTTTGAAAAAACTACAAGAGATAGAAAGAAGGTTTGTATGGCAAATTTGTTCTAATCTTCAAGCCCTATAAACTCAGCAAGTATGGTTTAAATCGGACTGGCCAATCACAAGTTATGGCCATCTTAGTACTTGTCTTACCATTTTCGTCCGTAGCCATGTTTTCCTATATTTTCAGATATATAGAGGGTTTTAAAAAAACTACAAGAGATAGAAAGAAGGTTTGTATGGCAACTTTGTTCTAATCTTTAAGCCCTATAAACTCAGCTAGTATGGTTTAAATCGGACTGGCCAATAACAAGTTATGTGCCGTCTTAGGTATTTGTCTTACCATTTTCGTCCGTAGCCATGTATTTCCTATATTTTCAGATATAAGAGGGTTTTGAAAAAACTACAAGAGATAGGAGAAGGTTTGTATGGCAAACTTTGTTTTAATCACTAAGCCCTATAAACTCAGCAAGTATGGTTTAAATCGGACTGTTAATCAAAAGTTATGGTAGCCATGTTTTTCCTTTATTTTCAGATATATAAGAGGGTTTTGAAAAAACTACAAGAGATAGAAAGAAGGTTTGTATGGCAAATTTGTTCTACTCATCAAGACCTACAAACTCAGCAAGAATGGTTTGCTCCGGACTGTTCAATCAAAAGTTATGGCCGTCTTAGCTATTTGTCCTACCATTTTCGTCCGTAGCCATGTTTTTCCTATATTTTCAGATATAAGAGGGTTTTAAAAAAACTACAAGAGATAGAAAGAAGGTTTGTATGGCAACTTTGTTCTAATGTTCAAAACCTATAAACTCAGCAAGTATGGTTTAAATCGGACTGGCCAATAAAAAGTTATGTGCCGTCTTTGCTACTTGTCTTACCATTTTCGTCCGTAGCCATGTTTTTCCTTTATTTTCAGATATATAGAGGGTTTTGAAAAAATTACAAGAGATAGAAAGAAGGTTTGTATGCCAAATTTGTTCTACTCATCAAGACCTATAAACTCAGCAAGAATGGTTTGAATCGGACTGTTAATCACAAGTTATGGTATCCATTGTTTTTCCTTTATTTTCAGATAAAAGGGGGTTTTAAAAAAACTACAAGAGATAGAAAGAAGGTTTGTATGGCAACTTTGTTCTAATCTTTAAGCCCTATAAACTCAGCAAGTATGGTTTAAATCGGACTGGCCAATAACAAGTTATGTGCCGTCTTAGGTATTTGTCTTACCATTTTCGTCCGTAGCCATGTATTTCCTATATTTTCAGATATATAAGAGGGTTTTGAAAAATTTACAAGAGATAGAAAGAAGGTTTGTATGGCAAATTTGTTCTACTCATCAAGACCTACAAACTCAGCAAGAATGGTTTGAATCGGACTGTTAATCAAAAGTTATGGTATCCATGTTTTTCCTTTATTTTCAGATATATAAGAGGGTTTTGAAAAAACTACAAGAGATAGAAAGAAGGTTTGTATGGCAAATTTGTTCTACTCATCAAGACCTTTAAACTCAGCAAGTATGGTTTAAATCGGACTGGCCAATCACAAGTTATGTGCCGTCTTAGGTACTTGTCCTACCATTTTCGTCCGTAGCCATGTTTTTCCTATATTTTCAGATATAAGAGGGTTTTGAAAAAACTACAAGAGATAGAAAGAAGGTTTGTATGGCAACTTTGTTCTAATCTTCAAGCCCTATAAACTCAGCAAGTATGGTTTAAATCGGACTGGCCAATCACAAGTTATGTGCCGTCTTAGGTATTTGTCTTACCATTTTCGTCCGTAGCCATGTTTTTCCTTTATTTTCAGATATATAGAGGGTTTTGAAAAAATTACAAGAGATAGAAAGAAGGTTTGTATGGCAAATTTGTTCTACTCATCAAGACCTACAAACTCAGCAAGAATGGTTTGAATCGGACTGTTAATCAAAAGTTATGGTATCATTGTTTTTCCTTTATTTTCAGATATATAAGAGGGTTTTTAAAAAACTACAAGAGATAGAAAGAAGGTTCGTATGGCAACTTTGTTTTAATCTTTAAGACCTATAAACTCAGCAAGTATGGTTTAAATCGGACTGTCCAATCAAAAGTTATGGGCCATCTTAGCTACTTGTCCTACCATTTTCGTCCGTAGCCATGTTTTTCCTATATTTTCATATATAAGAGGGTTTTGAAAAAACTACAAGAGATAGAAAGAAGTTTGTATGGCAACTTTATTCAGATATAAGAGGGTTTTGAAAAAACTACAAGAGATAGAAAGAAGGTTTGTATGGCAAATTTGTTCTACTCATCAAGACCTATAAACTCAGCAAGTATGGTTTGAATCGGACTGGCCAATCAAAGTTATGTGCCGTCTTAGGTATTTGTCCTACCATTTTCGTCCGTAGCCATGTTTTTCCTTTATTTTCAGATATAAGAGGGTTTTGAAAAAACTACAAGAGATAGAAAGAAGGTTTGTATGGCAACTTTGTTCTAATCTTCAAGACCTATAAACTCAGCAAGTATGGTTTAAATCGGACTGTCCAATAAAAAGTTATGTGCCGTCTTAGGTACTTGTCCTACCATTTTCGTCCGTATCCATGTATTTCATATATTTTTAGATATATAAGAGGGTTTTGAAAAATTTACAAGAGATAGAAAGAAGGTTTGTATGCCAAATTTGTTCTACTCATCAAGACCTACAAACTCAGCAAGAATGGTTTGAATCGGACTGTTAATCACAAGTTATGGTATCATTGTTTTTCCTTTATTTTCAGATATATAAGAGGGTTTTAAAAAAACTACAAGAGATAGAAAGAAGGTTCGTATGGCAACTTTGTTCTACTGATCAAAACCTATAAACTCAGCAAGTATGGTTTGAATCGGACTGTCCAATCAAAAGTTATGTGCCGTCTTTGCTGTTTGTCCTACCATTTTCGTCCGTATCCATTTTTTTCCTTTATTTTCAGATATATAAGAGGGTTTTGAAAAATTTACAAGAGATAGAAAGAAGGTTTGTATGGCAAATTTGTTCTACTCATCAAGACCTACAAACTCAGCAAAAATGGTTTGAATCGGACTGTTAATCAAAAGTTATGGTATCCATGTTTTTCCTTTATTTTCAGATATATAAGAGGGTTTTGAAAAAACTACAAGAGATAGAAAGAAGGTTTGTATGGCAAATTTGTTCTACTCTTTAAGCCCTATAAACTCAGCAAGTATGGTTTACTCCGGACTGTTCAATCAAAAGTTATGGCCGTCTTAGCTGTTTGTCCTACCATTTTCGTCCGTAGCCATGTTTTTCCTATATTTTCAGATATAAGAGGGTTTTAAAAAAACTACAAGAGATAGAAAGAAGGTTTGTATGGCAACTTTGTTCTACTGATCAAAACCTATAAACTCAGCAAGTATGGTTTGAATCGGACTGTCCAATCAAAAGTTATGTGCCGTCTTTGCTGTTTGTCGTACCATTTTCGTCCGTATCCATGTTTTTCCTTTATTTTTAGATATATAAGAGGGTTTTGAAAAATGTACAAGAGATAGAAAGAAAGTTTGTATGCCAAATTTGTTCTACTCATCAAGACCTACAAACTCAGCAAGAATGGTTTGAATCGGACTGTTAATCAAAAGTTATGGTATCCATGTTTTTCCTTTATTTTCAGATATATTAGAGGGTTTTGAAAAAACTACAAGAGATAGAAAGAAGGTTTGTATGGCAAATTTGTTCTACTCATTAAGACCTATAAACTCAGCAAGTATGGTTTAAATCGGACTGGCCAATCAAAAGTTATGTGCCGTCTTAGGTGTTTGTCCTACCATTTTCGTCCGTATCCATGTTTTTCCTTTATTTTTAGATATATAAGAGGGTTTTGAAAAAGTTACAAGAGATAGAAAGAAGGTTTGTATGCCAAATTTGTTCTACTCATCAAGACCTACAAACTCAGCAAGAATGTTTTGAATCGGACTGTTAATCAAAAGTTATGGTATCATTGTTTTTCCTTTATTTTCAGATATATAAGAGGGTTTTTAAAAAACTACAAGAGATAGAAAGAAGGTTCGTATGGCAACTTTGTTTTAATCATTAAGACCTATAAACTCAGCAAGTATGGCTTAAATCGGACTGTCCAATCAAAAGTTATGGGCCAACTTAGCTGTTTGTCCTATCATTGTCGTCCGTATCCATGTTTTTCCTATATTTTCATATATAAGAGGGTTTTGAAAAAACTACAAGAGATAGAAAGAGGTTTGTATGGCAACTTTATTCAGATATAAGAGGGTTTTGAAAAAACTACAAGAGATAGAAAGAAGGTTTGTATGACAAATTTGTTCTACTCATCAAGACCTACAAACTCAGCAAGAATGGTTTGAATCGGACTGTTAATCAAAAGTTATGGTATCCATGTTTTTCCTTTATTTTCAGATGTATAAGAGGGTTTTGAAAAAACTACAAGAGATAGAAAGAAGGTTTGTATGGCAAATTTGTTCTACTCATCAAGACCTACAAACTCAGCAAGAATGGTTTGCTCCGGACTGTTCAATCAAAAGTTATGGCCGACTTAGCTGTTTGTCCTACCATTTTCGTCCGTAGCCGTGTTTGTCCTTTATTTTCATATATAAGAGGGTTTTAAAAAAACTACAAGAGATAGAAAGAAGGTTCGTATGGCAACTTTGTTCTACTGATCAAAACCTATAAACTCAGCAAGTATGGTTTGAATCGGACTGTCCAATCAAAAGTTATGTGCCGTCTTTGCTGTTTGTCCTACCATTTTCGTCCGTATCCATGTTTTTCCTTTATTTTTAGATATATAAGAGGGTTTTGAAAAATGTACAAGAGATAGAAAGAAAGTTTGTATGCCAAATTTGTTCTAGTCATCAAGACCTACAAACTCAGCAAGAATGGTTTGAATCGGACTGTTAATCAAAAGTTATGGTATCCATGTTTTTCCTTATTTTCAGATATATTAGAACTACAAAAGATAGAAAGAAGGTTTGTATGGCAAATTTGTTCTACTCATCAAGACCTACAAACTCAGCAAGAATGGTTTGAATCGGACTGTTAATAAAAAGTTATGGTATCCATGTTTTTCCTTTATTTTCAGATATATTAGAGGGTTTTGAAAAAACTACAAGAGATAGAAAGAAGGTTTGTATGGCAAATTTGTTCTAATCTTTAAGACCTATAAACTCAGCAAGTATGGTTTAAATCGGACTGGCCAATCAAAAGTTATGTGCCGTCTTAGCTATTTGTCCTACCATTTTCGTCCGTATCCATGTTTTTCCTATATTTTCAGATATATAAGAGGGTTTTGAAAAATTTACAAGAGATAGAAAGAAGGTTTGTATGCCAAATTTGTTCTACTGATCAAAACCTACAAACTCAGCAAGAATGGTTTGAATCGGACTGTTAATCAAAAGTTATGGTATCATTGTTTTTCCTTTAGTTTCAGATATATAAGAGGGTTTTGAAAAAACTACAAGAGATAGAAAGAAGGTTGGTATGGCAAATTTGTTCTACTCATCAAGACCTAAAAACTCAGCAAGAATGGTTTGAATCGGACTGTTAATCAAAAGTTATGGTATCCATGTTTTTCCTTTATTTTCAGATATATAAGAGGGTTTTGAAAAAACTACAAGAGATAGAAAGAAGGTTTGTATGGCAAATTTGTTCTACTCTTTAAGCCCTATAAACTCAGCAAGTATGGTTTAAATCGGACTGTCCAATCAAAAGTTATGTGCCGTCTTAGCTACTTGTCCTACCATTTTCGTCCGTATCCATGTTTTTCCTTTATTTTCAGATATATAAGAGGGTTTTGAAAAAACTACAAGAGATAGAAAGAAGGTTTGTATGGCAAATTTGTTCTAATCTTCAAGCCCTATAAACTCAGCAAGTATGGTTTAAATCGGACTGTCCAATCAAAAGTTATGTGCCGTCTTAGGTGCTTGTCCTACCATTTTCGTCCGTATCCATGTTTTTCCTATATTTTCAGATATAAGAGGGTTTTGAAAAAATTACAAGAGATAGAAAGAAGGTTTGTATGGCAAATTTGTTCTAATCTTCAAGCCCTATAAACTCAGCAAGTATGGTTTAAATCGGACTGGCCAATCAAATTATGTGCCGTCTTAGGTACTTGTCTTACCATTTTCGTCCGTAGCCATGTATTTCCTATATTTTCAGATATATAGAGGGTTTTGAAAAAACTACAAGAGATAGAAAGAAGGTTTGTATGGCAAATTTGTTCTAATCTTTAAGCCCTATAAACTCAGCAAGTATGGTTTAAATCGGACTGGCCAATAACAAGTTATGTGCCGTCTTAGGTACTTGTCTTACCATTTTCGTCCGTAGCCATGTATTTCCTATATTTTCAGATATAAGAGGGTTTTGAAAAAACTACAAGAGATAGAAAGAAGGTTTGTATGGCAACTTTGTTCTAATCTTTAAGCCCTATAAACTCAGCAAGAATGGTTTGAATCGGACTGGCAATAAAAGTTATGGTAGCCATGTTTTTCCTTTATTTTCAGATATATAAGAGGGTTTTGAAAAAACTACAAGAGATAGAAAGAAGGTTTGTATGGCAACTTTGTTTTAATCTTTAAGACCTATAAACTCAGCAAGTATGGTTTAAATCGGACTGGCCAATCAAAAGTTATGTGCCGATCTTAGGTACTTGTCCTACCATTTTCGTCCGTAGCCATGTTTTTCCTTTATTTTCTGATATAAGAGGGTTTTGAAAAAACTACAAGAGATAGAAAGAAGGTTTGTATGGCAACTTTGTTCTAATCTTTAAGCCCTATAAACTCAGCAAGTATGGTTTAAATCGGACTGGCCAATAACAAGTTATGTGCCGTCTTAGGTACTTGTCTTACCATTTTCGTCCGTAGCCATGTTTTTCCTATATTTTCAGATATAAAGAGGGTTTTGAAAAAACTACAAGAGATAGAAAGAAGGTTTGTATGGCAAATTTGTTCTAATCATTAAGACCTATAAACTCAGCAAGTATGGTTTAAATCGGACAATCAAAAGTTATGGGACGTCTTAGCTACTTGTCTTACCATTTTCGTCCGTAGCCATGTTTTTCCTATATTTTCAGATATAAGAGGGTTTTGAAAAAACTACAAGAGATAGAAAGAAGGTTTGTATGGCAACTTTGTTCTAATCTTTAAGCCCTATAAACTCAGCAAGTATGGTTTAAATCGGACTGTCCAATCAAAAGTTATGGTCCGTCTTAGCTACTTGTCCGACCATTTTCGTCCGTAGCCATGTTTTTCCTATATTTTCAGATATAAGAGGGTTTTGAAAAAACTACAAGAGATAGAAAGAAGTATGGTTTAAATCGGACTGGCCAATAACAAGTTATGTGCCGTCTTAGGTACTTGTCTTACCATTTTCGTCCGTAGCCATGTTTTTCCTATATTTTCAGATATAAGAGGGTTTTGAAAAAACTACAAGAGATAGAAAGAAGGTTTGTATGGCAACTTTGTTTTAATCATTAAGCCCTATAAACTCAGCAAGTATGGTTTAAATCGGACTGTCCAATCAAAAGTTATGGGCCGTCTTAGCTGTTTGTCCTACCATTTTCGTCCGTAGCCATGTTTTTCCTATATTTTCAGATATAAGAGGGTTTTGAAAAAACTACAAGAGATAGAAAGAAGGTTTGTATGGCAAATTTGTTCTAATCTTTAAGACCTATAAACTCAGCAAGAATGGTTTGAATCGGACTGGTAAATCAAAAGTTATGGTATCCATGTTTTTCCTTTATTTTCAGATATATAAGAGGGTTTTGAAAAAACTACAAGAGATAGAAAGAAGGTTTGTATGGCAAATTTGTTCTACTCATCAAAACCTATAAACTCAGCAAGTATGGTTTAAATCGGACTGGCCAATCACAAGTTATGTGCCGTCTTAGGTACTTGTCTTACCATTTTCGTCCGTATCCATTATTTCCTATATTTTCAGATATAAGAGGGTTTTGAAAAAACTACAAGAGATAGAAAGAAGGTTTGTATGGCAAATTTGTTCTAATCATCAAGATAGATATATAAGAGGGTTTTGAAAAAACTACAAGAGATATAAAGAAGGTTTGTATGGCAAATTTGTTCTACTCATCAAGCCCTATAAACTCAGCAAGTATGGTTTAAATCGGACTGGCCAATCAAAAGTTATGGCCATCTTAGGTACTTGTCTTACCATTTTCGTCCGTAGCCATGTTTTCCTATATTTTCAGATATAAGAGGGTTTTGAAAAAACTACAAGAGATAGAAAGAAGGTTTGTATGGCAAATTTGTTCTACTCTTTAAGACCTATAAACTCAGCAAGAATGGTTTGAATCGGACTGTTAATCAAAAGTTATGGTATCCATGTTTTTCCTTTATTTTCAGATATATAAGAGGGTTTTGAAAAAACTACAAGAGATAGAAAGAAGGTTTGTATGACAAATTTGTTCTACTCATCAAGACCTACAAACTCAGCAAGAATGGTTTGAATCGGACTGTTAATCAAAAGTTATGGTATCCATGTTTTTCCTATTATTTTCAGATATATAAGAGGGCTTTAAAAAAACTACAAGAGATAGAAAGAAGGTTTGTATGGCAAATTTGTTCTACTCATCAAGACCTACAAACTCAGCAAGTATGGTTTAAATCGGACTGTCCAATAAAAAGTTATGTGCCGTCTTAGGTACTTGTCTTACCATTTTCGTCCGTAGCCATGTTTTTCCTATATTTTCAGATATAAGAGGGTTTTGAAAAAACTACAAGAGATAGAAAGAAGGTTTGTATGGCAACTTTGTTCTACTGATCAAACCCTATAAACTCAGCAAGTATGGTTTGAATCGGACTGGCCAATCAAAAGTTATGTGCCGTCTTTGGTGTTTGTCCTACCATTTTCGTCCGTATCCATGTTTTTCCTATATTTTCAGATATATAAGAGGGTTTTGAAAAAACTACAAGAGATAGAAAGAAGGTTTGTATGGCAAATTTGTTCTAATCTTTAAGACCTACAAACTCAGCAAGAATGGTTTGAATCGGACTGTTAATCAAAAGTTATGGTATCCATTGTTTTTTCTTTATTTTCAGATATATAGAGGGTTTTGAAAAAACTACAAGAGATAGAAAGAAGGTTTGTATGGCAAATTTGTTCTACTCATCAAAACCTATAAACTCAGCAAGTATGGTTTGAATCGGACTGGCCAATCACAAGTTATGTGCCGTCTTTGGTGTTTGTCTTACCATTTTCGTCCGTATCCATGTTTTTCCTTTATTTTTAGATATATAAGAGGGTTTTGAAAAAACTAAAAGACCTAAAAAAGTTATGGTATCCATGTTTTTCCTTTATTTTCAGTTATAGAGGGTTTTGAAAAAACTACAAGAGATAGAAAGAAGGTTTGTATGGCAAATTTGTTCTAATCTTTAAGCCCTATAAACTCAGCAAGTATGGTTTAAATCGGACTGGCCAATCACAAGTTATGTGCCGTCTTAGGTGTTTGTCCTACCATTTTCGTCCGTATCCATGTTATTCCTTTATTTTTAGATATAGAGGATTTTAAAATATTTACAAGAGATAGAAAGAAGGTTTGTATGGCAAATTTGTTCTACTCATCAAGACCTACAAACTCAGCAAAAATGGTTTGAATCGGACTGTTAATCAAAAGTTATGGTATCCATGTTTTTCCTTTTTGATAAAACTACAAGAGATAGAAAGAAGGTTTGTATGGCAAATTTGTTCTACTCATCAAGACCTACAAACTCAGCAAGTATGGTTTAAATCGGACTGGCCAATCAAAAGTTATGGCCGATCTTAGCTGTTTGTCCTACCATTTTCGTCCGTAGCCATGTTTTTCCTATATTTTCAGATATAAGAGGGTTTTGAAAAAACTACAAGAGATAGAAAGAAGGTTTGTATGGCAACTTTGTTTTACTCATTAAGACCTATAAACTCAGCAAGTATGGTTTAAATCGGACTGTCCAATCAAAAGTTATGTGCCGTCTTAGCTACTTGTCTTACCATTTTCGTCCGTAGCCATGTTTTTCCTATATTTTCAGATATAAGAGGGTTTTGAAAAAACTACAAGAGATAGAAAGAAGGTTTGTATGGCAAACTTTGTTTTACTCATTAAGACCTATAAACTCAGCAAGTATGGTTTAAATCGGACTGTCCAATCAAAAGTTATGGGCCGTCTTAGCTACTTGTCTTACCATTTTCGTCCGTAGCCATGTATTTCCTATATTTTCAGATATAAGAGGGTTTTGAAAAAACTACAAGAGATAGAAAGAAGGTTTGTATGGCAACTTTGTTCTACTCTTCAAGCCCTATAAACTCAGCAAGTATGGTTTAAATCGGACTGTCCAATAAAAGTTATGTGCCGTCTTAGGTACTTGTCTTACCATTTTCGTCCGTAGCCATGTATTTCCTATATTTTCAGATATAAGAGGGTTTTGAAAAAACTACAAGAGATAGAAAGAAGGTTTGTATGGCAACTTTGTTCTAATGATTAAACCCTATAAACTCAGCAAGTATGGTTTAAATCGGACTGTTCAATCAAAAGTTATAGCCGACTTAGCTGTTTGTCCTACCATTTTCGTCCGTAGCCATGTTTATACCCTTGCAGAGGGTATTATAATTTTGGTCAAAAGTTTGTAACGCAGTGAAGGAGACGTTTCCGACCCCATAAAGTATATAAGTTAACACCCAACATTACATAAGTAAGACGATTATTGGCCAATTGCATTACGTATGGTTCTTGTTGTATGCACTTGGCTGGGTTCGATCAACTTTGGGAATATGCCATTCCGCATTTCCTGCCAATGCATTTAATATTGTTCTTGTTGTATGCACTTGGCTGGGTTCGATCAACTTTGGGAATATGCTATTCTGCATTCCCACGATCGCTGACCAAAAGGTGCAAGCTCAGCGCACTCAGCGCTAAGCCCGGATGAACTTTATCGAGGGCATTGGTTGCAGACCAGCGACAGCGACAAAAAGTAACAGCCAATCAGAATAAGGAACGTCAACAGAAGCAGCAGCAGCGACAGAGACGGTGGCAGCGATGGATCGACGCGTAGTTGTAATTAATAATTGTTTAGCTTAAGTAAAGTAACTGGCGCCCGAACAGGGACCTGATTAAAAATCGCGAAAGGCAACAAGTTCCGCGTCCCGCGAAGTACAGAAAAAACTCTCACGTTTCGTTCAAAGCCTCAACCTAATCCGTGTGAAGTGAGAAGAAAAATCCGAGACCCGGAAGTGAAAAAGTGTCGTTAATAATAACGCCGCTATACCGTCACTCCTAGAAAAGGACTTTTGCCTAGTGAATTAATCAGGCCGACATCATCGCCGTGATCCCTTTAGTATCCGTTCGAAGGGAACGTGAAAAGAGTACAGAGGAGGCCCCACAGTAAACCCGCACTGAGGAGAGATCGTTACAGCGCAGGATAAACCGGAATCTGCCAATCCTGTCTATGATATTACTGTAAGAATAGTTTTAAGAAAATCTAACGAAACCCAAAAGAAAAAATCCTATAGGAAACAAATATTACACAAATAGAAATTAAGAAAGATACAAATTATAGGAAAAAAATCCTTCAAAACAATTGACAAATCCACACTACAAGCAAACCAATAATTGATTAGGAAAAGAACTTCCGAATTCTGAGCAATTAAAATTAAAATCTAATCTCAATTCTTTAGTGCTCATATATCTCAAATGCCCGAACAAGATCTAGCAGACAGACTCGCGAATCTTGCCGCACCCTCGTCAGCAGGCAACGTACAAGTAAATCCGCGAATCATGACCGAGAAAGATATTGAGGAAAAAATTAAACTTGTCCTAGAGGCAAATCTTAGTAATCTAGTAAAAGAAATTCTTAATCCCAACAAGGATTTTTCCAAGTATACAGATTAAACAATAAAGAGAGAATTATCGCACAATCTTAGCGACTTAGACAAACTACCAGACATTGTACGGACACTTAGGGATTTCTCAGGAAATAAAAGCGAATATTCTTCATGGAAAAAAAGTGTAGAAAGGGTGTTGAAAATTTACGAAGTCAGAATCGGCTCGCCTAAATACTACGGAATTCTGTTGGCAATCCGAAACAAAATTATTGGACAAGCAGACGCAGTCTTAGAATCATATAATACACCCTTAGATTGGACGGCCATATCAAAATGGCTAACAGCGCATTTTGCAGGCAAACGAGACCTAAAGACTTTGGAATATCAGCTTTATGCTCTTAATCAAGGTAGCAATAGTATAGTCGATTATTACCAGGCAGTGTATCAACAGCTGTCATTGATTTTAGACCAGATCGCTAACTTAGATGCTTCACAAGAAACTGTGCAATCTCTAACAGCTATGTACAGAGAAAAAGCTTTGGACACTTTCGTCAGAGGCCTTAACGGAAATTTGGCACAACTGTTGGCTATTAAAGAGCCACACGATTTGGGACACGCTTTACATTTGTGTAGTTTACTTGAGAATCAAAACACTAGGAACAGTCAGACCCCAAAAACTCCATATTTAGCAAGGGCACCTATATTACCACCCAAGCCCCAACAGCCATACAGGGCGGTAGCCGTCAAACAAAGCTTTCATCCACAGCTGTACCATAACCCAAACCAAATACAGTGGGTACCCGTAACTGCAGCAAATCCAATTACTCAGGCTAATCAATTTAAATCTTACAAACAACCCTATTCAAACCAAGCCAGTGCAATAGCATCTTACAACACACCAAAACCTCCCCCACGACCCCAACCGAAACCGGTACCTATGGATGTCGATCAGTCAGTTCGCTCGCGTCATATAAATTATATGAACAAGCCGGCAAATAATGACTTCGTCGGGAAAAGACCTCTCAGCACTGCCAACGTGCCAAATACCAATAAAATGCCAAGACAATTCCACATTCAACCAGAAATAGAAAATACTGCGCAGCCAAATCTAGAAGAAGGTACACCAAACTCAGAGCAGGAATATTATCAGTTAGTAGAGGAAAACAATATAAATGAGCTTCAGGAAGAATACGTATGGCAAAATGATACCGAACAGCAGGAATACATAGATATGTCAGAGCTCTATTTTTTAGAATAAATCGTTCCTCATTGCCTTACTTTAGAGTAACCACGGGGAACGGAAAAATCCTAAAATTTTTAATAGATACGGGCTCAAACCAAAATTATATTCAAAATCAATTAGTACCAAAACCAAAACCAAATGAGGAAAATTTTTCCGTTAGCTTAGTTGGAGGCACTACTAAAATTACACAACACGCAATACTTAAACTCCCTAACATTTCGGATACTCCCATGAAATTTTTTTTACTAGAGACCCTAAAAACCTTCCACGGTATATTGGGCAACGACACAATGAAAAGACTAGGAGCAATTATAGATGTGAAAAACGATACTTTAATACTTGGAAATAAACGCAAAATTAAAATTCACCAATTAGCAACACAAGCAGTAAATACAATTGGACCGCAAGTTAGCCACATGTCCGAGTCTCAAAAATCAATTATAAATACCCTCGTACAAAGTCACAAGACCCTCTTTGCAGATCCCGATACAAAGTTAGCATACACAACTAAAGTTGTAGGCGAGATCAGAACTTCGTCAGATTCCCCAGTTTACGGAAAACACTACCCATATCCAATATCATTAAAACAGGAAGTAGAAAAACAAATAAATGAGATGCTAAGAGACGGCATTATAAGACCCTCAAGATCACCATATAATGCACCAGTATGGGTAGTTCCGAAAAAGTCCGGTCAGTCAGAAGAAAAAAAGTACAGATTAGTAATCGACTATAGGAAACTTAATGAAGTTACTATCTCAGATCGGTACCCGATCCCCGAAATTGGCGAAATTATTGCACAACTTGGCGACAACAAGTATTTCTCGGTATTAGATCTCAAGAGTGGCTTTCACCAAATACCATTGAAAGACATGGACATAGAAAAAACAGCATTCGCTGTAAACGGCGAAAAATACGAATTTACGAGACTTCCGTTCGGCCTAAAAAATTCTCCATCAATTTTTCAAAGAGCTTTAGATGACATACTGAGAGAATACATAGGGAAAATTTGCTATGTATATGTCGGGGAATTGAAGTCATCCCCGTGCAAGTCGTCGTTGTTGGTCGCGTTATCATACGATTTCTTATTTTCCATACTCGGTCCTAGCGGATGCAGCGAGTCTTCGTTGCCTTTGTTGCTCATCGTTGTCTTTCAGATCTTACAGCTCGGAACTCTTAGACTTACGCGTGACCCTTTCACGCCGGAAACCAGAAAAAGAAGGGAAGAGACCAGATCTAGCAACGCAAACGAAGCCACACACAGCCCCAGTTCGCAAAACTGAGTCTCCATTCTGCCAGGACTAGTATTTACCAACACCACCCAACCACCCATGGTCATACCTTAAAGTCTCGTGCCTATCGATATGCTACAGTACTTCCTCTCCGACACGGCCATTCTGACATATACACGTCCTCGTGTCTACAGTAAACATCTCAATTTCATTCCAACTTTATAATTTTATTGAAAACTTAGCTACATAGTCTCAAGTTCATATATTATTCCACAACCTAACTTTACATCTATATTTAACATGTCTTAGGTTATATAATCATATCTCGTGTGACATTCACTTATAAACCATTTCTTTCAATTACATTTCCAAACAAAATATCATTTAAACATTTTCAAGTTATACATTATATAGTTTAAATCATAACTTCGTGATTCAAAATACATAACCAGACTTTTATTAGCCATCTTTTAAAACCACCGTCAAACACATTGACTGTGCGCATTTCGTTCGTCCATCGCCCAACACATGGCTTCACGAATTCATCAAAAACATTGCTCGTCCATCGCCCAACACATGGCTTCCCGAATTCATCAACAACATTGCGCGTCCATCGCCCAACACATGGCTTCACGAATTCATCAACAACATTGCTCGTCCATCGCTTCACGAATTCATCAACAACATTGCTCGTCCATCGCCCAACACATGGCTTCACGAATACTCTTCTGTTTCAACAAGCTTTTGTTATTCATAATTTGCATCGAGCTCTTCAGGAATTTGCACATCCGGTAACTTTCGCAAACTTTCGTGTGGGTACTTATAACGTCAATTGTTCTGTGTAGACTTTTATAAACAATTTTGTCTTCTCATATCTAGGAACCTCTTCCATGTTCCTAGCGGCCAACTCCCTTAATTTAATCTTGTCAATTTCAGTTTCAGTATCAGTATCAGTATCAACCCCAGTGGTCGTCCAACTTTACCAATCAAAAGCTCTAAAGGACTACACTTAGTGCTACGATTAACTGTACAATTAAGGGCTAACTGTACATCCCCAAATGCATCTTGCCATGATCTAGAACTAGTCTCAACAGCCGTCAACAAATTCTTTAGTGTACTCATAACCCTTTCAACTTGACCCTTGGCTCGACTTGCACCTGTTCCGATTAGATGTAATTGTATCTTTTGGTTAGAACAAAATTGAGCAAACTTTGTGCCCGTGAAGCTGCGTCTCTGATCGGCAATTAAACGTGTTGGTACGTGTAACGGCGCCTGTAGCGACTAACGTAAGACCGAGCCTCAACGTATACTACGTTTAACGTGACGAACCAAGCCTTGCCACCCAGTCTAAATCTGGGCTGCCGTAGGTCAAACAGCTGACTCTGGGTTGCACCGAAAGCTGTCTCAGCTGTTTGGTATTTCCGGAAAAAATCCGACGCCGCGTGGCTCGAATTCTGAAAAAAACCTTCAAGCGATCAAGACGTATTTCAGCAAATCAGTGAGTCGTCCGTGGAAACGTGAGTTAAAGGAGAAGGCTTTCCTACATCCGCGCCTAACAAAATCGCGCTCCGCACTAGAGTCGCGTTTTTTAAACATACCCCAGCCGCGCGTCGCGAAAATTGCGACAGTTGTCCAACGTTTTCTCGGCAGCACTTGCCGCGAGGAGCCTTTCAACCGAATCACGACGCCCTCCCAGAGAAGGATTTTTCTGTGGCTTAGACCAACCCGATCGCGCTCAGCGCTTGAGTCGCGTTTCTAATCCACGCAGCCACGCTGCAGCAGGGATTGCGGTGGTTTCTAGTCATTTGGATCCACCAGACAACTGCCACAAGGAGCACCACGCGGATAAGTCGGAAAGTGGCTGCCCCGAGAAGCACCCTCGACAGAAGATCGCATTGGTGTGCACTCCTGACCGAAATCGTAAGGCGGTTGTCCAAGGAGCACAACGATCGCTGCCCGCCTCGGCCATTGGCAGCCGCCCACCAAAAGACCGAAAATCGGCCGCTCAAAGCGTCGCCACGGCAACATATATATGTTCATAACACATATATACATGTAAGTCACTCGAACTCCAAGATTGGTTACATAACCTCTACAGCATTCCAAACCACGTGCAGGTTGAAAATTTTCCACCGCGTCTAACGGACGAAGAGGGAGAAGAAGGAGAAGAAAACGATAACGGCTTTCGAAGCACTGGAACGAGGTGGAACTGGAACGTGGAACAGCAAATCCGCTACTCGCAGAGCAAAGAAGAACGAGAATACTAAAAAAGGAGCCAGACCAGCACAGAGAAAATAACCGGACTGTAAACAAATATCAAAGCAAGATAAAAGAAATTAAACAGGACCCGAAATAAGTGAAACTAAACATAGTTTAATAGGAATAATGTGAAAAATAAGGAAATTTAATGAAGTGCCGAAAAGAGAGAAATCTAAATAGTTAAAAATTTGTAAAAAGGTGAAACTCCTAAGAAAAATACCTACATCTCGGCTGTGCGCGATTTAAAACAAAGAAATTAAGTAAGGTAAAATAAATAAAATCAGTTAATTCTAAAGTCTTGCGAACGCGAAATAGAGGAGGAAGAGAAATATGAAGTTTGTGTACAGGCCGACAGGTCAAGAGAGACAAATGTAAAGTGAAGAGAAGACAATTTACACTGAAAGAATTATTATTTTTTTTTTTTCTCTTCTTTCATACCCTTTCTGAGGAAGTTTCTCTTTATATATTTATTGTGAAGAAAACGGTAGCGACAGAGTACCGTGTTATTTAACGAAAACGATGGAGTGAATTAACGTAATTTTAGAAAAGGGCTCAATAATCTGGTTTATTATTCCTGTCGATAAATCTATGGGTAATCTGCCCTACTCCCTTCGCAGCCAACCAACGCCAAGTGGTCGACCTCTTCGCCAAGGAGAATGCTGGGTAAGTTGTTACAAGAAATAATGCGACAGAAATTTACCATATTATTCGAGCTCAATTCCTATATTGCCTTTAACCTATAAGAGAAATCAATTGAAATAATATATATGTTAAATAATGCCAGGAAATCTTAAACTCAAGGCCAGCCGTTGATGCTTTCCTTTCTTTTGGTTTTCTCGCGCCCAGTCAAACCAAGCAGGGGCACCCTAATGTAAATATTTGGCAGGTTAATTGTACCTTTTCGTTTTCCTTAAGAATAAGAGTGGCAATTCGTCGATGAATAAAGTTGTTTAAGATATTTTTGTAAGTTAACACAAAGCCATTGAATGTCATTTAGCTACACATGTCAGGATAATGTAAGGAATCCACACGGTATTTCAGCTTTCGCACATCCTTAATCTTAGCGTAAATAACCATGTATAAATAAATCTTTCTAGCGGATCAAATATAACGAACATGAACGCTTAATTTTTGAACAGCTGACTCCACAAATGATTCCTCGGGCGTAGATGGACAAAGGGGTCACCAGAGCCATGCTCTATGGGGGTGATCAAGGTAGGGTGGGCATTTTACGACCACAACAACATCTGTGGCTTCGTTTCTACCTAATTTCTTTCTCGAACTCGGCCATCCTCTAGAATCTTTTTTTTTTTAATTTGTTTATCGATCTTCCGGTTGGCCATCTCGCCTTGCTTTCGTCGTAAGCACGCTCAATTCTGGACTTATAAATAATAATGTGTAGCTAGTGTACGATCCGCCCACGCAAGACCTCCACCCCCAACGCCGACGAGAGATAGCCGAAATCTATAGCGTGCCCCGCAAGGACGGATCAGTAACCTCGACCCAACACGACTAGTCGTTACACGCTACATACGCCAAAAATAACAATAGAAGATTTCAATGCGCTTATACAAGTATTAGCGTCCAAGGAAAAGGTGTGAAACAGATAAACGAATTTAGTAAAAGCGTCAATTTGTACAATGATATATTCTTTACGATCACTTTTTCCGCTAAATTTTCCCGATATATCTATGTGAACGGTATGCCAAGGAATGCTAATTTTTGGAATTGGATGTAATTCAATTTGAGGTTTTCCTGACGTCCCCTTAGAAACTGTGCATGTAATGCAGTTCTCCACAAATCTTCGAACATATTTTGCCATACCAGAAAACCAGTTATGATCGTACACCTTGCCTAGCGTTTTCTCCAACCAACATGCATAATAGACTCATGTACCTGATTTATAACTGACCAGCGGAACGTACGAGGGACTACAGGTAAACAAAGAGCTCTTGAATTCCTCTGAATCTTTCTATACAAAACATTTGATCTAATTTCGTAAGTGGCAACCAATGCCAATGGTAAATCATCATTCTTCAACTTAGTTACAATGTCTGATATTTCTGAATCCTTTTGTTGTTCCACCAAAATCAAGTTTTCCGATATTTCTGTAAAGTCAATTCGTTTCTCTTCTGTTTTACTTGGTACTGACTTACTCTTTTGATACACCGGATTCCTAGAAAGAAAGTCTACGTGTGCCATGCGTTTACCTTCTCTGTATTCAATTTCGAATTCAAACGCTTGTAGAAACTCCCACCAACGATAAACCCTAGGTGATAATTCGACTTTGTTTCGAGAAGATTTGATTGAATTACAGTCAGTAAAAATTACGAATTTTCTCCCATGTAGATAGTGACGAAAATGTTTTACAGCATTCACGACAGCCAACGTTTCCAATTCATAAGATGTATACCTGGACTCACAGGAGCTAGTTGCTCTACTATAGTATTCAACCACATGAGGCTTAGAGTTTATACGGTGCAAAAGGATAGCACCATACCCGATAGAGCTGGCGTCGGTATGCAGTTCTATCGGAAACTGGGGATCAAAAATAATCAAAACAGGCTTGTTTATTAATACACTGATGACTTTACTGCGAACTTCTTCATGCTGTGTTTGCCAAACAAAACTATTCTTTTCAGATGTGAGAAAATATAAAGGCTTCATCAATTGAGAAAACCCCGGAATGAATTGACGAAAATATGAAGCTAACCCAATGAATTGTCTTAGAGTAGCAACTGACTTAGGTGGAGGTAACGCAACTAGCGATTCTATTTTGTTTAAATTTGGACGTATCTCCCCCGCTTTTATCTCATAACCAAGGTAGCTTTAATAATTAACATTTCTTTTTCATTTCCTTCCATTTCAGTTTTAATGCTATCAAAATAAGTATGTTTGACGGTTTCACAAACATTCACAGCTTTAGTTTGAACAATCTTAGAATTATCGTAGGAAACTTCCACTAAAAACCCTTGAGCCAATATTTCCCTTCCAATTACAATATTATTTTTCATACATTCGTCTGGTACTATATGGAACAAAATAACCAACGAATTTCCATCAATCATGATGTTTGATTCAACTTGTGCGGTACTGTAAGTACTGGCATTACCTATTCCCTTTAAAGAGATAACGCTATGAATCCTCTTACCAACTAACGCTTTCCAAGAAACGCTTTCCTTAATTAATGAGCACTCAGCCCCCGAATCAAATGTAATTGGGAATCTCTCACCATTGACCAGCATACTCGATTGGGGTTCCACTATAGCGCAGAGCTCCACTCTTTTTTCAGATCTTACTTTTTGGACAATTAGTGGCGATGTGTCCCGGCTCCTGACATCTGTAGCAAGTTACATTTGCCCTTCCATGACGAGGTTGTCCTGAACGCCACTCCTTTCCAGTTGCCGAAACCTGGGATCCCATTCCGGATCTGCAGTCTTGCTTTTTATGTCCTGGTTTTCCACACTGATAACATTTGAGTTCCACAGTTCTAGCACGCTTGGTGTCCGGTTCCCAGTTTGATGTAACAGGGCGCTCCTTTAGCACTGAGAAAACTTGCAGCTCCGCTTGCAGTTCACGTCGATTGTTTACAGGTATCAATCGTTGCAAACGCCGGTCGAAATTAGCCATGTGCCCAAGAACCATCGCTATGCAAATTTGTTCAGAATTCAAATTACGCAATTTTGTGCACAATGACGTCACGATGCGACTCGCAAAAACTGGCAAACTTTCACCGTTGCTTGGACGACTATTAAGAAGATTCAAAATGACGGCGGCTGGCGTTTCTGATGTCTCGTATCGCTGCTCAAACAATTGCCGGAACTGTTGCCAATTTATTCCTGGGTAGCATATTTGTGATAACCACTGGGCCGCTGCGCCTTCCAAAGCTTTACTCAACGCAAATATAAGAGCGCTGTCACTTAATGATCTAGCTCGCAAAATGATGTCGACCGTAGCGCACCACTGCGTGGCATCCACACCAGCAATGTCCGGATTGTATTTCGGCAAGCAAATCTCGCTAGTCTGTTGTAACTTGTTCACCGGCGTCTGTAGCTTCTTAACCAGTTCCAGAAAATTCCGGTTTTGTTGCTCTAACAACGCGAAGACATCCCTTGAAGAAGTTTGGTTAGGGCCGAATCCCACTTCTGATGTCGGGGAATTGAAGTCATCCCCGTGCAAGTCGTCGTTGTTGGTCACGTTATCATACGATTTCTTATTTTCCATACTCGGTCCTAGCGGATGCAGCGAGTCTTCGTTGCCTTTGTTGCTCATCGTTGTCTTTCAGATCTTACAGCTCGGAACTCTTAGACTTACGCGTGACCCTTTCACGCCGGAAACCAGAAAAAGAAGGGAAGAGACCAGATCTAGCAACGCAAACGAAGCCACACACAGCCCCAGTTCGCAAAACTGAGTCTCCATTCTGCCAGGACTAGTATTTACCAACACCACCCAACCACCCATGGTCATACCTTAAAGTCTCGTGCCTATCGATATGCTACAGTACTTCCTCTCCGACATATACGTAGACGACATCATAGTCTTTAGCAAAAATGAAGTAGACCACGGTCAAAATCTTGAAAAGGTATTTTCAACACTACAAAACGCAAACATGAGAGTCCAAATAGAGAAATGTAATTTTTTCAAAAACGAAGTAGATTTTTTGGGGTACACAATATCAGAAAACGGAGTTAAAGCTAACATAGATAAAATAAAAGCAATTACAAAATTTCCAGTCCCGAAAACATTAAAAGAGCTCCGTTCTTTCCTAGGCATGACAGGCTATTACAGGCGGTTTATAAAAGATTATGCAAAAATAGCAAAACCTTTAACCATTCTCCTAAGAGGTGAGGAAGGCCGTATATCCAAGCCCAAGTCAAGCAAAACTGCTATTAACTTGAGCAGGGATGCGATTACAGCAATCGAGAAACTTAAAAATACCCTCGTCTCCAGAGACGTATCCCTTGCATACCCAGATTTCGGAAAAGAATTCCAGCTGACTACCAATGACTCAAGCTACGCAATAGGCGCAGTATTGGAACAAAACCATAGGCCAATAACATTTATTTCGCGCACTCTGTCAAAAACCGAAGAAAACAACGCAACCAACGAACGAGAGATGCTCGCTTTCGTTTGGGCTCTGCAAAGTTTAAGACATTATCTTTACGGGTATTCGAAGGTGGTAATATACACGGACCACCAGCCCCTGAGTTTCTCAAATAGCGTAAATAACCACAACGCTAAGCTAAAACGCTGGAGAGACCTCGTTGGCGAATATAACCACGAGATCAGGTACAAGCCCAGAGTAGCTAATGTAGTGGCAGATGCTTTATCCCGAGCCCCCGCTGAAGTAAATTCAATCAGCTCCTCAGCATCAGTCCATAGCGACGACAGCTCGTCACACAACCTCATATTTTCGGTAGAAGCCCCAATTAACGTATTTAAAAACCAGATATATTTACTGACTGCTGACACAGATTCCTATAGTTTCGAAATACCATTTCCAACGTACCACAGACATATAATTAAACAAAAATCTTACACAGAAGAAAAACTTATTGCAATTTTAGCTACCAGACTTGATCCTAAAATCATAAACGGAATCATTACATCTGAAGAAGTAATGGGAAAAATTCAAAACATTTACCCCACGTTCTTCAAATTATATAAAGTAAGGTTTACTCAAAACGAAATAGACGACGTAACTTCAGAATCTCAACAAAACGAAATAATTACACTCGAACATAAAAGAGCCCATAGGGATGCAAAAGAAAATAAAATACAAATCCTAAAAAATTATTTTTTTCCACAAGCAATGAAGAAAATTCAAGCAGTAGTTCAAGCCTGCCAAACTTGTAAAGAATCAAAATACGATAGACACCCCCCAAAAGGAGAAATACAACCGACCCCAATTCCTAATTACCCAGGAGAAATAGTTCACATTGATATTTATTTTACAGAAAAACATAGAGTCTTAACAGGAATTGACAAATTTTCAAAATATGCTCAAGTAAAAATTTTAGAGTCAAGAGCATCTGAAGACATTAAAAACCCGCTGAGGGAAATGTTAATTGCCTTCGGTATGCCAAAACTGATAATAATGGATAACGAACGCTCATTAGGCTCAGCAGCAATCAAGTTTATGTTAGAGGACGAACTCAAAATATCAGTACACACGACTGCTCCGTATGCATCAACAAGCAACGGACAAATAGAGAGGTTCCATTCAACGTTAACCGAAATCATGCGGTGTCTTAAAAAAGACAACGGGAGCATAACATTCGAGAACTTAATTTTTAAAGCCGTTCAGGAATGTAACAAATCAATACATTCTGTAATTAAAGATAGCCCCATAAATATATTTTTTAGAAGAACAATATCAAGTTCAGCAGAAGACATAGAAAAAAAACGAGAAGAAATTAAACTAAAAATCCAGAAAAAACAAGCTGCCGACCTCGAATATCACAATCAGGGCAAAATGCAACCAAAACTTTTTAAGCCAGGCGACACAATACACGTAAAAATAGACAAAAGGTTAGGAACTAAACTGACACCTAGATATAAAGCCGAGAAAGTAGCAGAAAACAAAACGACCACTATTAAAACTCAAACGGGAAAAATCATACATAAGAATAATATTAGAACATAATTTTTCAGACTATTTTTACCAACGTGCCTGGGCATAACCACAGTCCTAGATTACTCCAACTCACAAATCATCTCACTTGAAACCGGAATAGTAGCTAAGCAAGACGGGACATTTAAAATCATCCACATCTTCAACTTAACCAGCTATGAAGAAACCCTGGCAAAGTTAGAAGAATCATCTCATCTACTCACCGCATCTCATCCATTACATCCCTACCTTTCCTACGTATTAAAACAGATTCATACCGACTTACGCATTCTCCAAAATCAAAAAAGACAAAAAAGGGCAATAGAAGCAATAGGTACAGCATGGAAATGGCTGGCGGGATCTCCAGACCATCACGACTACGAGATCTTGGAAAATAAGATAAATGAGCAATTAGAAAACAACAATAAACAAGTTATAATTAACAGATTAATCAATCAAAAGATTTATCAACTAACTAATGTTACAAATGCAATAATAAAAGTTACCCAGAGCTCGGAAGAAATAGTTAATCAAAAAGCAAATATTTTAAAGTATAAAATTCAATTATTAAAAGAAGAAATAACTAACATTATATATGCAATTACATGGGCAAAATCTAACACAATAAACTCTTTTGTATTCACAAGCATAAAAACCACAGTGGTAGAAAATATATTTAAAAAAGAAAATGACTTATTTTTTAACATAGAAGAATTACTAGAATTTGCTAAAGTTAAATTAGCCACAAATGGCAAGGACCTCATTTATATTACCAGTCTCCCATCCATTAAAACAGATAATTGTAGAACTTTAAAAATCAAAGCAATAAAAAAAGCACAAATAATCAACGATATAAAATACGAAAACTTGTTAGAATGTAAGAGGCAATTATTTGCAGTTAAAAAACCTTGCGAATCCCATAATGATAAGACCATTTGTAATTCAGAAAATTTATTAGATTTAAGCAATGACACTTGCGTAAACGCTCTCCTGAACCTTCGAGAACCCGAATGTAAGACGATCAACAATCAACACATACCGGATTTCGAGGAAATACTGCCAGGCACCATACTGCTAAACGACTTCAATGGGCTAGTCTCGCTAGACGAAAAACTCCTGCAACTACAAGGCTCCTTCATAATACAATATCGTAATTCAACAGTAACTATTGGCGAAACAACTTTCAAGTCGAGAGAAATCAACATAGTCGAACCTGAACCTCCAATATTCCAACTAATGGTAGAAAAGACGAAGTTAGAGGAAGTTCTCTCACTACAAATGGTCAAGGAACTCAACATTACCAACACAAAAGCGCTGGAAAAACTAAGAAGCAAAACCACTATGGAATCTTCCGTTAGCTACGGATTCGCCATCATCCTACTTCTACTAATAATAGGATCGATCACCGAATTCCTAAGAAGACGTAAAGCTACGGAGACTACAGCAGCTTCCGTGACAGAAACGCAAGAAAAACCCCCGCATTCTGGACCTATACTCTACTACGTTGCGACCGAGGACAGTCGCGTTTAAGGAGGGAAGAGTTAACACCCAACATTACATAAGTAAGACGATTATTGGGTAATTGCATTACGTATTGTTCTTGTTGTATGCACTTGGCTGGGTTCGATCAACTTTGGGAATATGCCATTCCGCATTTCCTGCCAATGCATTTAATATTGTTCTTGTTGTATGCACTTGGCTGGGTTCGATCAACTTTGGGAATATGCTATTCTGCATTCCCACGATCGCTGACCAAAAGGTGCAAGCTCAGCGCACGTGGCTAAGCCCGGATGAACTTTATCGAGGGCATTGGTTGCAGACCAGCGACAGCGACAAAAAGTAACAGCCAATCAGAATAAGGAACGTCAACAGAAGCAGCAGCAGTGACAGAGACGGTGGCAGCGATGGATCGACGCGTAGTTGTAATTAATAATTGTTTAGCTTAAGTAAAGTTAGTTCTTAGCACAACTCAATAAAGAAAAGTTTGTTTTTTTATATTAAAATCAAATTCATTCTTTTAACTTATATATTCTTGATCAGGATTAATAGGGGATTCGATATAGCCATGTCCGTCTGTCCACTTGTTTCAATACCGTTTGCGAGCTCAGTTTAAAAGCTAGCGATTTGAAACTTTCACAGTCGATCGGAAGTCTATATCCTATAGCTCCCAATCGGATATAGCTTTCAATAAATGAAGATATTTTGCGCAGTGTAAAAGCTATGAACATGAATCTTTCCAAATCGTATTTTTTTGTGCATCAGGGTTAAAGCGCGTGCCGATCGGATGTTTGATGTTTTTCAGGATATTTCGAGCAGTGTAAAAGCTATTGACATAAATATTTCCAAACCTTTTTTTTTTGTGCATTGTAGTATAACTATATATTGGTTCAGCATACGGTGTGTTCACTTATCGAAAACACACTGTATATAAATTCCATTACAAATGACCCATATACGTATACATAAGATTACTTTGCAGCCACAAATATTCCTACACTTATTCACAGTAACATCTAAATATTACACATAAGTACTCGGATATACACAAGTGTCTCTGCAGCCAAGCTCTGCGAGCAGCGGCTCAGTTATGTTGTGTCAGCATAAAATCCATTCGCACGCCTTAGCGACAGCGCAGCCGGACTTATGTATAGCCGGCCGCTCTTACACATAAATATAAGCATTCCCTATGTACTTAGGTCTTAGACGATTTTAAAGCTAAATAAAAGATCATTCGCAGTTGCCTGGCCAAACGGGCCACTACAACAGAACAACCAAAGAGTCTCTAACATTACATGGTGATCTTGCCAGGAGCATTCCAAGTATCTCTAAGGAGCTTAAGGACCCTAGGACTTTAAGGACTCCAAGGACTCTAAGAAGCTTAAGGACCCTAGGATTCTAAGAACTCTAAGGAACCAATGGAATCCAAACCTCCGCGATGGATCTAAAGTCAAAACAGTAAGTACGATTGTGGGTGTGAGTCTGAAGAAAAAAAAATAAAATACCCTGCAGTTCCATTCATCACCTTTTTAGCAGTGAATCACTGCCGAAAATTGAGCACTAAGCGCTCAATCACTAGTGAATTTGTATGAAAAATAGCGATGATTTTAACACGGGCATGTCCTAGGGGCTCATCACTGCCAGAAACTGGCGCTGATTTAGGACCTGTTCATCACCATTTTTCATCGCCTAATTCATCACCAAATTCATCACCTTTTCACTTAATTATCACTTAAATTTATCTCCCATTTTTATTGAAATTATGTTGAATTTCATTGCTTTTATCAATGGGTTTATTATTACATTAAATTAATACATTTTTACAAACTACGGTGACTTGTAGGGTTCTTCCGCAGGTTCTCAGCTTCCGGAGTCTTGGTGAGCTGGATATTATTCACGCATTTTCGCACTCTCTCCGGAGGCTCTGTAGGCTCCACCTGACCAATGGGATTTAAATTTGGAAAATATTTGTTTTTATATTATATAACGAGGCAAGAATGATAAAAACTTACTTAGCAGTACAAGAATGACATTCTTCTGGGCTGTAGGACAAAATGATTTCATCTGAAAAGATATTTTATAAGAACTCTGTACCATCAGCTTGACCTAAAAATATTAAAAATAAAGGAAAATATAAAAATTAAAAGCTACTGTAATTAAGATAAGACAATACACTTGACAATTACTTACCTAAAAATGTATTCTTAGTTAAATCACTTTTGTTTAAACTCTAAAATAACTAATCACAGCAATGCTACTCTTTTGAAAGTTAAAACGCAGTTGAAAACCGCGGAAAAACGGCGCCTGCCCTCGAGAAATAGAAATGGAATACTGAGCGAGAAAAACAACATCAATCGCAATCTCTCTTGTTGTTGTCTTCCCTTTGACACGATCGCGCTTGCCCAGCTTGCAGAGCGAGACAGGCGAAGTTCGACATTTTGTCTCGTTTTCTAAGAGAGAGAAATTTGGGAGAGCGTGATTGAGAGAGAGGGGGTTGGTGAGAGAGTCGATTCTGCAGACGCTCTGCCGGCGTCGCAGTCGACTCAGTGCATTTCAGCGCTTGGGCTAAATTCGGGAACTGCAGGGTATTGTCAAAGCTAACAATCGAAGAATATCGTGCTCGATTAGCACTTAGAAAAGAGAAAGAATTAACGCGAAACCCAAAAGTAAAATTACCCCGAAAAAGAGGTGGCCAACTATATCGTGAAAAAAAGAGAAACTGATGAATTTACAAAAAAAAAAATAAAACTGCCAACGCTTATACTACAGAGATAGAGACACTAACCAAGTCGTTAGAGACGGCATATATATGGGATGGCCTATCCATCAAACTGGCCAGCAAATACTCCACGCAACATGCCATTAAAGCCATGACCAAAAACTGTTCTATTGAAAAAGTTAAGGTAGTTATGGAAGCAGGTACGTTCAATAATATGAACGAAGTTATTTCCAAATTTGTTAATTCTTGCACCCAACACACTGGGCATGCGGATTCTGTATTGTACTACCAAGGACAATATGGATGTCGAACTTATAATAATTATCGTGGTCGAGGACGCGGTAACTATAATAATCAAGGAAGAAACTATGATGGAAAAAGTAATTATAATAATCAAGGAAGAAACTACGAAGGAAATAGTAACTATAGGGGAAACAACAATAGAAATACCAACTATAGAGGGAATAATAATAGGGGCGGTAACAACAACAACCAACCAAGAGGCCACCACAGAGTCAGCAGTAAAAGTTATAAAGTCAGTCTACGTGTTTAATTTACATTTACTAAATCAACACTTAATAATAACAAAGTACATTTTTAGTGGACACAAGTGCAGCTATATCAGTTTTTAAAGAAAATGAAGTTGATGAACAAATAAAAATAGATCGATTTGACACCAGAAATCTTAACGGAATAGGAACTATCACCACACTAGGCACTATAGAATGTGATTTAATTTGTGAGGACTTATTAATTAAACACAAATTACACATTGTACCAAAAGATTTTCCAGAAAATTGCACTGGAATTTTGGGATTAGATTTTATAAAAAAATACAATTGTGTGGCTGGATTATTCTCAGGCCAAAAGACTATTCTCAAATATTGCGTAATTCACCTAAAATAAATATGATTACAATACCAGGTCTGAGGTAATAAGAAGAGGAAACCTAAACTATACATACCAAGATATTTTCATCCCATCGCAAGAATTAGAAACAGGAAATTTCATTGCAAATTCAATTTCAAATAGTACCAATACATACATTCGCATAGTAATTCCCACAAACGATAACATTACAATTAACGACAGCAAAATAAAATTCAAAAATCTAGAAGATTATGAAATCGTTAAAAGGAAAAATTAAATGACTCACCAAAAATGTTTTTATAAACAAACACTTAAGTTAAGGGGTTATATACCTTTTTGAGAGAAAAAATTTAGGGCACTTTGGATTTTTTTCGTGTGTAGCAATTATTTTATGAAACTGAAGTTATTATTTATTGATAGTACATGTTTTTATCGAAACAACAAGCGTTTGATCTTGAAAATATATGAATAATTTACAAAGTTATGGCAATTCTCTCGGAACCCTTTTTTTTATAGCGGCTTGCGGTGACCACGATTGCACAAGAACTATTTGATCGATCTTCTTCATTTTTTTTTTAAATTATTCGTAATGATTGTGCCGAGTTCGTGAACGATTCAGTTTTTATGCGTCAATTTTGATTTCGCAGAAAACATTTTTTTAATAAAATTTTTAGTACTCGAAAAATCAACTTTTTGGAAAAATTGTTACTGTATGCAGAGAAAAGCAAATATTCTTGAAAATAATCGTTCATGAACTCGGCACAATCATTACGAATAATTTAAAAAAAAAATGAAGAAGATCGATCAAAAAGTTCTTGTGCAATCGTGGTCACCGCAAGCCGCTATAAAAAAAAGGGTTCCGAGAGAATTGCCATAACTTTGTAAATTATTTATATATTTTCAAGATCAAACGCTTGTTGTTTCGATAAAAACATGTACTATCAATAAATAATAACTTCAGTTTCATAAAATAATTGCTACACACCTGAAAAAAAAAAGTTCACTCAATTTTTTTCGCTCAAAAAGGTATATAACCCCTTAAAAGATGACGATCCTGTATACATAAAAAACTATAGACCTCATTTATACACAAAAACAGGAAATAAATAAAGAAATAAATAAACTAATCAAAGACGATATAATAGAAAAATGTCCTTTACCTAGAATAGATGACATATTAGATCAACTAGGCAGAGCAAGATAATTTTCTTGTTTAGATCTAATGTCAGGTTTTCACCAAATCGAATTAAATCCAGAATCTAGAGATGTAACTTCTTTTACTGCAGACAACGGCACATATCGATTTAAAAGACTATGGCCTTAAAATAGCACCTAATTCCTTTCAAAGAATGATGACAATTACATTCGCTGGCCTTAGGACAGCTCAAGCCTTTTATAAATCGCCAAAGTAGTCCCCGTCCGAAAGGCAAACAATGAATACAGGCCCATCTCAATTCTTCCCTATTTGTCCAAGGCCTTTGAAAACATAATGGCAGCCCAAAATAATGAAGAAAATGATTTACTAAACCATATGCCATCCGGGTCCCGGAAAAATCGTAGTTGCACTTCAGCAATCATACAAATTTCAAATGATATACGTGACTATGCTGACAAATCCTATGTGACCTTCCTTGTACTCCTTGACTATAGTAAAGCCTTTGACACTGTTAATCATGATGTTCTATGTGCAAAATTAAAAAATCAGTTCAGATTTTTTTTATCTACTAAATCGTCGCCAGTCTGTTGTAATTTCAAATGTCTCGTCTTCTTTTGTATTTCTAAAACGTGGTGTTCGTAACTAGCAGTACTCAACCCAACCAGGTTGCAGCATACGTCAAGCAAAAAGTTGCAAGTTGTAACGAGCAGTACCCAACCCAACTCAACAAGGTTGCGGCATGCAAGCTAGAGACCCAACAATACCACTCAAAAAATGACCAACTGACGCACTCACACCCAGCACCTATACAAACAGCATATTCTGCAGGCACAGCAGAAGCTCGGCCGCGGCACAACAGCGCATTCTGCAGGCACAGCAAAGTACGGCGCCGCAGTGCACGACCTACAATCACAACGTGACACAGCAAAACACCTCATATGTAACTCACTCCACTGATCTTACGAAGAAGCTTCCGCCCTATCTAAGTAGTATATAAGCATGTATCAATAATCCAATAAATCAGTTATCTATTCACCCTATAACTCCGCGTACTGCACTCAGCACTCCCGAGAGCACACTCGCGGTAACTAATAATTCAACCTCAAGCAAACCTAAACTTCCAACATTTATTGATCCCCCTTGTTCAAGGTGCGACCAAACATTGGTGACCCCGACGTGATCCTTGCATTTCCAAAGATCACATTTACAAGGAATCATTCACTGATTCTTTTGAACCACGCTTCACTAAAAGTCCTCCAGATTAGGCACATTACTAAAGGTCCTCCAGTTCAGGAACCTCATAAAAGTCCTCCAGATTTAGGCACATTACTAAAGGTCCTCCAGTTCAGGCACATTACTAAAGGTCCTCCAGTTCAGGCACCTCATTAAAAGTCCTCCAGTTCAGGCACAACACTAAGGTCCTCCAGATAAGGCACCTGACAAGTCCTCCAGCCAAGGCATATCACCAACGGTCCTCCAGAAAACAACGCCACCGATCTAACAGGTAAGCTTCACAGGTCCTTTACACCAGACTAGGAAAACAGGGAAACCATCAAATGTCAAATTCCTTCATGATGGAAACAAGCCTAGCACAATTATAAGATCTGTGGCAACAATTTTGTGACCTGGACACCGAGATTCGAGAAATGGCACTGCCAACCGAACCCGAATGTTTAACAAAATACAACGCCTTAAAGGAATTAGTCGGAAAATACGAAACAATATTTGGCGATAACATTCCAGCAACCTGCGCCCAAGAGGCGAAACCACCACCACCAGCACCAAAGGAGCTGGACGCCTCAATAAGTCAGGCAATTCGGTTGCTACAACTAAGATGTACCGAAATGGAATCATCGCTCAGTTTAGCATTAGATGCACCTAGCATCACCCCTGCACTGCAACGCCATTTGGATACGCAATGGACATTAATGAGGAAGGCACACGACGACATCAAAATGATACCAGGGGCAACACGGGCCGCCATCGCAGAAATAACCCAATTTCGGGAGTTGTACGCTGAATACGAGATGACCCTATTACGCGAAACCGAAGCACCACTGAGGTTGACTTTGTCACAGCCTCCGGTTACATTACCCGAATTTTCCGGTGAATATTTGCAATGGCCTCAATTCCATGACCTATTCATAGAATTGGGCCACAAGCAACCATACCCGTCGACACAAAAACTCCATCTGCTACAGAGCGCATTAAAGGGAGAAGCCCGAAATATATTAACAGATACTGCATTCTCTCAAGGAGAATATGAAGACATCTGGCGACGGTTAAAGACCAGATACCAAAATGGAAAAATACTAATCATCACGGCACTCGCCGTTTTCACCCAACAGGCTCCAGTGCCAGAGCCACCGGTGAGGGTGACACCATTTAACAGGTCGGGCACGTATGTAGAATTACAAGATCGCATCACGTTATCATCGGCGGAATGGACGATCGTGTCATACTTCGATTTACGAAGTTTGGCAGAAGAGATACAAGCATTTACGAAAGGAGTTACAGAACTAGAGAAGTACTGCAGCCGAGAAGGAACCTGTGGAACCTTCGTGGAGGCCCTGATTCAAGAAGTGGATGAATTTCAGGACACCCAGGAGCTTTTCAACCACCAGAGGCAGAAAAGGGTTGCTCTCGATCTAGTAGGAAATCTAGCGAATGGACTGTTCGGGGTTCTGGATTCACAGTATGCCCAGAAGATAGAAACAACACTACAGAAAATTAAGTCAAAGGAGTTGGATCATACGCATCTACTTGAAAAACAAACGTCGATACTGGACAGTACGGTCAACGTGATGAAGTCCAGCTACACCATGATGGAGGAACGTGTAAAGAGAGTCGAAGGTCTGGTTACAAACCTCGAAAACTCCATCAAAACAGGAAGGGTGGCCCAAATCGCGACAGAATTATCATTAGTTGCTGGGCATATAAAACGCACCCAAGCAATGATAATTAATGTTGTGACCGGTGTTCACAAGGGGACAGTTGATCCAGCTTTGCTATCAGTAAATCAACTACGAAGAGAGTTGATCAACATTCAGGCACATTTGCCAAGTGGACGGAGGCTTCCAGTCAAACAGGAGACTATCCACGATGTTTATCGACTGATAACAACACAGGTCCAGGAACTAGACGAGCTACTTGTGTTCCACAGCAAGGTACCGTTAGTAGACGAAGAGGAATTCAACGTCTATCATCTGTCACCGATCCCAATCGTAGTACACAACACCATCAGAATCGTGCGCACAGAAACCGATTATTTGGCTATCAGTGACCATCAAGACCGGCATTTCGCCATCAGCAAGGGAGAGCTCGAAGGATGTACTAGGCTGTCAACAGGATCATTATTGCGCAAGCTACGACAAGCAACCTTAGGCCCAGCTCATGAGTTATTAAGGTGCACATTGGCAGCCTTTCACAAGGAACATGATCCGCTGTGTGCATCAACAGAAGAACCAGCATCAAGCGTATGGTATCCACTTACATTGCCAAATTCGTGGATTTTCGCTACCGCCAAAGAAATCACCCTGACGTATGTATGCGGGGAAGAGCGTCATCAAGTTCACATAGGCGGCAGTGGGAAGATAACCATGAAGGAAAACTGCATAGCACGCAGTGCAACAGTAACGTTACAAGGTCACCCTCAGTTGCAGTCAGCAATACATGAGCAAGAGCCAGCAATTTTTGTTCACCCGATGAGTCTGCTTAACAAACCAGAAGCAATAATGGAGCACGATATGAAATCAAGGTATGGTAACCACACACAGCAGCTGACGCAGTTACAGCAAGAAGTCCAAACCTGAGGAAAATGCAGACTCAACAACCAAATGAGTCGACGGACGGCTTACAAAGGTATATAAACGTCAGCACGATAGCGACAATATCAATAATCACCATAGTTGCAATGGTTACAACGGCAATTATACGGTGGAAAAAGAAGAACGTATGCTGCAAAAATGAAGGTGAAGAAAACAAGACGACAACGACCATAGGGAAGCCTAAAAGGAGCACCCAACCAGAGCCCAAGATTCGATCGACAAGAATCACTCGCACCTTCAGAATGAGCGATTCAGAATTGTCCTAAAAAAAAAATATATGAAAGAAACACACGTAGATTTATAACGGGGATTACATAGTCAAGTATTTTATTAAGAGGACTCGGCCCCAGAGTCAACAGAGATATCGTAACGTTGGGCGGGAGCCAACGGTGCAGGAGAAGGCCGTCGCATGACACGAGTCAAGTTTAGACGGATGACGGCGAACCGAGCATCAGGAAGACACAGGATAGAACCAGGTTCAACTCGTATAACTTTCTCTGGAGGATAGGACACACCGTTTACAATGGGCCCACAGCTCGCACGCAGTAGAAGGTGCCCACCAGATCGTCTCATATAGTAGCCCGGGAGATCATCCAACAAGGTCCAAGATTTCCGGACGGGGAAGGAGCACGGGACACCCACAACATCAACTACCACACGGCGACAAACGTAGAGCGTCATGGTGACATCAACTACTGAGGTAGCAGTAATGGCGTGAATATTTATACCAAATAAGTGTCAGGTCAGCACATGGCGTCGAAGCGAGGTTAGCAAAAAAAAAAATAAAACGCTAACAATTAAGTCCGGAATCAACATCGGATTCCCAGGTATCGGTATCAATATCTGATTCGGTGTTCGCAGATATCGGAGGACTGCTGCTGCGATAGACGGCGGTGACAACATGGTGAAACTCAAATGCGGTGCCATCGTCCATAAGAAACGGGCAGTCCAATACTACCAGGATTAGGGTACTGGGAGGATACCAATGGCCGCGGAACAGTAACCCGGCGGCACTCAGCAACCAAACACGGTTACCTCGCCGATTAATCCTTCGTCGACGAGAGACCTTGGTAATACCGGAGGGAACCTGGATTGCGGCATGGTGGCCAACAAGATGCAGGGCGATGTCAGTATACGGAAGCAGGTGCATGATGGAACTACGAACACAAATCAGCCACGGCACGCTTTTATTGAGGGTACCCCTCAATGGGGGGGAGAATGTTCGTAACTAGCAGTACTCAACCCAACCAGGTTGCAGCATACGTCAAGCAAAAAGTTGCAAGTTGTAACGAGCAGTACCCAACCCAACCCAACAAGGTTGCGGCATGCAAGCTAGAGACCCAACAATACCACTCACCAAATGACCAAATGACCCACCAATGACCCACTGACGCACTCACACCCAGCACCTATACAAACAGCATATTCTGCAGGCACAGCAGAAGCTCGGCCGCGGCACAACAGCGCATTCTGCAGGCACAGCAAAGTACGGCGCCGCAGTGCACGACCTACAATCACAACGTGACACAGCAAAACACCTCATATGTAACTCACTCCACTGATCTTACGAAGAAGCTTCCGCCCTATCTAAGTAGTATATAAGCATGTATCAATAATCCAATAAATCAGTTATCTATTCACCCTATAACTCCGCGTACTGCACTCAGCACTCCCGAGAGCACACTCGCGTTAACTAATAATTCAACCTCAAGCAAACCTAAACTTCCAACATTCATTGATCCCCCTTGTTCAAGGTGCGACCAAACACGTGGCGTGCCTCAAGGTTCTGTTCTTGGTCCGTTGCTGTTTACACTTTATGTGAATGATCTTCTTTCCGCGTTATCAAATTGTAATGTCCATATGTACGCAGACGATTTCCAGATGTATGTGAGTCGTCCCCTACATAGAATAGATGAGTGTGTAGATATATGTAAACTGGTCCAAATAAGCAACTGGGCAAAATATAATGGGTTAGGTCTTAGTCCGGCGAAATCCAAGTGCCTCATAATTTACAGTACGCTGACCTGGAGTGATCACATTAACGCAGCTATAGGGAAAACGTATGGACTACATAGAACAATTTACCAGATTAGAAATTATTTAGCCACAAACATACGTTTGTTGCTTGCCAAATCGTGTCTGATCCCAGCACTTTTTTATAGGATTGAAGTGTTTGCAAGTAGTAATTCAATTAGCCAGCACAAAATTAAAGTGGCCTATAATAGCATTGCGAGATTCATATTCAATCTGCATCGATTTGATCACGTCACAGGATTTGCTTACAAAATATTTGAACTGCACTCGGCAGACTGGATGAAAATGAGAGTGTTAGTATACCTACATAAAATAATTATTACAAAAGAACCAAGCTACCTCTTTGAAACGGTTAGATTTTCCAATTCGCGTAGAGCAAAAACAATCATTCAAATAAGGCATAGATCCCTGCTTTCTGACCGGCAATTCTTTATTTATGCAATAAGGTCATGGAACCAACTACCAAACTTTATACAAAAGATTAGTAGTGCAGCGCAGTTTAAGGCAAAATTAATTTTTCATTTCTAAGCAGCTAACATGACGTTAAATAAACATAGCGACCCTAGCTTTGGATTTAATATAAGTATAATTAAAATTTGTGAATTATAGTTAAATCAAAATTATTGACACAAAATTAACTTGTCCTGTGTGACTAGCGCTTTAAATTATAAGTATTACACTTGTAGCGTTAGGAAGAATAAATAAATAAATAAATAGGGAGAAAGGATGACCTAGTTGTAATTGGATGGCCCGGAAAACATATGTTAAAAAACCTTAATGAAGTCTTCGAAATTGTTAGAAAATATAACCCTAAATAACATCCAGACAAATGCTCGTTCTTTAGCCACGAAGTTACGTATTTAGGACATAAATGCACTGATAAGGGAATCCTACCCGATGATAGCAAATATAGTGCTATAAAAAACTACCCAACACCAAAAACAGCAGATGAAACAAAACGATTTGCTGCATATTGCAACTATTATAGAAGATTTATTCCAAATTTCGCTGAATACTCGCGCGTTCTAACAAGACTTAGTAGGAAAAATAATTTGTTAATAATTTTTGAATTTCTCAAAAATAGCCTACTAAACCCAAGCATTTTGAAATACCCAGACTTTGAAAAAAAATTCTACATAAGAACACATGCAAGTGGTTTCGCTTGCAGAGCTGTTTTAAGTCAAGATTATGAAGGAAAACAATTACCAATAGCATATGCATCTAGACCATTCACTTCCAAAGCCCATAGCTCTGTCAATATGGCTCGATCCCTAAGCGGCATACTTTTTTAAGTTTGTGATTTTAAAATAGTGTAATCTGCATTAAAATATTTTCCTTTTGAAGATAGTCGATTTTTGACTGGTTTTATGGCGGTAAATTGAAGTTTTCGCTGACTTGCAAAAAAATGGCCCCCATACACACTTCCAAAGCTCATAACTCTGTCAATAGGGCTCGGTTCCCTAAGCGGTATACCTTTTTAGGTTTGTGATTTGAAAATAGTGTAATCTGCAATAAAATATTTTCCTTTTGACGATAGTCGATTTTTTGACTTGTTTTATGGCCGTAAATTGAAGTTTTCGCTGACTTGCTAAAAAATGGCCCCCATACACACTTCCAAAGCCCATAACTCTGTCAATAGGGCTCGGTTCCCTAAGCGGCATTCCTTTTTAAGTTTGTGATTTGAAAATAGTGTAATCTGCATTAAAATATTTTCCTTTTGAAGATAGTCGATTTTTGACTGGTTTTATGGCGGTAAATTGAAGTTTTCGCTGACTTGCAAAAAAATGGCCCCCATACACACTTCCAAAGCTCATAACTCTGTCAATAGGGCTCGGTTCCCTAAGCGGTATACCTTTTTAAGTTTGTGATTTGAAAATAGTGTAATCTGCAATAAAATATTTTCCTTTTGACGATAGTCGATTTTTTGACTTGTTTTATGGCCGTAAATTGAAGTTTTCGCTGACTTGCTAAAAAATGGCCCCCATACACACTTCCAAAGCCCATAACTCTGTCAATAGGGCTCGGTTCCCTAAGCGGCATACCTTTTTAAGTTTGTGATTTGAAAATAGTGTAATCTGCATTAAAATATTTTCCTTTTGAAGATAGTCGATTTTTGACTGGTTTTATGGCGGTAAATTGAAGTTTTCGCAGACTTGCAAAAAAATGGCCCCCATACACACTTCCAAAGCTCATAACTCTGTCAATAGGGCTCGGTTCCCTAAGCGGTATACCTTTTTAGGTTTGTGATTTGAAAATAGTGTAATCTGCAATAAAATATTTTCCTTTTGACGATAGTCGATTTTTTGACTTGTTTTATGGCCGTAAATTGAAGTTTTCGCTGACTTGCTAAAAAATGGCCCCCATACACACTTCCAAAGCCCATAACTCTGTCAATAGGGCTCGGTTCCCTAAGCGGCATACCTTTTTAAGTTTGTGATTTGAAAATAGTGTAATCTGCATTAAAATATTTTCCTTTTGAAGATAGTCGATTTTTGACTGGTTTTATGGCGGTAAATTGAAGTTTTCGCTGACTTGCAAAAAAATGGCCCCCATACACACTTCCAAAGCTCATAACTCTGTCAATAGGGCTCGGTTCCCTAAGCGGTATACCTTTTTAAGTTTGTGATTTCAAAATAGTGTAATCTGCAATAAAATATTTTCCTTTTGACGATAGTCGATTTTTTGACTTGTTTTATGGCCGTAAATTGAAGTTTTCGCTGACTTGCTAAAAAATGGCCCCCATACACACTTCCAAAGCCCATAACTCTGTCAATAGGGCTCGGTTCCCTAAGCGGCATACCTTTTTAAGTTTGTGATTTGAAAATAACCACAATCGCCCACTAACGATTTTAAAATGTGTCTGGCGCCCACACCTTTAAAGATTTCCGAGAAGTATAAATGCAATTTTGTCTGTGCATATTTATACCTATCGAAATGTAGAAGATATTTTTCAAATCGGACCATTCATTAAAAAGTTATACGCAATCAAAATTTCTATATCTATCTCCCTCGCACTCCCTTTAGCTGAGTTACGATTATTAGTCGGGACACCAACCCGAGTACAGCGTTTGCACTCCTTTTAGCTGAGTGACGGGTATTAGATAGTCGGGACACGAACCCGACTATAGCGTTCTCTCTTGTTAAAGTTGTGATTTGAAAATAAGTGCTTGCACACTTCCAAAGCCCATAACTCTGTCAATAGGGCTCGGTTTCCTAAGCGGCCTACCTTTTTAAGTTTGTGATTTGAAAATAGTGTAATCTGCATTAAAATATTTTCCTTTTGAAGATAGTCGATTTTTGACTGGTTTTATGGCGGTAATTTGAAGTTTTCGCTGACTTGCTGAAAAATGGTCCCCATACACACTTCCAAAGCCCATAACTCTGTCAATATGGCTCGGATCCCTAAGCGGCATACCTTTTTAAGATTGTGATTTGAAAATAACGTAATCTGCATTAAAATACTTTCCCTTTGAAGATAGTCGATTTTTGACCGATTTTATGGCGTTAATTTGAAGTTTTCGCTGACTTGCCGAAAATTGGCCCCCCTTCAGAGCCCATAACTCGGTCAATCGCGGTCGGATAGCTGAACAGCATGCCTTTTTAAGTTTGTGATTTGAAAATGGTGTAATCTGCATTAAAATATTTTAGTTTGGAAGATAGTCGATCTTTTGACCGGTTTTATGGCGTTAATTTAAAGTTTTCGCTGACTTGCTGAAAAATGGCCCCCATACACACTTCCAAAGCCCATAACTCTGTCAATATGGCTCGGATCCCTAAGCGGTATACCTTTTTAAAGTTGTGATTTGAAAATAAGTGCTTGCACACTTCCAAAGCCCATAACTCTGTCAATAGGGCTCGGTTCCCTAAGCGGCATACCTTTTTAAGTTTGTGATTTCAAAATAGTGTAATCTGCATTAAAATATTTTCCTTTTAACGATAGTCGATTTTTTGACTGGTTTTATGGCGGTAAATAGAAGTTTTCGCTGACTTGCTGAAAGATGGCCCCCATACACACTTCCAAAGCCCATAACTCTGTCAATTTGGCTCGGATCCCTAAGCGGCATACCTTTTTAAGTTTGTGATTTGAAAATAGTGTAATCTGCATTAAAATATTTTCCTTTTGAAAATAGTCCATTTTTGACTGGTTTTATGCATCTCCCTCACACTCCCTCTAGCTGAGTAACGGGTATCTGATAGTCGGGCACCCGACTAAAGCGTTCTCTCTTGTTAAGTTTGTGATTTGAAAATAGTGTAATCTGCATTTAAATATTTTCCTTTTGAAGACAGTCGATTTTTGACTGGTTTTATGGCGGTAATTTAAAGTTTTCGCTGACTTGCTAAAAAATGGCGCCCATACACACTTCCAAAGCTCATAACTCTGTCAATAGGCCTCGGTTCCCTAAGCTGCATACCTTTTTAAGTTTGTGATTTCAAAATTGTGTAAGCTGCATTAAAATATTTTAGTTTGGAAGATAGTCGATCTTTTGACCGATTTTATGGCGTTAATTTAAAGTTTTCGCTGACTTGCTGAAAAATGGCCCCCATACACACTTCCAAAGCCCATAACTCTGTCAATATGGCTCGGATCCCTAAGCGGTATACCTTTTTAAAGTTGTGATTTGAAAATAAGTGCTTGCACACTTCCAAAGCCCATAACTCTGTCAATAGGGCTCGGTTCCCTAAGCGGCATACCTTTTTAAGTTTGTGATTTGAAAATAGTGTAATCTGCATTAAAATATTTTCCTTTTGAAGACAGTCGATTTTTTGACTGGTTTTATGGCGGTAAATTGAAGTTTTCGCTGACTTGCTAAAAAATGACCCCCATACACACTTCCAAAGCCCATAACTCTGTCAATATGGCTCGGGTTCCTAAGCGGCCTACCTTTTTAAGTTTGTGATTTGAAAATAACGTAATCTGCATTAAAATATTTTCCCTTTGAAGATAGTCGATTTGTGACTGGTTTTATGGCGTTAATTAGAAGTTTTCGCTGACTTGCTGAAAAATGGCCCCAATACAAACTTCCAAAGCCCATAACTCTGTCAATAGGGCTCGGTTCCCTAAGCGGCATACCTTTTTAAGTTTGTGATTTGAAAATAGTGTAATCTGCATTAAAATATTTTCCTTTTGAAGACAGTCGATTTTTTGACTGGTTTTATGGCGGTAAATTGAAGTTTTCGCTGACTTGCTAAAAAATGACCCCCATACACACTTCCAAAGCCCATAACTCTGTCAATATGGCTCGGATCCCTAAGCGGCCTACCTTTTTAAGTTTGTGATTTGAAAATAACGTTATCTGAATTAAAATATTTTCCCTTTTGAAGATAGTCGATTTTTGACTGGATTTATGGCGTTAATTTAAAGTTTTCGCTGACTTGCCGAAAATTGGCCCCCCTTCAGCGCCCATAACTCGGTCAATCGGGCTCGGATGGCTGAACAGCATGCCTTTTTAAGTTTGTGATTTGAAAATGGTGTAATCTGCATTAAAATATTTTAGTTTGGAAGATAGTCGATCTGTTGACCGATTTTATGGCGGTAATTTGAAGTTTTCGCTGACTTGCTGAAAAATGGCCTCCATACACACTTCCAAAGCCCATAACTCTGTCAATATGGCTCGGATCCCTAAGCGGTATACCTTTTTAAAGTTGTGATTTGAAAATAAGTGCTTGCACACTTCCAAAGCCCATAACTCTGTCAATAGGGCTCGGTTCCCTAAGCGGCATACCTTTTTAAGTTTGTGATTTGAAAATAACGTAATCTGCATTAAAATATTTTCCCTTTGAAGATAGTCTATTTGTGACTGGTTTTATGGCGTTAATTAAAAGTTTTCGCTGACTTGCTGAAAAATGGCCCCCATACACACTTCCAAAGCCCATAACTCTGTCAATATGGCTCGGGTCCCTAAGCGGCATACCTTTTTAAGTTTGTGATTTGAAAATAACGTAATCTGCATTAAATTATTTTCCCTTTGAAGATAGTCGATTTGTGACTGGTTTTATGGCGTTAATTAGAAGTTTTCGCTGACTTGCTGAAAAATGGCCCCCATACAAACTTCCAAAGCCCATAACTCTGTCAATATGGCTCGGATCCCTAAGCGGCCTACCTTTTTAAGTTTGTGATTTGAAAATAACGTTATCTGCATTAAACTATTTTCCCTTTTGAAGATGGTCGATTTTTGACTGGATTTATGGCGTTAATTTAAAGTTTTCGCTGACTTGCCGAAAATTGGCCCCCTTCAGCGCCCATAACTCGGTCAATCGGGCTTGGATGGCTGAACAGCATGCCTTTTTAAGTTTGTGATTTGAAAATGGTGTAATCTGCATTAAAATATTTTAGTTTGGAAGATAGTCGATCTCTTGACCGATTTTATGGCGGTAATTTGAAGTTTTCGCTGACTTGCTAAAAAATGGCCCCCATACACACTTCCAAAGCCCATAACTCAGTCAATATGGCTCGGATCCCTAAGCGGTATACCTTTTTAAAGTTGTGATTTGAAAATAAATGCTTGCACACTTCCAAAGCCCATAACTCTGTCAATAGGGCTCGGTTCCCTAAGCGGCATACCTTTTTAAGTTTGTGATTTCAAAATAGTGTAATCTGCATTAAAATATTTTCCTTTTAACGATAGTCGATTTTTGACTGGTTTTATGGCGGTAAATTGAAGTTTTCGCTGACTCGCTGAAAAATGGCCCCCATACACACTTCCAAAGCCCATAACTCTGTCAATATGGCTCGGGTCCCTAAGCGGCATAACTTTTTAAGTTTGTGATTTAAAAATAACGTAATCTGCATTAAAATGTTTTCCCTTTAAAGATAGTCTATTTTTGACTGGTTATATGGCGTTAATTTGAAGTTTTCGCTGACTTGTCGAAAATTAGCCCCCCTTTAGAGCCCATAACTCGATCAATCGGGCTCGGATGGCTGAACAGCATGCCTTTTTAAGTTTGTGATTTAAAAATGGGGTAATCTGCATTAAAATATTTTACTTTGGAAGATAGTCGATCTCTTGACCGATTTTAAGGCGGTAATTTGAAGTTTTCGATTACTTGCTAAAAAATGGCCCCCATACACAATTCCAAAGCCCATAACTCTGTCAATATGGCTCGGATCCCTAAGCGGCATACCTTTTTAAGTTTGTGATTTGAAAATAGTATAATCTGCATTAAAATATTTTCCTTTTGACGATAGTCGATTTTTTGACTGGTTTTATGGTGGTAAATTGAAGTTTTCGCTGACTTGCTAAAAAATGACCCCCATACACACTTCCAAAGCCCATAACTCTGTCAATATGGCTCGGGTCCCTAAGCGGCATACCTTTTTAAGTTTGTGATTTCAAAATAGTGTAATCTGCATTAAAATATTTTCCTTTTGACGATAGTCGATTTTTTGACTGGTTTTATGGCGGTAAATTGAAGTTTTCGCTGACTTGCTGAAAAATGGCGCCCATACACACTTCCAAAGCTCATAACTCTGTCAATAGGGCTCGGGTCCCTAAGCGGCATAACTTTTTAAGTTTGTGATTTGAAAATAACGTAATCTGCAATAAAATATTTTCCCTTTAAAGATAGTCGATTTTTGACTGGTTTTATGGCGTTAATTTGAAGTTTTCGCTGACTTGCCGAAAATTAGCCCCCCTTTAGAGCCCATAACTCGGTCAATCGGGCTCGGATGGCTGAACAGCATGCCTTTTTAAGTTTGTGATTTAAAAATGGGGTAATCTGCATTAAAATATTTTACTTTGGAAGATAGTCGATCTCTTGACCGATTTTAAGGCGGTAATTTGAAGTTTTCGATTACTTGCTAAAAATGGCTCCCATACACAATTACAAAGCCCATAACTCTGTCAATATGGCTCGGATCCCTAAGCGGCATACATTTTTATGTTTGTGATTTCAAAATAGTGTAATCTGCATTAAAATATTTTCCTTTTAACGATAGTCGATTTTTGACTGGTTTTATGGCGGTAAATTGAAGTTTTCGCTGACTCGCTGAAAAATGGCCCCCATACACACTTCCAAAGCCCATAACTCTGTCAATATGGCTCGGGTCCCTAAGCGGCATAACTTTTTAAGTTTGTGATTTGAAAATAACGTAATCTGCATTAAAATGTTTTCCCTTTAAAGATAGTCTATTTTTGACTGGTTTTATGGCGTTAATTTGAAGTTTTCGCTGACTTGCCGAAAATTAGCCCCCTTTAGAGCCCATAACTCGATCAATCGGGCTCGGATGGCTGAACAGCATGCCTTTTTAAGTTTGTGATTTAAAAATGGGGTAATCTGCATTAAAATATTTTACTTTGGAAGATAGTCGATCTCTTGACCGATTTTAAGGCGGTAATTTGAAGTTTTCGATTACTTGCTAAAAAATGGCCCCCATACACAATTCCAAAGCCCATAACTCTGTCAATATGGCTCGGATCCCTAAACGGTATACCTTTTTAAAGTTGTGATTTGAAAATAAGTGCTTGCACACTTCCAAAGCCCATAACTCTGTCAATAGGGCTCGGTTCCCTAAGCGGCATACCTTTTTAAGTTTGTGATTTGAAAATAACGTAATCTGCATTAAAATATTTTCCCTTTGAAGATAGTCTATTTGTGACTGGTTTTATGGCGGTAATTAGAAGTTTTCGCTGACTTGCTGAAAAATGGCCCCAATACACACTTCCAAAGCCCATAACTCTGTCAATATGGCTCGAGTCCCTAAGCGGCATACCTTTTTAAGTTTGTGATTTGAAAATAACGTAATCTGCATTAAATTATTTTCCCTTTGAAGATAGTCGATTTGTGACTGGTTTTATGGCGTTAATTAGAAGTTTTCGCTGACTTGCTGAAAAATGGCCCCCATACACACTTCCAAAGCCCATAACTCTGTCAATATGGCTCGGATCCCTAAGCGGCCTACCTTTTTAAGTTTGTGATTTGAAAATAACGTTATCTGCATTAAACTATTTTCCCTTTTGAAGATGGTCGATTTTTGACTGGATTTATGGCGTTAATTTAAAGTTTTCGCTGACTTGCCGAAAATTGGCCCCCTTCAGAGCCCATAACTTGGTCAATCGGGCTTGGATGGCTGAACAGCATGCCTTTTTAAGTTTGTGATTTGAAAATGGTGTAATCTGCATTAAAATATTTTAGTTTGGAAGATAGTCGATCTCTTGACCGATTTTATGGCGGTAATTTGAAGTTTTCGCTGACTTGCTAAAAAATGGCCCCCATACACACTTCCAAAGCCCATAACTCAGTCAATATGGCTCGGATCCCTAAGCGGTATACCTTTTTAAAGTTGTGATTTGAAAATAAATGCTTGCACACTTCCAAAGCCCATAACTCTGTCAATAGGGCTCGGTTCCCTAAGCGGCATACCTTTTTAAGTTTGTGATTTCAAAATAGTGTAATCTGCATTAAAATATTTTCCTTTTAACGATAGTCGATTTTTGACTGGTTTTATGGCGGTAAATTGAAGTTTTCGCTGACTCGCTGAAAAATGGCCCCCATACACCTTCCAAAGCCCATAACTCTGTCAATATGGCTCGGGTCCCTAAGCAGCATAACTTTTTAAGTTTGTGATTTAAAAATAACGTAATCTGCATTAAAATATTTTCCTTTTAAAGATAGTCTATTTTTGACTGGTTTTATGGCGTTAATTTGAAGTTTTCGCTGACTTGCCGAAAATTAGCCCCCCTTTAGAGCCCATAACTCGATCAATCGGGCTCGGATGGCTAAACAGCATACCTTATTAAGTTTGTGATTTAAAAATGGGGTAATCTGCATTAAAATATTTTACTTTGGAAGATAGTCGATCTCTTGACCGATTTTATGGCGGTAATTTGAAGTTTTCGATTACTTGCTGAAAAATGGCCCCCATACACAATTCCAAAGCCCATAACTCTGTCAATATGGCTCGGATCCCTAAGCGGCATACCTTTTTAAGTTTGTGATTTGAAAATAGTGTAATCTGCATTAAAATATTTTCCTTTTAACGATAGTCGATTTTTTGACTGGTTTTATGGTGGTAAATTGAAGTTTTCGCTGACTTGCTAAAAAATGACCCCCATACACACTTCCAAAGCCCATAACTCTGTCAATATGGCTCGGGTCGCTAAGCGGCATACCTTTTTAAGTTTGTGATTTCAAAATAGGGTAATCTGCATTAAAATATTTTCCTTTTGAAGATAGTCGATTTTTTGACCGATTTTATGGCGGTAATTTGAAGTTTTCGATGACTTGCTGAAAAATGGCCCCCATACACACTTCCAAAGCTCATAACTCTGTCAATAGGGCTCGGGTCCCTAAGCGGCATAACTTTTTAAGTTTGTGATTTGAAAATAAATGCTTGCACACTTCCAAAGCCCATAACTCTGTCAATAGGGCTCGGTTCCCTAAGCGGCATACCTTTTTAAGTTTGTGATTTGAAAATAGTGTAATCTGCATTAAAATATTTTCCTTTTGAAGATAGTCGATTTTTGACTGGTTTTATGGCGGTAATTTGAAGTTTTCGCTGACTGGCTGAAAAATGGCCCCCATACACACTTCCAAAGCCCATAACTCTGTCAATATGGCTCGGGTCCCTAAGCGGCATACCTTTTTAAGTTTGTGATTTGAAAATAACGTAATCTGCATTAAAATATTTTCCCTTTAAAGATAGTCGATTTTTGACTGGTTTTATGGCGTTAATTAGAAGTTTTCGCTGACTTGCCGAAAATTAGCCCCCCTTTAGAGCCCATAACTCGATCAATCGGGCTCGGATGGCTGAACAGCATGCCTTTTTAAGTTTGTGATATACACACTTCCAAAGCCCATAACTCTGTCAATATGGCTCGGATCCCTAAGCGGCCTACCTTTTTAAGTTTGTGATTTGAAAATAATGTTATCTGCATTAAAATATTTTCCCTTTTGAAGATAGTCGATTTTTGACTGGTTTTATAGCGTTAATTTGAAGTTTTCGCTGACTTGCCGGAAATTAGGCCCCCTTACACTTCCAAAGCCCATAACTCGGTCAATCGGGCTCGGATCCCTAAGCGGCATACCTTTTTAAGTTTGTGATTTGAAAATAGTGTAATCTGCATTAAAATATTTTACTTTGGAAGATAGTCGATTTTTGACCGATTTTATGGCGGTAATTTGAAGTTTTCGCTGACTTGCTAAAAAATGGCCCCCATACACACTTCCAAAGCCCATAACTCTGTCAATATGGCTCGGATCCCTAAGCGGTATACCTTTTTAAATTGTGATTTGAAAATAAATGCTTGCACACTTCCAAAGCCCATAACTCTGTCAATAGGGCTCGGTTCCCTAAGCGGCATACCTTTTTAAGTTTGTGATTTCAAAATAGTGTAATCTGCATTAAAATATTTTCCTTTTAACGATAGTCGATTTTTGACTGGTTTTATGGCGGTAAATTGAAGTTTTCGCTGACTCGCTGAAAAATGGCCCCCATACACACTTCCAAAGCCCATAACTCTGTCAATATGGCTCGGGTCCCTAAGCGGCATAACTTTTTAAGTTTGTGATTTAAAAATAACGTAATCTGCATTAAAATATTTTCCCTTTAAAGATAGTCGATTTTTGACTGGTTTTATGGCGTTAATTTGAAGTTTTCGCTGACTTGCCGAAAATTAGCCCCCCTTTAGAGCCCATAACTCGGTCAATCGGGCTCGGATGGCTGAACAGCATGCCTTTTTAAGTTTGTGATTTAAAAATGGGGTAATCTGCATTAAAATATTTTACTTTGGAAGATAGTCGATCTCTTGACCGATTTTAAGGCGGTAATTTGAAGTTTTCGATTACTTGCTAAAAATGGCTCCCATACACAATTACAAAGCCCATAACTCTGTCAATATGGCTCGGATCCCTAAGCGGCATACATTTTTATGTTTGTGATTCCAAAATAGTGTAATCTGCATTAAAATATTTTCCTTTTAACGATAGTCGATTTTTGACTGGTTTTATGGCGGTAAATTGAAGTTTTCGCTGACTCGCTGAAAAATGGCCCCCATACACACTTCCAAAGCCCATAACTCTGTCAATATGGCTCGGGTCCCTAAGCGGCATAACTTTTTAAGTTTGTGATTTGAAAATAACGTAATCTGCATTAAAATGTTTTCCCTTTAAAGATAGTCTATTTTTGACTGGTTTTATGGCGTTAATTTGAAGTTTTCGCTGACTTGCCGAAAATTAGCCCCCCTTTAGAGCCCATAACTCGATCAATCGGGCTCGGATGGCTGAACAGCATGCCTTTTTAAGTTTGTGATTTAAAAATGGGGTAATCTGCATTAAAATATTTTACTTTGGAAGATAGTCGATCTCTTGACCGATTTTAAGGCGGTAATTTGAAGTTTTCGATTACTTGCTAAAAAATGGCCCCCATACACAATTCCAAAGCCCATAACTCTGTCAATATGGCTCGGATCCCTAAACGGCATACCTTTTTAAGTTTGTGATTTCAAAATAGTGTAATCTGCATTAAAATATTTTCCTTTTGACGATAGTCGATTTTTTGACTGGTTTTATGGCGGTAAATTGAAGTTTTCGCTGACTTGCTAAAAAATGACCCCCATACACAATTCCAAAGCCCATAACTCTGTCAATATGGCTCGGATCCCTAAGCTGCACACCTTTTTAAGTTTGTGATTTCAAAATAGTGTAATCTGCATTAAAATATTTTCCTTTTGACGATAGTCGATTTTTTGACTGGTTTTATGGCGGTAAATTGAAGTTTTCGCTGACTTGCTAAAAAATGACCCCCATACACACTTCCAAAGCCCATAACTCTGTCAAAAGGGCTCGGATCCCTAAGCTGCATACCTTTTTAAGTTTGTGATTTGAAAATAGTGTGATCTGCATTAAAATATTTTCCTTTTGAAGATAGTCGATCTTTGATTGGTTTCATGGCGTTAATTTGACGTTTTCGCTGACTGGTTGAAAAAGCCCATAACTCTGTCAATATGGCTCGGGTCCCTAAGCGGCATACCTTTTTAAGTTTGTGATTTGAAAATAACGTAATCTGCATTAAAATATTTTCCTTTTGAAGATAGTCGATTTTTGACTGGATTTATGGCGTTAATTTGAAGTTTTCTCTGACTTGTCGAAAATTGGCCCCCCTTCAGAGCCCATAACTCGGTCAATCGGGCTCGGATGGCTGAACAGCATGCCTTTTTAAGTTTGTGATTTGAAAATGGTGTAATCTGCATTAAAATATTTTAGTTTGGAAGATAGTCGATCTTTTGACCGATTTTAAGGCGGTAATTTGAAGTTTTCGATTACTTGCTAAAAATGGCTCCCATACACAATTACAAAGCCCATAACTCTGTCAATATGGCTCGGATCCCTAAGCGGCATACATTTTTATGTTTGTGATTTGAAAATAGTGTAATCTGCATTAAAATATTTTCCTTTTGAAAATAGTCGATTTTTGACTGGTTTTATGGCGGTAATTTGAAGTTTTCTCTGACTTGCTGAAAAATGGCCCCCCTTCAGAGCCCATAACTCGGTCAATCGTACTCGGATGCCTGAACAGCATGCCTTTTTAAGTTTGTGATTTGAAAATAGTGTAATCTGCATTAAAATATTTTAGTTTGGAAGATAGTCGATCTTTTGACCGATTTTAAGGCGGTAATTTGAAGTTTTCGATTACTTGCTAAAAATGGCTCCCATACACAATTACAAAGCCCATAACTCTGTCAATATGGCTCGGATCCCTAAGCGGCATACATTTTTATGTTTGTGATTCCAAAATAGTGTAATCTGCATTAAAATATTTTCCTTTTAACGATAGTCGATTTTTGACTGGTTTTATGGCGGTAAATTGAAGTTTTCGCTGACTCGCTGAAAAATGGCCCCCATACACACTTCCAAAGCCCATAACTCTGTCAATATGGCTCGGGTCCCTAAGCGGCATAACTTTTTAAGTTTGTGATTTGAAAATAACGTAATCTGTATTAAAATGTTTTCCCTTTAAAGATAGTCTATTTTTGACTGGTTTTATGGCGTTTTGAAATTTGAAGTTTTCGCTGACTTGCCGAAAATTAGCCCCCCTTTAGAGCCCATAACTCGATCAATCGGGCTCGGATGGCTGAACAGCATGCCTTTTTAAGTTTGTGATTTAAAAATGGGGTAATCTGCATTAAAATATTTTACTTTGGAAGATAGTCGATCTCTTGACCGATTTTAAGGCGGTAATTTGAAGTTTTCGATTACTTGCTAAAAAATGGCCCCCATACACAATTCCAAAGCCCATAACTCTGTCAATATGGCTCGGATCCCTAAACGGCATACCTTTTTAAGTTTGTGATTTCAAAATAGTGTAATCTGCATTAAAATATTTTCCTTTTGACGATAGTCGATTTTTTGACTGGTTTTATGGCGGTAAATTGAAGTTTTCGCTGACTTGCTAAAAAATGACCCCCATACACAATTCCAAAGCCCATAACTCTGTCAATATGGCTCGGATCCCTAAGCTGCATACCTTTTTAAGTTTGTGATTTCAAAATAGTGTAATCTGCATTAAAATATTTTCCTTTTGACGATTGTCGATTTTTTGACTGCTTTTATGGCGGTAAATTGACGTTTTCGCTGACTTGCTAGAAAATGGCCCCTTTACACACTTCCAAAGCCCATAACTCTGTCAATATGGCTCGGATCCCTAAGCTGCATACCTTTTTAAGTTTGTGATTTGAAAATAGTGTGATCTGCATTAAAATATTTTCCTTTTGAAGATAGTCGATCTTTGATTGGTTTCATGGCGTTAATTTGACGTTTTCGCTGACTGGTTGAAAAAGCCCATAACTCTGTCAATATGGCTCGGGTCCCTAAGCGGCATACCTTTTTAAGTTTGTGATTTGAAAATAACGTAATCTGCATTAAAATATTTTCCTTTTGAAGATAGTCGATTTTTGACTGGATTTATGGCGTTAATTTGAAGTTTTCTCTGACTTGTCGAAAATTGGCCCCCCTTCAGAGCCCATAACTCGGTCAATCGGGCTCGGATGGCTGAACAGCATGCCTTTTTAAGTTTGTGATTTGAAAATGGTGTAATCTGCATTAAAATATTTTAGTTTGGAAGATAGTCGATCTTTTGACCGATTTTAAGGCGGTAATTTGAAGTTTTCGATTACTTGCTAAAAATGGCTCCCATACACAATTACAAAGCCCATAACTCTGTCAATATGGCTCGGATCCCTAAGCGGCATACATTTTTATGTTTGTGATTTGAAAATAGTGTAATCTGCATTAAAATATTTTCCTTTTGAAAATAGTCGATTTTTGACTGGTTTTATGGCGGTAATTTGAAGTTTTCTCTGACTTGCTGAAAAATGGCCCCCTTCAGAGCCCATAACTCGGTCAATCGTACTCGGATGCCTGAACAGCATGCCTTTTTAAGTTTGTGATTTGAAAATGGTGTAATCTGCATTAAAATATTTTAGTTTGGAAGATAGTCGATCTTATGACCGATTTTATGGCGGCAAATTTGAAGTTTTCGCTGACTTGCTGAAAAATGGCCCCCATACACACATCCAAAGCCCATAACTCTGTCAATATGGCTCGGATCCCTAAGCGGTATACCTTTTTAAAGTTGTAATTTGAAAATATGTACCTGCACAATTACAAAGCCCATAACTCTGTCAATATGGCTCGGATCCCTAAGCGGCATACATTTTTATGTTTGTGATTTGAAAATAGTGTAATCTGCATTAAAATATTTTCCTTTTGAAAATAGTCGATTTTTGACTGGTTTTATGGCGGTAATTTGAAGTTTTCTCTGACTTGCTGAAAAATGGCCCCCTTCAAAGCCCATAACTCGGTCAATCGTACTCGGATGCCTGAACAGCATGCCTTTTTAAGTTTGTGATTTGAAAATAGTGTAATCTGCATTAAAATATTTTAGTTTGGAAGATAGTCGATCTTTTGACCGATTTTAAGGCGGTAATTTGAAGTTTTCGATTACTTGCTAAAAATGGCTCCCATACACAATTACAAAGCCCATAACTCTGTCAATATGGCTCGGATCCCTTAGCGGCAGACCTTTTTAAGTTTGTGATTTGAAAACAGTGTAATCTGCATTAAAATATTTTCCTTTTGAAGATAGTCGATTTTTTATTGGTTTTATGGCGGTAATTTGAAGTTTTCGCTGACTTGCTGAAAAATGGCCCCCCTTCAGAGCCCATAACACGGTTTTTAAGTTTGTGATTTGAAAATGGTGTAATCTGCATTAAAATATTTTACTTTGGAAGATAGTCGATCTTATGACCGATTTTATGGCGGTAATTTGAAGTTTTCGCTGACTTGCTTAAAAATGGCCCCCATACGCACATCCAAAGCCCATAAGTCTGTCAATAGGGCTCGGTTCCCTAAGCGTCATACCTTTTTATACCCGTTACTCGTAGAGTAAAAGGGTATATTGTATTCGCGCAAAAGTATGTTACAGGGAGAAGGAAGCTTTTCCGACCCTATAAAGTATATATATTCTTGATCAGGATCACTTGCCGAGTCGAACTAGCCATGTCCGTCTGTCTGTCCTACGCAGCGCAAGTTTGTTTCAAAAAGGTGCCACGCCCCCTCTAACGTCCACAATCGCCCTACACCATTTTTTGACAGGTGTCTGGCGCCCACATCTTTAAAGATTTCGGAAAAGTAAAAATGCAGTTTTATTCTGTTTATTAATACCTTTGGAAATGTAGAAGAATTTTTTCAAATCGGACCATTCTTTAAAAAGTTATGCCCGATCAAAGTTTTATCTCCATATCCCTCGCACTCCCTCTAGCTGAGTAACGGGTATCTGATAGTCGGGCACCCGACTATAGCGTTCTCTCTTGTTAAATTTGTGATTTGAAAATAGTGTAATCTGCATTAAAATATTTTCCTTTTGAAGATAGTCAATTTTTTACTGGTTTTATGGCGGTAATTTGAAGTTTTCGCTGACTTGCTGAAAAATGGCCCCCCTTCAGAGCCCATAACTCGGTTTTTAAGTTTGTAATTTGAAAATGGTGTAATCTGCATTAAAATATTTTAGTTTGGAAGATAGTCGATCTTATGACCGATTTTATGGCGGCAAATTTGAAGTTTTCGCTGACTTGCTGAAAAATGGCCCCCATACACACATCCAAAGCCCATAACTCTGTCAATATGGCTCGGATCCCTAAGCGGTATACCTTTTTAAAGTTGTAATTTGAAAATATGTACCTGCACACTTCCAAAGCCCATAACTCTGTCAATAGGGCTCGGTTCCCTAAGCGTCATACCTTTTTAAGTTTGTGATTTGAAAGTAATGTAATCTTCATTAAAATATTTTCCATTTGAAGATAGTTGATTTGTGACTGGTTATATGGCGTTAATTAGAAGTTTTCGCTGACTTGCCGAAAATTGGCCCCCCTTCAGAGCCCATAACTCGTTCAATCGGGCTCGGTTGGCTGAACAGTATGTCAATAGGGCTCGGTTCCCTAAGCGGCATACCTTTTTAAGTTTGTGATTTGAAAATAGTGTGATCTGCATTAAAATATTTTCCTTTTGAAGATAGTCGATCTTTGACTGGTTTCATGGCGTTAATTTGACGTTTCGCTGACTTGCTGAAAAATGGCCCCCCTTCAGAGCCCATAACTCAGTTTTTAAGTTTGTGATTTGAAAATAACGTAATCTGCATTAAAATATTTTCCCTTTGAAGATAGTCGATTTGTGACTGGTTTTATGGCGTTAATTAGAAGTTTTCGCTGACTTGCCGAAAATTGGCCCCCCTTCAGAGCCCATAACTCGTTCAATCGGGCTCGGTTGGCTGAACAGTATGTCAATAGGGCTCGGTTCCCTAAGCGGCATACCTTTTTAAGTTTGTGATTTGAAAATAGTGTGATCTGCATTAAAATATTTTCCTTTTGAAGATAGTCGATCTTTGACTGGTTTCATGGCGTTAATTTGACGTTTTCGCTGACTGGTTGAAAAAGCCCATAACTCTGTCAATATGGCTCGGGTCCCTAAGCGGCATACCTTTTTAAGTTTGTGATTTGAAAATAACGTAATCTGCATTAAAATATTTTCCTATTAAAGATAGTCGATTTTTGACTGGTTTTATGGCGGTAATTTGAAGTTTTCGATGACTTGCCGAAAATTGGCCCCCTTTCAGACTTTCAGAGCCCATTACTCGGTCAATCGGGCTCGGATGGCTAAACGGCATGCCTTTTTAAGTGTGTGATTTCAAAATAGTGTATTTTGTGATTTTATGACGGCAATTTGAAGTTCTCAATGAATTGCTAAAAAATGGCCCCCATACACACTTCCAAAGCCCATAACTCTGTCAATAGCGCTCGGTTCCCTAAGCGGCATACCATTTTAAATTTGTGATTTGAAAATAATGTAATCTGCATTAAAATAATTTATTTTTTAAGATAGTCGATTTGTGACTGGTTTTATGGCGTTAATTAGAAGTTTTCGCTGACTTGCCGAAAATTGGCCCCCCTTCAGAGCCCATAACTCGTTCAATCGGGCTCGGTTGGCTGAACAGTATGTCAATAGGGCTCGGTTCCCTAAGCGGCATACCTCTTTAAGTTTGTGATTTGAAAATAGTGTGATCTGCATTAAAATATTTTCCTTTTGAAGATAGTCGATCTTTGACTGGTTTTATGGCGTTAATTTGAAGTTTTCGCTGACTGGTTGAAAAAGCCCATAACTCTGTCAATATGGCTCGGGTTCCTAAGCGGCATACCTTTTTAAGTTTGTGATTTGAAAATAACGTAATCTGCATTAAAATATTTTCCTTTGAAGATAGTCGATTTTTTACTGGTTTTATGGCGTTAATTTGAAGTTTTCGCTGACTTGCTGAAAAATGGCCCCCTTCAGAGCCCATAACTCGGTTTTTAAGTTTGTGATTTGAAAATGGTGTAATCTGCATTAAAATATTTTATTTTGGAAGATAGTCGATTTTTGACAGATTTTATGGCGGTAATTTGAAGTTTTCGATGACTTGCCGAAAATTGGCCCCCCTTCAGACTTTCAGAGCCCATAACTCGGTCAATCGGGCTCGGATGGCTAAACGGCATGCCTTTTTAAGTTTGCGATTTCAAAATAGTGTAAACTGTATTAAAATGTTTTACTTTGGAAGATCGTTGATTTTTTGACCGATTTTATGGCGGCAATTTGAAGTTCTCAATGACTTGCTAAAAAATGGCCCCCATACACACTTCCAAAGCCCACAACTCTGTCAAAAGGGCTCGGTTCCCTAAGTGGCATACCTTTTTAAGTTTGTGATTTGAAAATAGTGTAATCTGTATTAAAATGTTTTACTTTGGAAGATAGTCGATTTTTTGACTGGTTTTACGGCGTTAATTTGAAGTTTTCGCTGACTGGTTGAAAGATGGCCCTCATACACACTTCCAAAGCCCATAACTCTATCAATAGGGCTCGGATCCCTAAGCGGTATACCTTTTTAAGTTTGTGATTTAAAAATAGTGTAATCTGCATTAAAATATTTTCCTTTTGAAGATGGTCGATTTTTGACTGGTTTTATGGCGGTAATTTGAAGTTTTCGATGACTTGCCAAAAATTTATGGCGGTAATTTGAAGTTTTCGCTGACTTGCTTAAAAATGGCCCCCATACACACTTCCAAAGCCCACAACTCTGTCAAAAGGGCTCGGTTCCCTAAGTGGCATACCTTTTTAAGTTTGTGATTTGAAAATAGTGTAATCTGTATTAAAATGTTTTACTTTGGAAGATAGTCGATTTTTTGACTGGTTTTACGGCGTTAATTTGAAGTTTTCGCTGACTGGTTGAAAGATGGCCCTCATACACACTTCCAAAGCCCATAACTCTATCAATAGGGCTCGGATCCCTAAGCGGCATACCTTTTTAAGTTTGTGATTTAAAAATAGTGTAATCTGCATTAAAATATTTTCCTTTTGAAGATGGTCGATTTTTGACTGGTTTTATGGCGGTAATTTGAAGTTTTCGATGACTTGCCAAAAATTTATGGCGGTAATTTAAAGTTTTCGCTGACTTGCTTAAAAATGGCCCCCATCCACACTTCCAAAGCCCACAACTCTGTCAAAAGGGCTCGGATCCCTAAGTGGCATACCTTTTTAAGTTTGTGATTTGAAAATAGTGTAATCTGTATTAAAATGTTTTACTTTGGAAGATAGTCGATTTTTTGACTGGTTTTTCGGCGTTAATTTGAAGTTTTCGCTGACTGGTTGAAAGATGGCCCTCATACACACTTCCAAAGCCCATAACTCTATCAATAGGGCTCGGATCCCTAAGCGGCATACCTTTTTAAGTTTGTGATTTAAAAATAGTGTAATCTGCATTAAAATATTTTCCTTTTGAAAATGGTCGATTTTTGACTGGTTTTATGGCGGTAATTTGAAGTTTTCGATGACTTGCCAAAAATTTATGGCGGTAATTTGAAGTTTTCGCTGACTTGCTAAAAAATGGCCCCCATACACACTTCCAAAGCCCATAACTCGGTCAATAGGGCTCGGATCCCTAAGCGGCATACCTTTTTAAGTTTGTGATTTGAAAATGGTGTAATCTGCACTAAATATTTTCCTATTAAAGATAGTCGATTTTTGACTGGTTTTATGGCGGTAATTTGAAGTTTTCGATGACTTGCCGAAAATTGGCCCCCCTTCACACTTTCAGAGCCCATAACTCGGTCAATCGGGCTCGGATGGCTAAACGGCATGCCTTTTTAAGTGTGTGATTTCAAAATAGTGTATTTTGTGATTTTATGACGGCAACTTGAAGTTCTCAATGAATTGCTAAAAAATGGCCCCCATACACACTTCCAAAGCCCACAACTCTGTCAAAAGGGCTCGGTTCCCTAAGTGGCATACATTTTTAAGTTTCTGATTTGAAAATAGTGTAATCTGTATTAAAATGTTTTACTTTGGAAGATAGTCGATTTTTTGACTGGTTTTACGGCGTTAATTTGAAGTTTTCGCTGACTGGTTGAAAAATGGCCCTCATACACACTTCCAAAGCCCATAACTCTATCAATAGGGCTCGGATCCCTAAGCGGCATACCTTTTTAAGTTTGTGATTTGAAAATAGTGTAATCTGCATTAAAATATTTTACTTTTGAAGATAGTCGATTTTTGACTGGTTTTTATGGCGTGTAATTTGAAGTTTTCGCTGACTTGTTGAAAAATGGCCCCCATCTACACTTCCAAAGCCCATAACTCGGTCAATAGGGCTCGGATCCCTAAGCGGCATACCTTTTTAAGTTTGTGATTTGAAAATAGTGTAATCTGCATTAAAATATTTTCCTTTTGAAGATAGTCGATTTTTGACTGGTTTTATGGCGGTAATTTGAAGTTTTCGATGACTTGCCGAAAATTGGCCCCCATTCACACTTTCAAAGCCCATAACTCTGTCAATCGGGCTCGGATCCCTAAGCGGCATGCCTTTTTAGGTTTGTGATTTGAAAATAGTGTAATCTGCATTAAAATATTTTACTTTGGAAGATAGTCGATTTTATGACCGATTTTATGGCGGTAATTTGAAGTTTTCGATGTCTTGCTAAAAAATGGCCCCCATACACACTTCCAAAGCCCACAACTCTGTCAAAAGGGCTCGGTTCCCTAAGTGGCATACATTTTTAAGTTTGTGATTTGAAAATAGTGTAATCTGTATTAAAATGTTTTACTTTGGAAGATAGTCGATTTTTTGACTGGTTTTACGGCGTTAATTTGAAGTTTTCGCTGACTTGCTAAAAAATGGCCCCCATACACACTTCCAAAGCCCATAACTCTATCAATAGGGCTCGGATCCCTAAGCGGCATACCTTTTTAAGTTTGTGATTTAAAAATAGTGTAATCTGCATTAAAATATTTTCCTTTTGAAGATGGTCGATTTTTGACTGGTTTTATGGCGGTAATTTGAAGTTTTCGATGACTTGCCAAAAATTTATGGCGGTAATTTGAAGTTTTCGCTGACTTGCTAAAAAATGGCCCTCATACACACTTCCAAAGCCCATAACTCTATCAATAGGGCTCGGATTCCTAAGCGGCATACCTTTTTAAGTTTGTGATTTAAAAATAGTGTAATCTGCATTAAATATTTTCCTTTTGAATATGGTCGATTTTTGACTGGTTTTATAGCGGTAATTTGAAGTTTTCGATGATTTGCCGAAAATTGGCCCCCCTTCAGACTTTCAGAGCCCATAACTCTGTCAATCGCGATCGGATGGCTAAGCGGCATTCCTTTTTAGGTTTGTGATTTCCAAATAGTGTAATCTGCATTAAAATGTTTTACTTTGGAAGATAGTCGATTTTATGACCGATTTTATGGCGGCAATTTGAAGTTCTCAATGACTTGCTAAAAAATGGCCCCCATACACACTTCCAAAGCCCATAACTCTGACAATAGGGCTCGGGTCCCTAAGCGGAATACCTTTTTAAGTTTGTGATTTGAAAATAGTGTAATCTGCATTAAAATAATTTACTTTTTAAGATAGTCGATTTTTGACTGGTTTTGTGGCGTTAATTTGAAGTTTTCGCTGACTGGTTGAAAAATGGCCCCCATCTACACTCCCAAAGCCCATAACTCGGTCAATAGGGCTCGGATCCCTAAGCGGCATACCTTTTTAAGTTTGTGATTTGAAAATAGTGTAATCTTCATTTAAATATTTTCCTTTTGAAGATAGTCGATTTTTTAACCGATTTTATGGCGGCAATTTGAAGTTCTCAATGACTTGCTAAAAATGGCCCCTATACACACTTCCAAAGCCCATAACTCGGTCAATAGGGCTCGGATCCCTAAGCGGCATACCTTTTTAAGTTTGTGATTTTAAAATAGTGTAATCTTCATTAAAATATTTTCCTTTTGAAGATAGTCGATTTTTTAACCGATTTTATGGCGGCAATTTGAAGTTCTCAATGACTTGCTAAAAAATGGCCCCCATACACACTTCCAAAGCCCATAACTCGGTCAATGGGGCTCGGATCCCTAAGCGGCATACCTTTTTAAGTTTGTGATTTTAAAATAGTGTAATCTTCATTAAAATATTTTCCTTTTGAAGATAGTCGATTTTTGAACGATTTTATGGCGGTAATTTGAAGTTTTCGATGACTTGCTAAAAATTGGCACCCCTTCACACTTTCAAAGCCCATAACTCGGTCAATCGGGCTCGGATGGCTAAGCGGCATACGTTTTTAAGTTTGTGATTTGAAAATAGTGTAATCTGCATTAAATATTTTACTTTGGAAGATAGTCGATTTTTGACTGGTTTTATGGCGGTAATTTGAAGTTTTCGTTGACTGGTTAAAAAATGGCCCCCATACACACTTCCAAAGCTCATAACTCGGTCAATAGGGCTCGGATCCCTAAGCGGCATACCTTTTTAAGTTTGTGATTTGAAAATAGTGTAATCTGCATTAAAATATTTTCCTTTTGAAGATAGTCGATTTTTTAACCGATTTTATGGCGGCAATTTGAAGTTCTCGATGACTTGCTAAAAAATGGCCCCATACACACTTCCAAAGCCCATAACTCGGTCAATAGGGCTCGGATCCCTAAGCGGCATACCTTTTTAAGTTTGTGATTTGAAAATAGTGTAATCTTCATTAAAATATTAATCTTTTGAAGATAGTCGATTTTTTGACCGATTTTATGGCGGTAATTTGAAGTTTTCGATGACTTGCTAAAAATTGGCACCCCTTCACACTTTCAAAGCCCATAACTCGGTCAATCGGGCTCGGATGGCTAAGCGGCATGGCTTTTTAAGTTTGTGATTTCAAAATAGTGTTATCTGCATTAAATGTTTTACTTTTGAAGATAGTCGATTTTTTAACCGATTTTATGGCGGCAATTTGAAGTTCTCGATGACTTGCTAAAAAATGGCCCCCATACACACTTCCAAAGCCCATAACTCGGTCAATAGGGCTCGGATCCCTAAGCGGCATACCTTTTTAAGTTTGTGATTTTAAAATAGTGTAATCTTCATTAAAATATTAACCTTTTGAAGATAGTCGATTTTTTGAACGATTTTATGGCGGTAATTTGAAGTTTTCGATAACTTGCTAAAAATTGGCACCCCTTCACACTTTCAAAGCCCATAACTCGGTCAATCGGGCTCGGATGGCTAAGCGGCATGGGTTTTAAAGTTTGTGATTTCAAAATAGTGTTAACTGCATTAAATGTTTTACTTTGGAAGATAGTCGATTTTTGACTGGTTTTATGGCGTTAATTTGAAGTTTTCGTTGACTGGTTAAAAAATGGCCCCCATACACACTTCCAAAGCTCATAACTCGGTCAATAGGGCTCGGATCCCTAAGCGGCATACCTTTATAAGTTTGTGATTTGAAAATAGTGTAATCTGCATTAAAATATTTTCCTTTTGAAGATAGTCGATTTTTTAACCGATTTTATGGCGGCAATTTGAAGTTCTCAATGACTTGCTAAAAAATGGCCCCATACACACTTCCAAAGCCCATAACTCGGTCAATAGGGCTCGGATCCCTAAGCGGCATACCTTTTTAAGTTTGTGATTTTAAAATAGTGTAATCTTCATTAAAATATTAATCTTTTGAAGATAGTCGATTTTTTGACCGATTTTATGGCGGTAATTTGAAGTTTTCGATGACTTGCTAAAAATTGGCACCCCTTCAGACTTTCAGAGCCCATAACTCGGTCAATCGGGCTCGGATGGCTAAGCGGCATGGCTTTTAAAGTTTGTGATTTCAAAATAGCGTTATCTGCATTAAATGTTTTACTTTTGAAGATAGTCGATTTTTTAACCGATTTTATGGCGGCAATTTGAAGTTCTCAATGACTTGCTAAAAAATGGCCCCCATACACACTTCCAAAGCCCATAACTCGGTCAATAGGGCTCGGATCCCTAAGCGGCATACCTTTTTAAGTTTGTGATTTTAAAATAGTGTAATCTTCATTAAAATATTAACCTTTTGAAGATAGTCGATTTTTTGAACGATTTTATGGCGGTAATTTGAAGTTTTCGATAACTTGCTAAAAATTGGCACCCCTTCAGACTTTCAAAGCCCATAACTCGGTCAATCGGGCTCGGATGGCTAAGCGGCATGGCTTTTAAAGTTTGTGATTTCAAAATAGCGTTATCTGCATTAAATGTTTTACTTTGGAAGATAGTCGATTTTTTGACCGATTTCATGGCGGCAATTTTAAGTTCTGGTTTTATGGCGTTAATTTGAAGTTTTCGCTGACTGGCTGAAAAATGGTCCCCATACACACTTCCAAAGCCAATAACTCGGTCAATAGGGCTTGGATCCCTAAGCCGGCATACCTTTTTAAGTTTGTGATTTTAAAATAGTGTAATCTTCATTAAAATATTAACATTTTGAAGATAGTCGATTTTTTGACCGATTTTATGGCGGTAATTTGAAGTTTTCGATAACTTGCTACAAATTGGCACCACTTCAGACTTCCAGAGCCCATAACTCGGTCAATCGGGCTCGGATGGCTAAACGGCATGGCTTTTAAAGTTTGTGATTTCAAAATAGCGTTATCTGCATTAAATGTTTTACTTTTGAAGATAGTCGATTTTTTAACCGATTTTATGGCGGCAATTTGAAGTTCTCAATGACTTGCTAAAAAATGGCCCCATACACACTTCCAAAGCCCATAAGTCTGTCAATAGGGCTCGGTTCCCTAAGCGTCATACCTTTTTATACCCGTTACTCGTAGAGTAAAAGGGTATATTGTATTCGCGTAAAAGTATGTTACAGGGAGAAGGAAGCTTTTCCGACCCTATAAAGTATATATATTCTTGATCAGGACCACTAGCCGAGTCGAACTAGCCATGTCCGTATGTCCGTCCGTATGAACGCTGAGATCTCGGAAACCATAAAAGCTAGAGGATTGGCATTTTGCATGCGTATTCTTGGAGTTCCTACGCAGCGCAAGTTTATTTCAAAAAGGTGCCACGCCCCCTCTAACCGCCCCCTCATTTTTTGAAAGGTGTCTGGCGTCTACACCTTTTAAGAGTTTGGAAATGTAAAAATGCAGTTTTATTGTGATTATCAAAACCTATCGAAATGTTGAAGAAATTAAATCGGACTATTCGTTAAAAAGTTATGACCGATCAAAGTTTTAATATATCCATCTCCCTCGCACTCCCTTAGCTGAGTAACGGGTATCTGATAGTCGGGGCACCCGACTATAGCGTTCTCTCTTGTTAAGTTTGTAATAGTGTAATCTTCATGAAAATATTTTCCTTTTGAAGATAGTCGATTTTTGACTGGTTTTATATGATGGACGTTGATGCACTACGAGCAGTACAAACAAGTGGCCCAACGATACCAAGCACGTGCTTGTTTCGCTTGTTATGGCAGTAATTTGAAGTTTTCGATGACTTGCCGAAAATTGGCCCCCCTTCAGACTTTCAGAGCCCAAAACTCTGTCAATCGGGAACGGATGGCTAAGCGGCATGCCTTTTTAGGTTTGTGATTTCCAAATAGTGTAATCTGCATTAAAATGTTTTACTTTGGAAGATAGTCGATTTTATGACCGATTTTATGGCGGCAATTTGAAGTTCTCAATGACTTGCTAAAAAATGGCCCCATCTACACTCCCAAAGCCCATAACTCGGTCAATAGGGCTCGGATCCCTAAACGGCATACCGTTTAAAGTTTGTGATTTGAAAATAGTGTAATATTTTCCTTTTGAAGATAGTCGATTTTTGACTGGTTTTTGGCGGTAATTTGAAATTTTCGATGACTTGCCGAAAAACGGCACCCCTTCAGACTTCTAGAGCCCATAACTCGGTCAATCGGGCTCGGATTGCTAAACGGCATGGCTTTTAAAGTTTGTGATTTGAAAATAGTGTAATCTGCATACAAATGTTTTACTTTGGAAGATATTCGATTTTTTAACCGATTTTATGGCGGCAATTTGAAGTTCTTAATGACTTGCTAAAAAATGGCCCCCATACACACTTCCAAAGCCCATAACTCGGTCAATAGGGCTCGGATCCCTAAGCGGCATACCTTTTAAAGTTTGTTATTTGAAAATATTGTAATATTTTCCTTTTGAAGCCGATTTTTGACTGGTTTTATGGCGTTAATTTGAAGTTTTCGCTGACTTGCCGAAAATTGGGCCCCTTTCAGAGCCCATATCTCGGTCAATCGGGATCGGATGGCTAAACGGCAGGCCTTTTTAAGTTTGTGATTTCAAAAAACTATAATCTGCATTCAAATGTTTTACTTTGGATGATATTCGATTTTTGAACCGATTTTATTGCGTCAATTTGAAGTTCTCAATGACTTCCTAAAAATTGGCCCTCGTACACACTTCCAAAGCCCATAGCTCTGTCCATAGGGCTCGGATTACTAAGCGGCATACCTCTTTAAGTTTGTGATTTGAAAATAGTGTAATCTGCATTAAAATATTTTCCTTTTGAAGATAGTGTATTTATACCCGTTACTCGTAGAGTAAAAGGGTATATTGTATTCGTGCAAAAGTATGTAACAGGGAGAAGGAAGCTTTTCCGACCCTATAAAGTATATATATTCTTGATCAGGATCACTAGCCGAGTCGAACTAGCCATGTCCGTCTGTCCGTCTGTCCGTCTGTCCGTCCGTATGAACGCTGAGATCTCGGAAACTATAAAAGCTAGAGGATTGGCATTTTGCATGCATATTCTTGGAGTTCCTACGCAGCGCAAGTTTATTTCAAAATGGTGCCACGCCCCCTCTAACGCCCTTAATCGCCCTACACCATTTTTTTAAAGGTGTCTGGCGCCCACACCATTAAAGATTTTGGAAAACTAAAAATGCAGTTTTATTGTGACTATCAATACCTATCGAAATGTAGAAGAAATTTTTCAAATCGGACCATTCGTTAAAAAGTTATGCCCGATCAAAGATTTTATATATCTATCTCCCTCGCACTCCTTTAGCTGAGTAACGGGTATCTGATAGTCGGGACACCCGACTATAGCGTTCTCTCTTGTTTTGACTGGTTTTATGGCGTTAATTTAAAGTTTTCGCTGACTGGCTGAAAAATGGTCCCCATACACACTTCCAAGGCCCATAACTCGGTCAATAGGGCTCAGATCTCTAAGCGGCATACATTTTAAAGTTTGGTATTTGAAAATAGTGAAATATTTTCCTTTTGAGGTCGATTTTTGACTGGTTTTATGACGTTAATTTTAAGTTTTCGCTGACTTGCCGAAAATTGGGCCCCCTTCAGAGCCCATATCTCGGTCAATCGGGATCGGATGCCTAAACGGCAGGCCTTTTTAAGTTTGTGATTTTAAAATAGTGTAATCTGCATTAAAATGTTTTACTTTGGAAGATAGTCGATCTTTTGACCGATTTTATTGCGGTAATTTGAAGTTTTCGATGACTGGCTGAAAGATGTCCACCATCCACACTCCCAAAGCCCATAACTCGGTCAATAGGGCTCGAAACCCTAAGCGGCATACCTTTTTAAGTTTGTGATTTGAAAATAGTGTAATATTTTCCTTTTGAAGATAGTCGATTTTTGACTGGTTTTATGGCGGTAATTTGAAGTTTTCGCTGACTGGCTGAAAAATGGTCCCCATACACACTTCCAAAGCCCATAACTCGGTCAATAGGGCTCGGATCCCTAAGCGGCATACCTTTTAAAGTTTGTGATTTGAAAATAGTGTAATATTTTCCTATTGAAGACAGTCGATTTTTGACTGTTTTTGGCGGTAATTTGAAGTTTTCGATGACTTGCGGAAAATTGGCACCCCTTCAGACTTCTAGAGCCCATAACTCGGTCAATCGGGCTCGGATTGCTAAACGGCATGGCTTTTAAAGTTTGTGAGTTCAAAATAGTGTAATCTGCATTAAAATGTTTTACTTTGGAAGATAGTCGATATTTTGACCGATTTTATGTCGATAATTTTCGATGACTTGCTTAAAAATGGCCCCCATACACACTTTCAAATCCCATAACTCTGTCAATAGGGCTCGGAAACCTAAGCGGCATACCTTTTTAGGTTTGTGATTTGAAAATAGGGTAATCTGCATTTAAATATTTTCCTTTTGAAGATAGTCGATTTTTGACTGGTTTTATGGTGGTAATTTGAAGTTTTCAATGACTTGCCGAAAATTGTCATTTTATTGCGGTAGTTTGAAGTTTTCGATGACTGGCTAAAAGATGTCCACCATCCACACTCCCAAAGCCCATAACTCGGTCAATAGGGCTCGAAACCCTATGGCGGTAATTTGAAGTTTTCGCTGACTGGCTGAAAAATGGTCCCCATACACACTTCCAAAGCCCATAACTCGGTCAATAGGGCTCGGATCCCTAAGCGGCATACCTTTTAAAGTTTGTGATTTGAAAATAGTGTAATATTTTCCTTTTGAAGATAGTCGATTTTTGACTGGTTTTATGGCGGTAATTTGAAGTTTTCGCTGACTGGCTGAAAAATGGTCCCCATACACACTTCCAAAGCCCATAACTCGGTCAATAGGGCTCGGATCCCTAAGCGGCATATCTTTTAAAGTTTGTGATTCGAAAATAGTGTAATATTTTCCTTTTGAAGATAGTCGATTTTTTACTGTTTTTGGCGGTAATTTGAAGTTTTCGATGACTTGCCGAAAATTGGCACCCCTTCAGACTTCTAGAGCCCATAACTCGGTCAATCGGGCTCGGATTGCTAAACGGCATGGCTTTTAAAGTTTGTGAGTTCAAAATAGTGTAATCTGCATTAAAATGTTTTACTTTGGAAGAAAGTCGATATTTTGACCGATTTTATGGCGATAATTTTCGATGACTTGCTTAAAAATGGCCCCCATACACATTTTATTGCGGTAGTTTGAAGTTTTCGATGACTGGCTAAAAGAGGTCCACCATCCACACTCCCAAAGCCCATAACTCGGTCAATAGGGCTCGAAACCCTATGGCGGTAATTTGAAGTTTTCGCTGACTGGCTGAAAAACGGTCCCCATACACACTTCCAAATCCCATAACTCTGTCAATAGGGCTCGGAAACCTAAGCGGCATACCTTTTTAGGTTTGTGATTTGAAAATAGGGTAATCTGCATTTAAATATTTTCCTTTTGAAGATAGTCGATTTTTGACTGGTTTTATGGTGGTAATTTGAAGTTTTCAATGACTTGCCGAAAATTGTCACCCCTTCAGACTTCCAGAGCCCATAACTCGGTCAATCGGGCTCGATGGCTAAACGGCATGGTTTTTAAAGTTTGTAAGTTCAAAATAGTGTAATCTGCATTAAAATGCTTTACTTTGGAAGATAGTCGTTTTTTTGACCGATTTTATGGCGGGAATTTTAAGTTCTCAATGACTTGCTAAAAAATGGCCCCCATACACACTTCCAAAGCCCACAACTCTGACAAAAGGGCTCGGTTCCCTTAGCGACATTCCTTTTTAAGTTTGTGATTTGAAAGTAGTGTAATCTGCATTAAAATGTTTTTCTTTGGAAGATAGTCGATTTTTTTACCGATTTTATGGCGGTAATTTCAAGTTTTCGATGACTTGCTAAAAAATGGCCCCTTTAGACTTTCAGAGCCTGTAATTTGGTCAATCGGGCTCGGTTCCCTAAGCGGCATACCTTTTAAAGTTTGTGATTTGAAAATAGTGTAATCTGTTTTTGACCGATTTTATGGCAGTAATTTGAAGTTTTTGATGACTTGCTAAAAAATGGCCCCCATACACACTCCCAAACCCCATAACTCTGTCAATAGGGCTCGGATCCCTAATCAGCATCCCTTTTTAGGTTTTTGATTTGAAAATAGTGTAATCTGCATTAAAATGTTTTACTTTGGAAGATAGTCGATTTTTGACTGGTTTTATGGCGTCAATTTAAAGTTCTCAATGACTTCCTAAAAAATGGCCCTCGTACACACTTCCAAAGCCCATAGCTCTGTCCATAGGACTCGGATTCCTAAGCGGCATACCTTTTTAAGTTTGTGATTTGAAAATAGTGTAATATTTTCCTATTGAAGATAGTCGATTTTTGACTGTTTTTGGCGGTAATTTGAAGTTTTCGATGACTTGCCGAAAATTGGCACCCCTTCAGAATTCTAGAGCCCATAACTCGGTCAATAGGGCTCGGATCCCTAAGCGGCATACCTTTTTGGGTTTGTGATTTGAAAATAGGGTAATCTGCATTTAAATATTTTCCTTTTGAAGATAGTCGATTTTTGACTGGTTTTATGGTGGTAATTTGAAGTTTTCAATGACTTGCCGAAAATTGTCATTTTATTGCGGTAATTTGAAGTTTTCGATGACTGGCTGAAAGATGTCCACCATCCACACTCCCAAAGCCCATAACTCGGTCAATAGGGCTCGAAACCCTATGGAGGTAATTTGAAGTTTTTGCTGACTGGCTGAAAAATGGTCCCCATACACACTTCCAAAGCCCATAACTCGGTCAATAGGGCTCGGATCCCTAAGCGGCATACCTTTTAAAGTTCGTGATTTGAAAATAGTGTAATATTTTCCTAATGAAGATAGTCGATTTTTGACTGTTTTTGGCGGTAATTTGAAGTTTTCGATGACCAGCCGAAAATTGGCACCCCTTCAGACTTCTAGAGCCCATAACTCGGTCAATCGGGCTCGGATTGCTAAACGGCATGGCTTTTAAAGTTTGTGAGTTCAAAATAGTGTAATCTGCATTAAAATGCTTTACTTTGGAAGATAGTCGATATTTTGACCGATTTTATGGCGATAATTTTCGATGACTTGCCTAAAAATGGCCCCCATACACACTTTCAAATCCCATAACTCTGTCAATAGGGCTCGGAAACCTAAGCGGCATACCTTTTTAGGTTTGTGATTTGAAAATAGGGTAATCTGCATTTAAATATTTTCCTTTTGAAGATAGTCGATTTTTGACTGGTTTTATGGTGGTAATTTGAAGTTTTCAATGACTTGCCGAAAATTGTCATTTTATTGCAGTAATTTGAAGTTTTCGATGACTGGCTGAAAGATGTCCACCATCCACACTCCCAAAGCCCATAACTCGGTCAATAGGGCTCGAAACCCTATGGCGGTAATTTGAAGTTTTCGCTGACTGGCTGAAAAATGGTCCCCATACACACTTCCAAAGCCCATAACTCGGTCAATTGGGCTCGGATCCCTAAGCGGCATACCTTTTAAAGTTTGTGATTTGAAAATAGTGTAATATTTTCCTATTGAAGATAGTCGATTTTTGACTGTTTTTGGCGGTAATTTGAAGTTTTCGATGACTTGCCGAAAATTGGCACCCCTTCAGACTTCTAGAGGCCATAACTCGGTCAATAGGGCTCGGAAACCTAAGCGGCATACCTTTTTAGGTTTGTGATTTGAAAATAGGGTAATCTGCATTTAAATATTTTCCTTTTGAAGATAGTCGATTTTTGACTGGTTTTATGGCGATAATTTTCGATGACTTGCTTAAAAATGGCCCCCATACACACTTTCAAATCCCATAACTCTGTCAATAGGGCTCGGAAACCTAAGCGGCATACCTTTTTAGGTTTGTGATTTGAAAATAGGGTAATCTGCATTTAAATATTTTCCTTTTGAAGATAGTCGATTTTTGACTGGTTTTATGGTGGTAATTTGAAGTTTTCAATGACTTGCCGAAAATTGTCATTTTATTGCGGTAATTTGAAGTTTTTGATGACTGGCTGAAAGATGTCCACCATCCACACTCCCAAAGCCCATAACTCGGTCAATAGGGCTCGAAACCCTATGGCGGTAATTTGAAGTTTTCGCTGACTGGCTGAAAAATGGTCCCCATACACACTTCCAAAGCCCATAACTCGGTCAATTGGGCTCGGATCCCTAAGCGGCATACCTTTTAAAGTTTGTGATTTGAAAATAGTGTAATATTTGTTACGTACGCCCTCTCCTTCAATTTATTTGATGGAGAAAGATGCACGTAGAAAAACAACATCGAATCTCGAGGCAAAGGGAGGGGGGCAATCGACACATTGACTCACCGAAAACAAGCAAAGGAATGTGCAACTTGACGATCTTTGAGTGGCACACGGTCAGAACAACGACCGTAACCCTACACCAGTGGCTGGCAAAGTGCACCAGTCGGGCATTGACACTACCGATAGGGGAAATCATAGGTGGGAACACCTAAATATGCAAACCTATCACGGGGGCCGAGGAAAAAGCTCTATACTGGTATAAAAGACCGTAGCCGGATAGAGAAGGTAGACAGAATCTAGTCTGGTCTCATATTGACGGAAACCACTAGCTCTGAGGGAGGACGATTTCCCCCATGGGCTTCGGGCATCTGCCCACGGAGTCCAATGCCACCAGTGGACAGAATTTATTCTGATCTCCGCGGCAATATAGTCGAAGCACTATATTCCCAAAGCCGCCAATGACTACAGCCAAGACCGGAGATCCTGAAGGAAGTCCTGCCTGCCGTCAATGAACAACAAATATCCTTGAAGGAAGTCCATTGAAGCCAGTGGAACCTATCCTGCGAAGAGGTTCTGCTACATCCTTGTCCTGGAGAAGAAATACTATTATTAGCAAGGACTCCACCATGGGAGGAACGGATTCCAAAGTGGCGCATAACACAGCCAACGTGATCAACACTGTTAAAATAATAGATCACAAGGACGACATACAGGATGTCAACCAGAACCTTAAGATCGTCCTCGGTATATTTGTTTTCGTGACCATCTTAAAAATGGTCAAAATGTACAAGCGATCTGTACAAGGACGTCAGGACCAAAAGCACGCCCTGGAACAGGCGATATGCCGCCAGGTCTAGAAAAGACGATAAAGTGCAAGAAACCTATTCAAAGATCATAAAAAAGTGACAGAAAAATAAAGGCAATTAAATGCCTTAATTACCGACAAACGTGAAGCAAAAGAAAAAGAAAAAAACAAATTGTGAACTCAGGCATTTATGAATGCAAGTGCAACAGCAATAATATCAAGTGAAGTGCAGTGACATTGGAGACGCCGCTGCCTGAGACCCTACCGTAGGAACGGACGTGTGCCGCCGTGGGATCTACATACATACATACATATATATATATATACAATAAGTGATTGTGCTTAAGAACAAGATTTTTTTTGTGCGTATTTTAACGATAGTGTTTTGCACGTATATATATATTTGTTTCTAATTTCTTCAAAAAGCCCAGGATCCAGTGCGTCGAGATCTCATCGCCCAGGACAAAAGGGGTAAGTTTGTCGGAACACGGTTCCTTTTCCTATACCAAATATATATATATCCGTGCCTTTTGTTTTTTTTCTATCTAACGTAAATCCTCCAACTTAGGCCTCTTCAAGGCACTATAATATTTTTATAATTAATCCGTAAGCTTTTGTCCTACTTTTTATAATATAATAAACATTGACTTTTCAGCGGCGAGTATCAGCCTTGTGTTTGTATGAACAATCACAAGTGTCCTCAGAGCGACGTTTGTAGTCGTGAATAGTCAGCAATTCTGCTGACGTGTGCACCTTTTGTACGGGTGATAAATTCGATACTCTCCGCTAACAAATTTTGTTGGTCAATTAAAAATTAAATTCATATGTATTCCTAAACATAATATTACTCATAAATGGCACTAGCCAATATCTTATCCAATAAAATTGTAACGTGAAAACGAACTTAAAACATGAAGTGCTAAGTTTTCAAACGGGGGTTGCTGACGCGATAAGTGGAGTAGGTGAAGAATAATGACATAACTTTTGACGAACAACCTTGACAATAGGGGATCGTATTGCGCGGCCCGCGACGATCCATTTGGCACACCATAGTGTGAAGGGGAGGGAATGTGGCCGAAACATTGCCCGATCATATTACGATCAAGCAAAAGCTTAGCTTGTGGGGCAATGTAGACTGATGACCGACGGACTTTACAACTTTTACTGTTTTCAGGCATCTTTAATATTTATTCTCGTTATGTTGGAGAGGAGAAAGGCTTACCAAGAGCCCACCCCATCCGGCGAGCTTATGCCGGCAAAATTGGTGCCTGAACATCGGATGTCTTTCCTTCGGCCCAAGTCCTTTCAGGACTAGGGCACTAATATGCCCACGTAACAGAATTGGCGCCCAACGCAAGGATATTTCATACTTCTTAAGGACAAAGGTTTTAAGTAGATTAGCACGCGTGTATTAATTTGTTTTTGTTTTTAAACGATTAAATTCAGAAGTCCCCAACTTCTGCGACAGTCAGAATTGAGAAGGCCTCTCAAGCAAGACTTTGTCTCAGAATAGAGGTATGACTTTAGGAGTTGCCATTGTATCTTTAAAATCATAGATATCCTTTGTTTCTTTCATAAGAAAAATTGCTAAAAATTTCCATCGGGAGATATGAGGTTTTCTTTTATAATACTATATAATTGTATGCCGACTGACCTTTCTATTTTTGGAAATTAACGTAAAAACAATTTAGATGTGCTTTTTGGCCGACGCTACACGACGTACTAGGGAAGCCCGGTCGTTTGATAGGCTCGAGTCCAGAAAGAGCAGGAGCGCAGATGTTACGGTAACGCATTTAGCCATTGCGGTGCGGATCTATTGTGCGATTGTCGATCCAGGACAGAAAAGGTGGGTGGGGGAACTGACAGGAAACGTAAAGCCGACGCTACACGACGTACTGGGCCAAGAGTCTGGTCGTTTGATAGGCTCGAGTCTTTACGGCATCCTTTGACATATTTGGGCGGGGGACGTATTTTAGTTTCTCTAGCCGACGCTACACGACGTACTGGGCTAGATGGTCCGGTCGTTTGATAGGCTCGAGTCCAGAGAAATAGGAAAACTGCTGTGGATCCCGAGAATGATCGGTCAGATAGCAGCAGGTTGTGGAGCCCGAGAATGATCGGTCAAATAACCTGATTTCCGACGACTGGCGGGAGGGGGATTTCGGACAGACTTTTCTTCTAGGCGCAGCTAGTTCCCGTTGTGAACGTTAAAGCTGACTAGAAGGGAAGAAGAGCTGTTAGTTCAGTGGAACCCAGTTGTGTAGAAGCTGCTAATACCTCTAATTAGGGATATTTGTTTTTCTTGTTTGTGGGGCTTAAATATCGGACGGATTCTTCACCAAAGAGATACTTAGTAATCGCAAAACAGCACCCCCCATTATCTTTGATTTATATTCGCAAACCTTAGTCAGCAGTACTTGACTGATCGCGCGAGTGAACGAAAAAGAATAAGACAAGGGTAAAGTGTGTGTCATTGCTCAAGAGCACAAGCGAAACACAAGTGTAAAGATATTTAAGCGACTAAAAGAATCTTTGGCCCAAATGAAGGGGACAAAGAAGAAAGTGCTTTTCCAACCCACGACGGGAAGAATTACCCGATCGGCAACACGGGGAGCAAATCAGGCACACAGGAGTGCAAGTGCTGACGCCACGCCACGGAGACCCAGTTCTCTCGACAGAGACAACCTAAGTATCTTCCGCGAATCGGAAGAGCAAGAAGAAAGTAGATCCATTGAGGACAACATGGATCAATTAGACGAAACCGAAGGAGCCGTAGGGGGAGAAAATTTTCCTCTGGGTCAGCCAAAGGGACGCTCAAGTATGCTCCCACAGTATGAGGCCAACCCGACAAGCAGTTTTGAAGCTGCCGAGAGAAGAGAGCAGATAATGCGATCAGTGATTAAACAAAATAATGAGACACAGGTAGCCATGCAAGCGCAGATAGAAGCGTTAAAGGCGCAAGTAGTGGAACTACGATCCTCACAGTCCATGAGGGTGGAGCAGCCAGTATTACCACCACCACCTCGGTTTCCGGCACACCCATCTGACAGCTTCTTGTGCTACCAAGAGACGCCGCCTCTCGAACCGCTATCGCAGGAGACTCTCAATAGCCAGAGGCATCGGCTTCGAGATCCCCGGCGCCCCGACACATCCCAACACCACCAACCCCGAAATAACGGCCCGGACACAAGTTATCCCCGACACCCAGAGTACGACCGAAGCCCCGGATTCCCGGCGTTGAAAGGAGTCCGACTAGACAAATGGAATCTGAAGTTTGATGGGAACAGCCGCAGTATGACGGTCGAAAGTTTCTTGTTCCGCGTCGAACGGTTGCAAGAACTTTATGGAATAGACCAGCGACAAGTGTTCCGAGAATTCCATAGCTTGTTGGTAGGAGTTGCCAGCAAGTGGTATTGGCAGCTGATGGAAGATCGAGCCGAGGACTACGAGTTTGACTACTACTCGTTAACCAGGGAAATGAAACGCGCTTTTTCCTCCTCCGGGAGTGACTTGATGAAGATCAAGGAGTTGATGGAGCGGCGACAAGGGCAGAACGAATCTTTTAGCGACTATGTATCTGATATGCATAACTTGCATTTCCGATTGCAGAACAAGCTAGAAGAAGAGAAATTTGTGGAGCTTATCAAGGACAATCTAAATGCCCAGATGGGAAGCTTGTTGCTGACATCCCCGATTAGGTCACTAGCGGATCTGAAAAAAGAAGGACTTAGAGTGGACCGCTGGTTAAGGAGTAACGGCAGGGCCGCGCGAAGCAGGCCGGTCAGTGAACTCGAGGATTATCAAACACCACAAGATTTTCCGGACGCTGTGACTGTAGAAGAATTTAACCGGAAGCGAAGAGACAACCGATCGGGGCTAGAAAACGGGCAGGGATGCCGAGGACCACTCCACGAGTTAGTCTGCTATAAATGCGGCAAATCAGCGGACTTCTATAGAAAACATCCAAAAGAAGATCCCTGCCTTACGAGATTCCATGACGCCACCTGCCGATTGTGTGAAAGGATCGAAGGCGATGCAAACGCTAACCCAGCGGCTTTTCCGCGGAGTCCGTCAGGCCAGACCGGGACAGCCGGGCGGATCAAATCAGTCACATTCCCGTAAAGACCACCATTCCCAGACAGATCTCTCCCCATAAGAGCCTAGAACAACGAGAGAGGGAGTATGAACTGGCAAGACAGCGTATCTTCCAAGGCTCGGAAGATACGGACAACACGACACGGGACACACGGAAGATGCAGAAGCTATATGATGCCCGAGCAGAATATCGCAAGCTCAAGCAGAAAGTAGTAGACACGGTAGTAAGCATACAAAACGATAACCGTTTCTTTGCCAAAACTAAAGTCGACGGAGTAGCAATACTAGCGTTACTGGATACAGGCGCTAGTGCGAATTGTATTGGCAGAGGAGCGGAAGCCTTCTTAAGGAACCGGACGCGGCTCATAAGAAAGCTCAACGAAGAATGTGTGCGCACCGCTAGTGGCGGCGAAACCCGAGTAGTCGGAGCCATAACCCTACCCGTGGAATGGGAAGGCGAGACTAAGGATCTGGAATATTTGATAGTACCAGGTCTGACACAACGTTTTTATTTCGGAATCAATTTCTGGGATACGTTTGGCCTAACATTCCTTGGTAAGGGCGGAAACGAGTTTGCAGCCATCGAAGCACCACCGGAGTACGAATTAATGACCGGAGACTTGGATATGAACGACCCTCCTAAACCCGAAACCGCGTACACTCCTCATCAGCTATCCCCCGAACAACACAGTAAGCTGAGGCAAGTAATTGAGACATACCCATCATGTCGGGATAAAGGTTTCGGAAAGCCCGGTTAGAGCAGTCGGATGCACATGAGACTCTTGGTGCAGGAGTGGGTCGAAGCCACACGTTTAAGGGCGCCTAAATAATAGAAAAGAAAAACAAAACCAGCACTAATTCGTTGGTCGTACGAAAATTCCTTTTTGCGAAGTCATTCCATGCGTGTCCGTATCGATCACTTCGAGCCTGTTACGTACGCCCTCTCCTTCAATTTATTTGATGGAGAAAGATGCACGTAGAAAAACAACATCGAATCTCGAGGCAAAGGGAGGGGGGCAATCGACACATTGACTCACCGAAAACAAGCAAAGGAATGTGCAACTTGACGATCTTTGAGTGGCACACGGTCAGAACAACGACCGTAACCCTACACCAGTGGCTGGCAAAGTGCACCAGTCGGGCATTGACACTACCGATAGGGGAAATCATAGGTGGGAACACCTAAATATGCAAACCTATCACGGGGGCCGAGGAAAAAGCTCTATACTGGTATAAAAGACCGTAGCCGGATAGAGAAGGTAGACAGAATCTAGTCTGGTCTCATATTGACGGAAACCACTAGCTCTGAGGGAGGACGATTTCCCCCATGGGCTTCGGGCATCTGCCCACGGAGTCCAATGCCACCAGTGGACAGAATTTATTCTGATCTCCGCGGCAATATAGTCGAAGCACTATATTCCCAAAGCCGCCAATGACTACAGCCAAGACCGGAGATCCTGAAGGAAGTCCTGCCTGCCGTCAATGAACAACAAATATCCTTGAAGGAAGTCCATTGAAGCCAGTGGAACCTATCCTGCGAAGAGGTTCTGCTACATCCTTGTCCTGGAGAAGAAATACTATTATTAGCAAGGACTCCACCATGGGAGGAACGGATTCCAAAGTGGCGCATAACACAGCCAACGTGATCAACACTGTTAAAATAATAGATCACAAGGACGACATACAGGATGTCAACCAGAACCTTAAGATCGTCCTCGGTATATTTGTTTTCGTGACCATCTTAAAAATGGTCAAAATGTACAAGCGATCTGTACAAGGACGTCAGGACCAAAAGCACGCCCTGGAACAGGCGATATGCCGCCAGGTCTAGAAAAGACGATAAAGTGCAAGAAACCTATTCAAAGATCATAAAAAAGTGACAGAAAAATAAAGGCAATTAAATGCCTTAATTACCGACAAACGTGAAGCAAAAGAAAAAGAAAAAAACAAATTGTGAACTCAGGCATTTATGAATGCAAGTGCAACAGCAATAATATCAAGTGAAGTGCAGTGACATTGGAGACGCCGCTGCCTGAGACCCTACCGTAGGAACGGACGTGTGCCGCCGTGGGATCTACATACATACATACATATATATATATATACAATAAGTGATTGTGCTTAAGAACAAGATTTTTTTTGTGCGTATTTTAACGATAGTGTTTTGCACGTATATATATATTTGTTTCTAATTTCTTCAAAAAGCCCAGGATCCAGTGCGTCGAGATCTCATCGCCCAGGACAAAAGGGGTAAGTTTGTCGGAACACGGTTCCTTTTCCTATACCAAATATATATATATCCGTGCCTTTTGTTTTTTTTCTATCTAACGTAAATCCTCCAACTTAGGCCTCTTCAAGGCACTATAATATTTTTATAATTAATCCGTAAGCTTTTGTCCTACTTTTTATAATATAATAAACATTGACTTTTCAGCGGCGAGTATCAGCCTTGTGTTTGTATGAACAATCACAAGTGTCCTCAGAGCGACGTTTGTAGTCGTGAATAGTCAGCAATTCTGCTGACGTGTGCACCTTTTGTACGGGTGATAAATTCGATACTCTCCGCTAACAAATTTTGTTGGTCAATTAAAAATTAAATTCATATGTATTCCTAAACATAATATTACTCATAAATGGCACTAGCCAATATCTTATCCAATAAAATTGTAACGTGAAAACGAACTTAAAACATGAAGTGCTAAGTTTTCAAACGGGGGTTGCTGACGCGATAAGTGGAGTAGGTGAAGAATAATGACATAACTTTTGACGAACAACCTTGACAATAGGGGATCGTATTGCGCGGCCCGCGACGATCCATTTGGCACACCATAGTGTGAAGGGGAGGGAATGTGGCCGAAACATTGCCCGATCATATTACGATCAAGCAAAAGCTTAGCTTGTGGGGCAATGTAGACTGATGACCGACGGACTTTACAACTTTTACTGTTTTCAGGCATCTTTAATATTTATTCTCGTTATGTTGGAGAGGAGAAAGGCTTACCAAGAGCCCACCCCATCCGGCGAGCTTATGCCGGCAAAATTGGTGCCTGAACATCGGATGTCTTTCCTTCGGCCCAAGTCCTTTCAGGACTAGGGCACTAATATGCCCACGTAACATATTTTCCTATTGAAGATAGTCGATTTTTGACTGTTTCTGGCGGTAATTTGAAGTTTTCGATGACCAGCCGAAAATTGGCACCCCTTCAGACTTCTAGAGCCCATAACTCGGTCAATCGGGCTCGGATTGCTAAACGGCATGGCTTTTAAAGTTTGTGAGTTCAAAATAGTGTAATCTGCATTAAAATGCTTTACTTTGGAAGATAGTCGATATTTTGACCGATTTTATGGCGATAATTTTCGATGACTTGCTTAAAAATGGCCCCCATACACACTTTTAAATCCCATAACTCTGTCAATAGGGCTCGGAAACCTAAGCGGCATACCTTTTTAGGTTTGTGATTTGAAAATAGGGTAATCTGCATTTAAATATTTTCCTTTTGAAGATAGTCGATTTTTGACTGTTTTTGGCGGTAATTTGAAGTTTTCGATGACCAGCCGAAAATTGGCACCCCTTCAGACTTCTAGAGCCCATAACTCGGTCAATCGGGCTCGATTGGCTAAACGGCATGGCTTTTAAGGTTTGTAAGTTCAAAATAGTGTAATCTGCATTAAAATGCTTTACTTTGGAAGATAGTCGTTTTTTTCACCGATTTTATGGCGGGAATTTTAAGTTCTCAATGACTTGCTAAAAAATTGCCCCCATACATACTTCCAAAGCCCACAACTCTGTCAAAAGGGCTCGGTTCCCTTAGCGACATTCCTTTTTAAGTTTGTGATTTGAAAGTAGTGTAATCTGCATTAAAAAGTTTTTCTTTGGAAGATAGTCGATTTTTTGACCGATTTTATGGCGGTAATTTCAAGTTTTCGATGACTTGCTAAAAAATGGCCCCTTCAGACTTTCAGAGCCTGTAATTTGGTCAATCGGGCTCGGTTCCCTAAGCGGCATACCTTTTAAAGTTTGTGATTTGAAAATAGTGTAATCTGTTTTTGACCGATTTTATGGCAGTAATTTTCGATGACTTGCTTAAAAATGGCCCCCATACACATTTTATTGCGGTAGTTTGAAGTTTTCGATGACTGGCTAAAAGATGTCCACCATCCACACTCCCAAAGCCCATAACTCGGTCAATAGGGCTCGAAACCCTATGGCGGTAATTTGAAGTTTTCGCTGACTGGCTGAAAAATGGTCCCCATACACACTTCCAAAGCCCATAACTCGGTCAATAGGGCTCGGATCCCTAAGCGGCATACCTTTTAAATTTTGTGATTTGAAAATAGTGTAATATTTTCCTATTGAAGATAGTCGATTTTTGACTGTTTTTGGCGGTAATTTGAAGTTTTCGATGACCAGCCGAAAATTGTCATTTTATTGCGGTAATTTGAAGTTTTCGATGACTGGCTGAAAGATGTCCACCATCCACACTCCCAAAGCCCATAACTCGGTCAATAGGGCTCGAAACCCTATGGCGGTAATTTGAAGTTTTCGCTGACTGGCTGAAAAATGGTCCCCATACACACTTCCAAAGCCCATAACTCGGTCAATTGGGCTCGGATCCCTAAGCGGCATACCTTTTAAAGTTTGTGATTTGAAAATAGTGTAATATTTTCCTATTGAAGATAGTCGATTTTTGACTGTTTTTGGCGGTAATTTGAAGTTTTCGATGACCAGCCGAAAATTGGCACCCCTTCAGACTTCTAGAGCCCATAACTCGGTCAATCGGGCTCGGATTGCTAAACGGCATGGCTTTTAAAGTTTGTGAGTTCAAAATAGGGTAATCTGCATTTAAATATTTTCCTTTTGAAGATAGTCGATTTTTGACTGGTTTTATGGTGGTAATTTGAAGTTTTCAATGACTTGCCGAAAATTGTCATTTTATTGCGGTAATTTGAAGTTTTCGATGACTGGCTGAAAGATGTCCACCATCCACACTCCCAAAGCCCATAACTCGGTCAATAGGGCTCGAAACCCTATGGCGGTAATTTGAAGTTTTCGCTGACTGGCTGAAAAATGGTCCCCATACACACTTCCAAAGCCCATAACTCGGTCAATTGGGCTCGGATCCCTAAGCGGCATACCTTTTAAAGTTTGTGATTTGAAAATAGTGTAATATTTTCCTATTGAAGATAGTCGATTTTTGACTGTTTTTGGCGGTAATTTGAAGTTTTCGATGACCAGCCGAAAATTGGCACCCCTTCAGACTTCTAGAGCCCATAACTCGGTCAATCGGGCTCGGATTGCTAAACGGCATGGCTTTTAAAGTTTGTGAGTTCAAAATAGTGTAATCTGCATTAAAATGCTTTACTTTGGAAGATAGTCGATATTTTGACCGATTTTATGGCGATAATTTTCGATGACTTGCTTAAAAATGGCCCCCATACACACTTTCAAATCCCATAACTCTGTCAATAGGGCTCGGAAACCTAAGCGGCATACCTTTTTAGGTTTGTGATTTGAAAATAGGGTAATCTGCATTTAAATATTTTCCTTTTGAAGATATTCGATTTTTTACTGTTTTTGGCGGTAATTTGAAGTTTTCGATGACCAGCCGAAAATTGGCACCCCTTCAGACTTCTAGAGCCCATAACTCGGTCAATCGGGCTCGATTGGCTAAACGGCATGGCTTTTAAGGTTTGTAAGTTCAAAATAGTGTAATCTGCATTAAAATGCTTTACTTTGGAAGATAGTCGTTTTTTTCACCGATTCTATGGCGGGAATTTTAAGTTCTCAATGACTTGCTAAAAAATGGCCCCCATACACACTTCCAAAGAACACAACTCTGTCAAAAGGGCTCGGTTCCCTTAGCGACATTCCTTTTTAAGTTTGTGATTTGAAAGTAGTGTAATCTGCATTAAAATGTTTTTCTTTGGAAGATAGTCGATTTTTTGACCGATTTTATGGCGGTAATTTCAAGTTTTCGATGACTTGCTAAAAAATGGCCCCTTCAGACTTTCAGAGCCTGTAATTTGGTCAATCGGGCTCGGTTCCCTAAGCGGCATACCTTTTAAAGTTTGTGATTTGAAAATAGTGTAATATTTTCCTTTTGAAGATAGTCGATTTTTGACTGTTTTTGGCGGTAATTTGAAGTTTTCGATGACCAGCCGAAAATTGGCACCCCTTCAGACTTCTAGAGCCCATAACTCGGTCAATCGGGCTCGATTGGCTAAACGGCATGGCTTTTAAAGTTTGTAAGTTCAAAATAGTGTAATCTGCATTAAAATGCTTTACTTTGGAAGATAGTCGTTTTTTTGACCGATTTTATGGCGGGAATTTTAAGTTCTCAATGACTTGCTAAAAAATGGCCCCCATACACACTTCCAAAGCCCACAACTCTGTCAAAAGGGCTCGGTTCCCTTAGCGACATTCCTTTTTAAGTTTGTGATTTGAAAGTAGTGTAATCTGCATTAAAATGTTTTTCTTTGGAAGATAGTCGATTTTTTGACCGATTTTATGGCGGTAATTTCAAGTTTTCGATGACTTGCTAAAAAATGGCCCCTTCAGACTTTCAGAGCCTGTAATTTGGTCAATCGGGCTCGGTTCCCTAAGCGGCATACCTTTTAAAGTTTGTGATTTGAAAATAGTGTAATCTGTTTTTGACCGATTTTATGGCAGTAATTTTCGATGACTTGCTTAAAAATGGCCCCCATACACATTTTATTGCGGTAGTTTGAAGTTTTCGATGACTGGCTAAAAGATGTCCACCATCCACACTCCCAAAGCCCATAACTCGGTCAATAGGGCTCGAAACCCTATGGCGGTAATTTGAAGTTTTCGCTGACTGGCTGAAAAATGGTCCCCATACACACTTCCAAAGCCCATAACTCGGTCAATAGGGCTCGGATCCCTAAGCGGCATACCTTTTAAATTTTGTGATTTGAAAATAGTGTAATATTTTCCTATTGAAGATAGTCGATTTTTGACTGTTTTTGGCGGTAATTTGAAGTTTTCGATGACTTGCCGAAAATTGGCACCCCTTCAGACTTCTAGAGCCCATAACTCGGTCAATAGGGCTCGGATCCCTAAGCGGCATACCTTTTTGGGTTTGTGATTTGAAAATAGGGTAATCTGCATTTAAATATTTTCCTTTTGAAGATAGTCGATTTTTGACTGGTTTTATGGTGGTAATTTGAAGTTTTCAATGACTTGCCGAAAATTGTCATTTTATTGCGGTAATTTGAAGTTTTCGATGACTGGCTGAAAGATGTCCACCATCCACACTCCCAAAGCCCATAACTCGGTCAATAGGGCTCGAAACCCTATGGCGGTAATTTGAAGTTTTCGCTGACTGGCTGAAAAATGGTCCCCATACACACTTCCAAAGCCCATAACTCGGTCAATAGGGCTCGGATCCCTAAGCGGCATACCTTTTAAAGTTTGTGATTTGAAAATAGTGTAATATTTTCCTATTGAAGATAGTCGATTTTTGACTGTTTTTGGCGGTAATTTGAAGTTTTCGATGACCAGCCGAAAATTGGCACCCCTTCAGACTTCTAGAGCCCATAACTCGGTCAATCGGGCTCGGATTGCTAAACGGCATGGCTTTTAAAGTTTGTGAGTTCAAAATAGTGTAATCTGCATTAAAATGCTTTACTTTGGAAGATATTCGATATTTTGACCGATTTTATGGCGATAATTTTCGATGACTTGCTTAAAAATGGCCCCCATACACACTTTCAAATCCCATAACTCTGTCAATAGGGCTCGGAAACCTAAGCGGCATACCTTTTTAGGTTTGTGATTTGAAAATAGGGTAATCTGCATTTAAATATTTTCCTTTTGAAGATAGTCGATTTTTGACTGGTTTTTGGCGGTAATTTGAAATTTTCGATGACTTGCCGAAAAACGGCACCCCTTCAGACTTCTAGAACCCATAACTCGGTAAATCGGGCTCGATTGGCTAAACGGCATGGTTTTTAAAGTTTGTAAGTTCAAAATAGTGTAATCTGCATTAAAATGCTTTACTTTGGAAGATAGTCGTTTTTTTCACCGATTTTATGGCGGGAATTTTAAGTTCTCAATGACTTGCTAAAAAATGACCCCCAAAAACACTTCCAAAGCCCACAACTCTGTCAATCGGGCTCGGTTCCCTAAGCGGCATACCTTTTAAAGTTTGTGATTTGAAAATAGTGTAATCTGTTTTTGACCGATTTTATGGCAGTAATTTGAAGTTTTTGATGACTTGCTAAAAAATGGCCCCCATACACACTCCCAAAGCCCATAACTCGGTCAATAGGGCTCGGATTCCTAAGCGGCATACCTTTTTAGGTTTGTTATTTGAAAATAGAGTTATATTATCCTTTTAAAGATAGTCGATTTTTGACTGGTTTTATGGCGGTAATTTGAAGTTTTCGCTGACTGGCTGAAAAATGGTCCCCATACACACTTCCAAAGCCCATAACTCGGTCAATAGGGCTCGGATCCGTAAGCGGCATACCTTTTAAAGTTTGTGATTTGAAAATAGTGTAAAATTTTCCTTTTGAAGATAGTCGATTTTTGACTGGTTTTTGGCGGTAATTTGAAATTTTCGATGACTTGCCGAAAATTGGCACCCCTTCAGACTTCTAGAGCCCATAACTCGGTCAATCGGGCTCGGATTGCTAAACGGCATGGCTTTTAAAGTTTGTGAGTTCAAAATAGTGTAATCTGCATTAATATGTTTTACTTTGGAAGATAGTCGATTTTTTGACCGATTTCATGGCGGCAATTTAAAGTTCTCAATTACTTCCTAAAAAATGGCCCTCGTACACACTTCCAAAGCCCATAGCTCTGTCCATAGGGCTCGGATTACTAAGCGGCATACCTTTTTAAGTTTGTGATTTGAAAATAGTGTAATCTGCATTAAAATATTTTCCTTTTGAAGATAGTGTATTTTTGACTGGTTTTATGGCGTTAATTTGAAGTTTTCGCTGACTGGCTGAAAAATGGTCCCCATACACACTTCCAAAGCGCATAACTCGGCCAATAGGGCTCGGATCCCTAAACGGCATACCTTTTAAAGTTTGTGATTTGAAAATAGTGTAATATTTTCCTTTTGAAGATAGTCGATTTTTGACTGGTTTTTGGCGGTAATTTGAAATTTTCGATGACTTGCCGAAAAACGGCACCCCTTCAGACTTCTAGAACCCATAACTCGGTCAATCGGGCTCGGATTGCTAAACGGCATGGCTTTTAAAGTTTGTGAGTTCAAAATAGTGTAATCTGCATTAAAATGCTTTACTTTGGAAGATATTCGATATTTTGACCGATTTTATGGCGATAATTTTCGATGACTTGCTTAAAAATGGCCCCCATACACACTTCCAAAGCCCACAACTCTGTCAAAAGGGCTCGGTTCCATAATACCTTTTTAAGTTTGTGATTTGAAAGTAGTGTAATCTGTATTGAAATGTTTTCCTTTTGAAGATAGTCGATTTTTGACTGGTTTTTGGCGGTAATTTGAAATTTTCGATGACTTGCCGAAAAACGGCACCCCTTCAGACTTCTAGAACCCATAACTCGGTAAATCGGGCTCGGATGGCTAAACGGCATGCCTTTTTAAGTTCGTGATTTCAAAATAGTGTAATCTGCATTAAAATGTTTTACTTTGGAAGATAGTCGTTTTTTTGACCGATTTTATGGCGGGAATTTTAAGTTCTCAATGATTTGCTAAAAAATGGCCCCCAAAGCCCATAACTCTGTCAAAAGGGCTCGGTTCCCTAAGCGGCATACCTTTTTAAGTTTGTGATTTGAAAATAGTGTAATCTGTTTTTGACCGATTTTATGGCAGTAATTTGAAGTTTTTGATGACTTGCTAAAAAATGGCCCCCATACACACTCCCAAAGCCCATAACTGGTCAATAGGGCTCGGATTCCTAAGCGGCATACCTTTTTAGGTTTGTGATTTAAAAATAGAGTTATATTATCCTTTTAAAGATAGTCGATTTTTGACTGGTTTTATGGCGTTAATTTAAAGTTTTCGCTGACTGGCTAAAAATGGTCCCCATACACACTTCCAAAGCCCATAACTCGGTCAAAAGCGCTCGGATCCCTAGTCGGCATACCTTTTATAGTTTGTGATTTGAAAATAGTGTAATATTTTCCTTTTGAAGATAGTCGATTTTTGACTGGTTTTATGGCGTTAATTTGAAGTTTTCGATGACTTGCAGAAAATTGGCCCCCCTTCACACATTCAAAGCCTATAACTCCGTCAATAGAGCTCGGTTCCCTAAGCGGCATAACTTTTAAAGTTTGTAATTTCAATATAGTGATATAGTGTAATCTGCATTAAAATGTTTTACTTTGGAGGATAGTCGATTTTTTGACCGATTTTATGGCGGTAATTTCAAGTTTTCGATGACTTGCTAAAAAATGGCCCCCCTACACACTTCCAAGCCCCATAACTCTGCCAATAAGGCTCGGAATCCTAAGCGGCAAACCTTCTTAAGTTTGTGATTTCAAAAAAGTGTAATCTGCATTAAAATGTTTTACTTTGGAAGATATTCGATTTTTGACTGGTTTTATGGTGGTAATTTGAAGTTTTCGATGACTTGCCGAAAATTGGCCCCCCTTCAGACTTTCAGAGCCCATTACTCGGTAAATCGGGCTCGGATGGCTAAACGGCATGCCTTTGTAAGTTCGTGATTTCAAAATAGTGTAATCTGCATTAAAATGTTTTACTTTGGAAGATAGTCGATTTTTGACTGGTTTTATGGTGGTAATTTGAAGTTTTCGATGACTTGCTAAAAAATGGCCCCCATACACACTCCCAAAGCCCATAACTCGGTTAATAGGGCTCGGATCCCTAAGCGGCATACCTTTTTAGGTTTGTGTTTTGAAAATAGTGTAATCTGCATTAAAATATTTTCCTTTTGAAGATAGTCGATTTTTGACTGGTTTTATGGCGTTAATTTGAAGTTTTCGCTGACTGGCTGAAAAATGGTCCCCATATTCACATCCGAAGCCCATAACTCGGTCAATAGGGCTCGGATCCCTAATCGGCATACCTTTTTAAGTTTGTGATTTGAAAATAGCCTTTTTAAGTTTGTGATTTCAAAATAGTGTTATCTGTATTAAAATATTTGACTTTGGAAGATAGTCGATTTTTTTACCTATTTTTTGGCGGTAATTTGAAGTTTTCGATGACTTGCTAAAGTTTGTGATTTGAAAATAGTGTTATATTTTCCTTTTGAAGATAGTCGATTTTTGACTGGTTTTATGCCGTTAATTTGAAGTTTTCGCTGACTTGCCGAAAATTGGCCCGCGGCTTACGGTGAATAAACACACTAACTCGTAGTATTATTTGTATTTTAATGATTATAATATATGAATGGATACAGTTATACGTTATTTAATTTGTGCGTTGCGATATGTCGTTCTCGCGGAGCGGACGTTGCTCGTGTCGTTCTCGTTCTGCGATTATTTGCCAACTTAAATCGGAGTTGCCAGACCGTTGCTGTCTAATGGTTATCAATCAGAACAGGATCGTGACAGCTCGGCCAATTCTGCATTCGGACCGTCCTCGATTCGATCGTCGTCATCGTCGGTAACATCCAGCTCAGGGACGTTGGAGCACCACGGCTTGATTTTATCGGAGGAATAGACAGTACAGTATTTACGTCCTGTAATCTGAATACCTGGGATGTCTTCGATTTCATAACGGTCATTTCCAAGGACCTTGACGACGATATATGGTCCTCGATAGCGTGGTTCGAGCTTTCGTGACTCGCCTGTAGCAGGTGGTTCATTTTCAACGACTACAAGATTACCTGTGGAGTAGATAGAAGGGTTAGCATGTTTGGTATCAAAGCGTTGACGTGTTGAATCTGGTTGTGCTTACAGTATTCTTTAAATTGTTTCGAGGTAAAAGCAGTTCCACGATTGGATATTATTATCTTCGGCAGACCGAAGTAGCTGGAGACTTCATTTAGAATGTTCAGCACTGGAAGGGTTTTTGTACTTTTAACTGCCTCTACAATCAGATATTTACTGAAGGGATCGGATATGGCTAGTGTTCAGTCGCAGCAATAGTTATAAGTCAGCGCACTGAAGTATTGTATATCGGGTCAAGCCATCAGCAACATTATCAATGACCCACTTATTGGCACAAGCTTATTCTGCTGAATTGTATCTGGGTTTGCTCCCATTATCGGATTTGCCAATAATGCATAACAACCAACACTTTGCTTTATACCTATTCTGTTACCCTATGCACTTTTTACCTCTAAATACCGTTAAGTTTATTCAATAAAATCAGTAACAATTCTGACTCTCACGATCAAGTTTTACTCATTTTGCATCCATCAGAGGCTGTCGCTGTAGTCTTCAGATCCTCATATGCAATCTTAGTCCAACTGGTTCATGTTCTAGTTGCGACAACTTTAGGCAGACAGTTTATGTACTGTATGCTAGGCACCTAAGCCGATCGATTAACATTTTGGTGACCCCGACGTGATCTCACCAAGAGATCACACCCTAGAACACAACGTTGGAGATATCTTCCATACGAGTCCTTTTGCCCAAGTCGTCAACAAGGCGACAGATTAAGGACACCTGAGCAAAATCGACTCAGGAAGTTGGAAGACTGGTCAACAAGGCGACCAGCTCCATCAACGATTTGATAAAATCGTTTGTGATCCCGGTACACGGATTTTAATCATCCAATCCCGGACACATTCTCGAAGTTGTCAACAGGCGACACTTTGAACTAAGGAAGTCTGGTCAACAAGGACCAGCACCATCAACGATTTGATAAAATCGTTTGTGATCCCGGTACACGGATTTTAATCATCCAATCCGGACGCATCGTCGAGGTTGTGAACAGGCCACACTTTGACACAAGAATCAAACATTCTCAGAGTACGAGAACTCAGCACCATAGTTGCTGTCATCAAATCCATCCAAATCAATCATAAGTGTTCAAAGCTTCTTTGACCAATTCGGTTGCTAATAGGAGCGTATCCAGCAATACAAGCAAATAAAACACTCCCAACGGGTCAGAAGTTCTGAAACACAAGGTAATAAATATGAGTGACATGAATGAGCAAGCAGTCACAGAAGCATTAGATTTGCAAGAAAATATCAGTCAAGAAATCTCAAAATATATCATCAACTTCAAAAAGGATTCATCGGAAAGAAAATCAGGTCCGAATTATTATCAAACCAGATTAACCGCACTGGATGACGCTTGGAGTCGATTTACAAAGAATGATCTCAAGATTCCTCAAAAATATAGAACTACAGTGTACCTCAAGTTCTACAACGACTGTCGTGAGTCATACGACAAATATCGAGCTATCATACGGGACGGCACGGAACAATCAACAAGCCAAGCCGCGGTAAATCCAGACCCAACTGGTGACCCTGCAAGCATTCAGCAGCCCATTATTGGATCCCAGAAACTTATATCAGCATGCCGTCGACAAAAGGCAATATCAGATTCGATTAAGCGCGCTCTGCAAGAGTATTCAGAGACGGGAAAGACCGTAACAAGTGATTTGATAAAATCACTATGGGCGCAAAAAGACATGCATTTGCCCAGAGTCAGCATTCCCAAATTCGATGGGGATCTATTCAAATGGACTCTTTTTTTTGATTTATTCAAATGCATGGTCCATGATACTAACATGCCGACGGTACGGAAAATGTGGTACCTAAAAACCACTGTCAATGAAGAGGCTGAGAGATTGATAAGACACATCGATCTTAAGGAAGAAAATTACCTTAGCGCATGGGGTATATTAGTTGATTTCTACAACAATCCCCGACATGTGGCAGACACGATTCTCAATCGCTTCCTGGATCAAAACACAGTTAGTGACGATCCAAGGTCATTAAAAGAGTTGTACATTACAACCATCGAGTCTCTAGCATCATTAACGGGACTGGGCATCGATGTATCAATTTGGGATACATTACTGATTGCCATTATCAAGCAAAAATTGGATCTTGCTAGCAGAGCCCTATGCGAGCAGTCATTAGATGGGTCCCGAGAGTTAAAGGGTCTCGACACACTGCTCAGCTTTTTGGATCAGCGCATCCGAGTACTTGGAACAGGAAAAAAGGGACGACAATCAAACTAAAGGATACAGCATGGTCAAATCAATTTACCACCGTGCATCATCATCAAGTAGCCGCGCATGCTGCTAACAATGTCAATAATATTGATCGCATACAGTCTCCGAAGGCGATTCGTCAACTGGAAGCCACGACAACGGACCTGCAATAACCAAGAGAACGACGAGCAACCCACCCCACGCAGCTTTGCGTTCAACATTAGCGATGGTTGAACACTTGTTCAACGGCCGGGAGAATGTTCAGTCGCAGCAATAGTTATAAGTCAGCGCACTGAAGTATTGTATATCGGGTCAAGCCATCAGCAACATTATCAATGACCCACTTATTGGCACAAGCTTATTCTGCTGAATTGTAGCTGGGTTTGCACCCATTAGCGGATTTGCCAATAATGCATAACAACCAACACTTTGCTTTATACCTATTCTGTTACCCTATGCACTTTTTACCTCTAAATACCGTTAAGTTTATTCAATAAAATCAGTAACAGTTCTGACTCTCACGATCAAGTTTTACTCATTTTGCATCCATCAGAGGCTGTCGCTGTAGTGTTTCAGATCCTCATTTGCAATCTTAGTCCAACTGGTTCATGTTCTAGTTGCGACAACTTTAGGCAGACAGTTTATGTACTGTATGCTAGGCATCTAAGCCGATCGAATAAACGGTCCCAAATGATCGATGTGAAGCCTGCGAAATGGTACTGAATCGGCTTCATTATAATGCATGCAACCTTCGGGCTTGCCTCCTTTAGATTTGTAGTAGCAGCATTGAATGCATGTTGAAATATATTCTTTCACATATTTCCGCATTCTTGGGAAACAAAACTTTTCTTGAATTCGTCCGATTGTTTTGTCCTGTCCAAAATGCCCAAAATCATCATGACACATCTTAACAATGCGCCACCTCACGGACTTTGGTACAACGAAGGCTATTCCTTTTTCGACCTTGCGATATAGACGGTGATTTTTGATGACGTAATCAGCTGATTTCCGGTACGATGTTCTTTTAATTCGGCAAATATTTGGACAAGGACCTCATCCTGAAGTTGCATAGTTAGCAACCAGTCATTGACGTCCGTAATTATTTTATTTGTTTATTTGTTTGTTTAAAGCAATGTACTGCTCAATGAACTTAAAATTATATACATAGTAATTAAAATGTAAACATCATATATTTTTAAAATGACAATATTAAAAGTAGGAGAAGTTATTAAGTTGATGATAAAAGGAACGCAATGACTTTTAGCGAATTAGCCTTGGCAGAGCACTCAAAGGATATAAGGTGGTAAAGTTCATTATAGTTATCACATAGGATTCGGATGGGGTCGAAACGGGAGTTGTTTGACCTGCACATAGGAAGTGCTAATGGACGGAATCGTCGAGTAGCTCTACAAGGAACGTTCCAATTGAGGGTAGCTAACAGATCAACTGAGTCGACGGCGCCAGTAATGAGTTTGTGAAGTAATATCACGCCATAACAGGTCCGACGATCCTTTAAGGTAGGTAGATCCAAGAGGCGCAACCTGTCTCTATAAGAAGGCAAACGGCGTCCCTCCTCCCAGTTCAAGCCTCGTAGTGCAAAAAGGAGAAATTGCTTTTGGACGGATTCTATCATATTTTGATAGTGCTCATATTGTGGAGACCAAACACTAGAGCAATACTCAAGTGTAGGACGAATTAGAGGGACGTACAGGAGCTTTGTGGTGAAAGGGTCATCAAATTTCTTGTACCAGCGTTTGATGAAAGCTAATAAGGACTTAGCTTTATTGGAGATGGTAATGACGTGGCGATTAAAACAAATCTTGTGGTCAAATAGGACACCAAGATCAAGGACAGTAGTAATACGTTCAAGTGCAAAGTGATCTATTGAGTTTGTACAAATATATGGATTGGATCGATAAAATGACATGGATTTACATTTATCTAAATTAAGCAGTAGCTTGTTGACTAGGCACCAGGATTGAAGGTTATTTAAGTCAAGCTGGAGCTGCATGTAGGAACTAGGTGAGGTCAAATGCATACACAACTTGACATCATCCGCAAACATAAGCACTTTGGAGAACTCAATTACTTGAGGAAGAACATTGATAAATAAGCCAAATAGTAAAGGACCAAGGTGACTGCCTTGTGGTACTCCCGAATTTACAGAAACAGATTTTGAATAAATGCTGTTGTACTGGACCTTTTGGGTACGATTTGTTAGATAAGAACGAAGCCATGTCAGTAGAGTTGGAGGAAATCCGAGAAGGAGGAGCTTGTGGATCAGCAGCTCATGGTTGACTGAATCAAAGGCTTTACTAAAGTCAGTAAAGATTACATCAGTCTGCTTTGTGGATTTAAAGCCTAGACTAATAAAGGTCGTAAACTCAAGCAGGTTAGTTGTTGTAGACCGGCACTTTGTGAAACCATGCTGTTTAGAGGATATTATGGAGCGACACTGGTGCTGCAGTGGATCGCAAATAATTTTTTCAAAGAGCTTAGGAATAGCACTTAGTTTGGCTATACCGCGATAGTTGCTGATATCAGATTTACTACCTTTTTTATGTAGCGGAATAAGATAGGATTCTTTCCAAATAGCTGGAAATGTGCCGATAGCAATTGACTTTTGAAAAAGCATAGTCAGTGGAACTGCAAGTGGTATGGCGCAATGTTTGAGGACACAGCTTGGAACCATATCGGGACCCGCAGAGAATGATAATTTAATCGAGGATAGGCTACGCAGAACTTCATCTCCATCAATTATAGGGCTGAAAATGGCATCAGTGTGGGGTAGCTGGTAGGAGTAGCTACAATTGATCCTGGGAGTATTTGTGGAATAGGTGGATTGGAAAAAATCCGCAAACAGGTTGCCAATATCTTGATCATTAGATGCAGATACATTATTTAATTAAGGTGATGGAGGAAATCTGTTGGCTTTGCGCTTTGAGTTGACGAAGGAGTAAAATAATTTTGGATTGCTGCGAATTCGTTTTTACAGCGTAGGAGGAGAATTATGCAGAAAGTAACTGAATTTAGCAACGCTGTATTTGGAAAAATCAGAATGAAGTCCTGTTTTGGCATACTTCTTATAAAGTTTAGTTTTTACATTTTTTAAGTGAGCCAAGTGTTTGGAAGACTGTTAGAGTTTCTAACAACTGTGAAAGGGACTAATTCATCAAATATGGAATAAAGGACTTTATAAAAAGTAGAAATAGCCTCATCAAGAAGCAGACTATCAAGACAAGACCAGTCCACTGAAGAAAGGGATCTCGACATTTGCAAATAGTTGACATGCCCAAAACAACGAGTCCGCAATGGGGCCTCGAAGGTATTAGGTACTCGAAAAATACCACTAATGGATAGTTGCAGTGTAGGATGATGATAGTCCTCAGGAGTGGTCAATGGAGGGGTACGTGTGTCAATGGCGTCGCAAAGGTCAGACACAAATATAAGATCTAAAAATCTTCCATTCGCGTTAGAAATTGAGTTAACTTGACCAAGAGATAAGTCAATAAGACCGTCGACAAAATCGTTTTGATCGCCAGGAACTAGGGCAATTAGATCGACACAAGGAGACCAGGATAGGTAAGGAATATTAAAGTCACCCAATATTATAAGATGGTCTGAATCAGAGGCATATGAGGAGATATTCTCGATAGCGGAGAGGTGTCGCATATAAATCAAATCCTCTGAGCCAGGAGGAATATAGGAGCAGGTTACAAATATGTTGCAGTTAGGAAGACATATTTTGACTGAAATGAATTCCATATCACCAACATCTGGAATGGATATAACTTGGGATGATATTTCAGACTTCACTGCGATTAGGACACCCCCACCTCGTTTAGAGGGACGGTCACGTCTATAGATATAAAAATTATTGGTAAGTATTTCATTATCAGATACCGTAGGATTTAGCCATGTCTCAGTAAAGGCAATAACGCTGAAATCGAAAGCAGCGCTATCTGCATGCAATCTAGACAGCTTACTGAGAAGGCCACGGACATTTTGATAATGTAATACAAAATCTAGTTTTTTGGAACTGACGGATTTGTATTTGTAGATGGTTCTTTCCGATCAAACTCGTGTACAATCGTATTAGCTGGCCATAGTGCAGGATTTAAAGCACGCGGAAAATATGTATCAGGCAGTATTATTTTAAACGATGAAACTTTTCTTTTGTAAGGAAAATTAAATTTTGTAACAACAAAGTGTTCAGGAGAGGCTTGAAGCTCGTCGCTTAGGTGGCCTTTAATTTCGTCAACGGTAGTATCAGGCTTTAGACGAGAGACAAAAAGGGCTTTTTTTGGCAGGAGTGCCTGTGGTGCGCACTACTTCCTCTACCTTACGCAACAGTCGTATAATGGGTCTTGTAATTAAGGAGTAGTTTTCAACAAACTTTCGAAAGAATCCCGTTAGACCCAAAAATCGTCTGACGTCCTTTACGTTAGTGGGTACTTTGAAGTTTTTAATAGCGCTCACTTTGTTTTCGCCAGGAGTGATACCATCTTTGTTGACAATATTTTTTTTTTTTTTTTTTTTAACCGTATTTTATTTATCGAATCTTCTCTCTTAGAGACTAACGACAAGTTTGCAAATCTTAATCTAGTTTATATATTTTAATTAATTACAAATTAATAATTTTTTTTTTTTTTTTTTTTTTTTTTTTTTGGAATAATGGCCCTAACTATTGGTGCTGGGTGGGGAGGTCTCTTCGCCGGAGTCGTGTATAGCTTGTGGTCCAGATTAGAGACCGCGCAAGGTCATTAGGATGGGCCTGGAGCTTGAGATTATACTTTGTTTTCGCTTTGTCGAGTTCGTCTTTAACTAAGCCTATGTTTAGATCTTTATGGATATTTTCATTCCGTATATACCACGGCGCTCCTGTTATAGTTCTCAGTATCTTTGATTGAGCTCTCTGGATTATTTCTAAGTTGCTGACACATGCGTTTCCCCATAGCTCGGACCCATATGTCCAAATTGGTTTTAGGACTGCATTATACAAGAGTATTTTGTATTCTAATTTTAATGGCGAGCGGGCGTTAATAAGCCAATGTAGATTGCTGGCTTTAAATTTTAAATGATTTCTCTTAGCTTCGATATGTTTGCGCCAAGTGAGTCGTCTATCCAGGTGGACTCCTAGATATGTTACTTCAGTTGTTTGTGGCATAATAATGTTGTTCAGGGATAGTGAAGGGCAGGTTTGCCTGTTTAGGGTAAAAGTAACATGTTTACATTTTTGTTCGTTAACTTTTATGCGCCAGTCTGCTAGCCATTGTTCTAGAAGCACGAGGTGATCTGCTAGGTGTTGCGTTGCTCTAAGAGGACATTTAGACCGACTTAGGATGGCAGTATCATCGGCGAAGGTTGAGGTTGTTGTAAGAGTGGATGTCGGGAGGTCTGCAGTATAAATAATATACAATGTCGGCCCAAGCACACTTCCTTGGGGTACTCCAGCTTTTATTGGATGATAATCAGAGATGAAATCTTTGCATCGCACTGCGAAGCTTCTTTTTTGTAGGTAGGACTCCAAAATTGTATGCGTACTTTGTGGAAGTATTAATCTGATTTTATGAATTAAGCCGTCCAGCCACACGCGGTCGAAGGCCTGTGCGACATCCAGAAAGACAGCGGAGCAATATTCTCGCCTTTCAAATGCATTTCGTATCTCGGAGGTTATCCGGTTCACTTGTTCAATAGTTCCGTGTTTTTCACGAAATCCGAATTGGTGCATTGGTATTGCATTGTGGGCTTGTAAGTATTGCTTGATACGACTGAGGAGCAGCTTTTCAAATATCTTTGATAGGCACGGCAGAAGGCTGATTGGCCTATATGACGATGGCTGGGACTTGTCCTTTCCGGCTTTATGGATCATTATGATGACAGACTTCCTCCATTGTTGAGGATAATATCCCAAATTCATCATGCTGTTAAATATTTTGGTTAGAAGATGTATTGCACAGTTTGGCAGTGCTACAATCATTTTTGGGGTGATAAGATCGTGACCCGGCGCTTTCTTTTTGTCTTGGGACTGTATGATTCTTGTAACTTCTTCTGGATGGTATATAATTTGCTGGCTAGCTTCAGGATTGGAGATTAATGGCAGCACAAAGCTATTCGTTGCTGGAAGTGGTTTGAAGACATTTTCTAAGTGGTGGGCAAATGTATTCGCCCTCTCTTCGTTGCTGCGGGCCCAAGTTCCTGTTTGCGTATGTAGGGGTGATTCACTTTCTATTGGTGGACATATGCCTGACTTAGCTTTCCACAGTGGATATCTTTTGCTATTTGGTGAGAGTTGCTTCATGAAGGATAGTTCATCTCTATTTTTCTCAGCTTCTAGTGCTTTGCGGAGCATGCAGTTGGCTATTTTTAGGCGCTCCTTAGAGGCTGGGGATCTATGGGCTTGCCACTCTCGACGAAGCCTTCTCTTATTGTATAGCAGTTCTTCGATGTGCCTAGAAGCACGTCTGCTGTTAAATGGTTTATTAGGTGTTATAGGTTGCGTGGAATGTTGTGCAGCCAGTGTAATAACATTCACTAACTCTTCAACTGAATTGTCAAGGTCTTCTTCACTGGAAATGTTTGGGCGGTCATTAATATGAGTACTTACATACTTTCTGTATTTGAGCCAGTCTGTTTTACCAGTAGTTAGAGAATGTAACCGTTCTGTAACCTGAGGGTGGTCGTAGAGGTGAAGCAAGATGGGCGAATGATCTGATGATAGATCTGATAAGTGCTCCACACGCACATGAGCCTGCGGCACTCTTCTTGTGATAGCAAAATCAATCAGGTCAGGTTTCTTTTTTGGATCTGTTGGCCAGTATGTAGGCTTACCCGGAGAAATAAAGTCAAGCTTGTTTCGCGGAGTTATAATCGCGTTGTAGAGTTGTTTTCCCTTGGGGTTGATGAGTCGAGATCCCCAGTGGGTGTGCTTTGCATTGTAGTCACCAGCTGCTATAAAGCGGTCACCCAATACATCGAAGAAGTTTAGGAATTCTGCTTCGGTAATAGCGAAGCGCGGTGGGCAGTATATAGAGGCTAGGTTTAGGTAGCCGCTGTGGGTTTCGAGGTGTACTGCTGTTGCTTGAATATAAGTCGTAGCGAATGATGGCATCTCGTAATGCCTAATGCGATTCTTTATCAGAATTCCAGTACCTCCATGAGCCTTCCCATCAGGATGATTTGTCGAATAAAATGTATAGCCAGTAAGATGAAAATAGTTTTTATTTGTTAAGTGAGTCTCTGATATGAGCATGGCGTCAATGTCATATTGATCAAGGAACTGCATAAGCTCGTATTTGTGCTGCGAAATGCCATTCGCATTCCAGAAAGATATTTTAAAAGTAATCATCTAAGATTTTTGTTTGACTAAAAGCTCCAGGAGGAGATTTTGAGTGCGCACAAGCTCCTGCAGAGTTTGCTGCATTGCTCCCATTGTTTTTGTTATAGTTGCCAGCATTAATTCTATACCACTAGGTAATTGGGATGTGTTTACGCAGATACTTTCCGAAGTATGGTTCGATGCCTGTTGCTCCAACAATCCTGGAGTGGTTTGTTTAAATGTAGGTGTTGGAACTGAAGCGTAAGACCCGTTGTTGTAACTCAGCGCCTGAGCAAAAGAGACTCCCGGTGTAGTTGTTGATGGTATGTATGGAAGATTTTGGCGGATGGCTGGGTTTCTAGCTGCAGTTATTTTTTGGGTTAGCCGGTTTTGCAGTATGTTTTCGTATGATCATATTCTTGACAGTTCGTACATTGGATGGGTCCATTCCGTTTATGGGGTTCCTCAACCGTGATTCTGCGGTGCAATAGATATTGAAGCTTGTAGATTGGGTGAACTTCATTTTTATTTAAAGGCATATTTTCCGGTGTCAGTTCTATCTTGAACATTGGCTGGGGAATTTTGTTTCTGTTTATTATGTTTATAGCCGTTTTGGCATTAAAACCCTTCTCTTTAAGCCCATCTATTATTTCAATGGTTGGAACTGTTGATTCAATTCCTTTGATAACTACTTGTAGGCCTTTGCTACTTTTGAGTTGATAGGTATAGTAATTGGTTTTTCCCTCATCTAGGTATTTGGCCACTGATCGATAATCTTGTTCATCGTTTGCCTGAATTTTGGTTTCATTTATGTTACCTCTTTTTATAGAAGTGACATAGAACTTGTTAGCTCCAATTAGGTCAGTTATTTTTTTGACTAGCTCAGCACAATTTCCTTGACGAACATATATGGGTGGTGGCCTTGGTTTCTTAACAGTGGTTGTTTGAGTGGCAGCATAATCTTCGTCTGTGTCACTAAGAATCGAAAATCTATTATTGGTCAGCGTATTTTTCGGGACAGTGATAGTATTTGATTTTAATACTTTTGATGCATTGGTTTTTTTAGAAGATTGCGGGCTTAATTTTCTTTTTATTTGCACATAGCGATCGATTCCAGTTTGTATTAACGTTCCGTTAGCATTTTTCGTAGGTTTTTGTTGGGGGAAGGGGAGCTTGCCGGTCAGAACTGACGATGCCGGGCGCTGAGTGACTGCAGTGGATGTAGTTGTTGTTGTGTTGGTTGTTGTTGTTAGTGTCGAAGTCACAGTGGTAAATACGGGCATTGTGCTGGTAGTTGTGGTAATATTGCTTGTAAGGTCGTAGGGGTCGGGGGACGGGCATTGGGCACTCCACGGCTCATTGGGTGCTGTGCCGCTTGCACATAATAATGCAGGGGAGAGCGAGCGCGCTCTCGCTGTGTTTACTTGCAATGTTGCAGTTTTCTTTGGTACTATTGACTCATCAGCTCGTATACCAAAGTAAGCGTTGTTTCTTATTGACGAAAGTCGACGTTCGTCTTGTTGTTGTTGCCGAGCTGTGCTCATTTTACTCAAGTTTCAGAGCTTACACTCTGACACGTTGGCTTTTAATTTATAATTTATAGATTATATTAGTAATTTATCACACTAATCTAAAATTTTCTTGGGCAACACGAGCACTTGTACCCATGCCTACCCAGAGCGTCTTTTCGCGAATTAAATTCGGTTATTTTCACTATATTTTGTAATCATTCGGCGGAGTGATACAAAAACACGTCTGATGTCGTTGACAAACTTTGCAGCTTGTTGACAATATGGCCCAAGAAAGTTATTTCTGATTGCAGAAATTTGCATTTGTCGTAGCGAAGTGTTAAACCGATCTCTTTAAGGATTCTGAAGAATTTTCCGAGTCGTTGGATCTCAATATGCGAGTACCTCACCTGGCTCCATTCGTTTGACTATTTTGTTCATGAACGCTTGAAATACTGCTGGAGCATTGACGAGACCGAACGGCATCCTGTTATATTTGTAGTGGCCGTCTGAAGTTACAAATGCGGTGAATTGTTTGGATGATTCGCAAACCTCATCTTGATGATATCCCACACGTAAGTCCAGCTGAGAAAAATAGGCATTCCCGGCTAATTGGGCCAAATGCTTCTCCAGATTTGGCATTGGAAATGGCATTTTGACGGTTATACTGTTAAGACATCGGTAGTCGACGCAAAGACGATGTTCACCATTCTGTTTTTCAACGACGACAATTCCAGATGCATAGGGGGAGTAGATGCATAGGGGGGAGACCAATGATAGCATTATCGAGTACGATTTAGCGTCGCTTGTGAACGGTTGTGTTTACCTGTGCTCTGAGTTTTTGATTTATTTTTGTGATTTTTTCGCAAGTGTTTTGTGTTTAGCTTACTAACAAAGTTTGCCTAACAATCGCGTTAGTGTTTTAAATAGATCTCCCTGTTTAACGGGTATGTGGTTTTAGTTATTTTAACAATTTCCATTAGATTTGTTTAATATCTTGGCTTTGTTGGTGTTATTTTGCACTCTCTAAATTTGCTCTTGTATTCTCTCTCTTTCTCTCTCTCTCTTTTCCGCTCTATTATAACTGTAATTTCGCTCTCTCGGAACCTGCCAAATTTCTTGTAGACTCTTGGGTGCTTCGTAGACTTCTTGTAGACTCTTAACTGTTCGTTCGTTTAGTTGTTGGTGCCCCACAAGCCACGCTCAGTCGATTGAACATTTTTTCTCTCGCGCTTTCGACTTAATTCGCGATCTCGCGCTCTTATACTTACGTGTTTTGTGTTTTTTGCTGTTTTGGAATTTGATCCCAGTGCCAAATTTACTCGTGGTATATTTTCCAAATTTTATTTTCTATTTCTTTAAATAACCTTTTTTTCCTATAAAATGGCCCTTATCTGTACAAAGAAAAATTGTTCTCTTCCGACGTCAACCAAAGATTCTTTTGTTATCTGTTGGCTCTGCGATTCGGTCATGCACGTCAAATGTGCAGGATTTACTGGCAGAGTTAAAGACTTCATTGAAATGCGTACCGGTCTCATGTGGGCATGTGAGTCCTGCAAGGAAATGACAGTCGAAATGAGCAGCTTTATGAGGCAGACTCGAGACGGACTATTGAACCTTTCTCGAGTTTTCAAACAGCTCAATGACGGGTTCAACTCAGTTTGTGACCAATTTAATAATAAGAAATTATTATTAACCGAGTCGCCTAAACGCAAAAAAGCCAGCTCAGGGGCGGTTAATAAGACCGTGAAAGAAAACAAAACATTGAACTCGGTAGCTGCAGCAGTTCCGGTCGGCACAGGGGTAAGCGAGCCACCTGTGCCTATGGTAACAGCCAGTTCCGGAGGTGACTCTGTTTCTGGATGCCAACCTGAGTCACAGAAGTCGGTGCTGACTGTAGATACAGTAGGAACCGCTTCTGGGTCCCAGCCGAGTGAGGTTCAGACTGCTGCTGGGGGGCGTAAGAAACTTTCAGTTGTTCCACATAGGAAGCAATTGTTTGTTTCTAGATTTACCCCGGATACCAAATCTGAGGATGTTATGGAATTCATACGTGAAAAATTCCCATCCGAGGACATTGAAGTTGAACAATTTCGATTTTCGTACGCCCGTAGGATATCTTCTTTTAAAATATTTGCTCCGCCTGATGTGTTTAATGTACTACTTTCTGAAAGCTTTTGGCTTAATGATGATTTGGTAATAAAAGAATTTGTTCCCAATAAACCGAGAACAAATAACAGGCCTCCCACTGTGCCTAATAATCGGCTTTCCACTGTGCCTAATAATAGGCCTTCCGCTGTGCCAAAAAACTAACAGGTTTATTTTTGGCTTATCAAAATGTTAGAGGACTAAATATGAAGCTACCAAAGCTTTATGCTGACTCCTCTGCATTTACTGGAGATATTTTGGCTTTTACGGAAACTTGGCTGAAACCAGAGATATCTGACTCTGAAGTTTTGTCAATGAACTTTAACTTTAACAGGACCGATCGCTTCCCGCGTAGGGGGAGTGGTGTACTGATTGCCGTTACCTCTAGTTTAACATCGGAGAGACTTAACATTCATATCCCTAACGATATTGAATTTGTTAGTGTCAAAGTTTCCATTCAATCCTTATCTATTTTTGTAACCTGCTCTTATATTCCTCCTGGCTCTGATTTAATAATTTATGAGCACCATCTGTCTGCTATAAAATCTGTTCTATCCTTTCTTTCCAACAGAGACCTTTTGATTGTTTTGGGTGACTTTAATCTCCCTAATATCTCTTGGTCTCTTCCCACTGACTCACTTGTCGCTTCTCCTTTATCCGCCCATGATTTTGTGGATGGCCTTTTAGAATTATCGTTACAGCAAGTATGCTTTATACGAAATTCATTAAATAGACAATTAGATCTAGTATTTGTTTTAGATCCGCATGAAGTCACTGTAGCTAGAATTGACGCACTTGTTGTACCTGAAGACCGATATCATCCAACTTTGGAATTGACAATTGGCCTCCCCTGTACTGATACCCTTTCTCCTTTAGTTCCTCAAACTAAAAGGAGATGCTTTCGTAAATGTGACTATAATAAACTAAACTACATGATTTCGCAATATAATTGGACTGATTTGTACAATTGCATGGATATTGACAGTGCAATTGAACTTTTCTATAGCGTTTTAAACACTTTTTTTGACGAATGCGTTCCTGACAGTCTTCCTCCGAAGCTAAACAGGCCTCCTTGGTTTAACAATGCGCTTCAAAGACTTAAAAATCTTAAATCCAACACTTATAAAAAGTATAAAAAAATGGGTAAGCCATCTGATTTTGCGAAATATGTTGTGGCTCGTTCAGATTTTAATGTTCTCAACAGTCATTGCTATTCCATGTATTTAAATCGATGTAAATTCGAGTTTTCAAATGATCCGAAGCAGTTTTATAACTTCGTTAATGCCAAGCGTAAGTCTTCGGCATTGCCTTCATCGGTACGTTTAAACTCAAAAGAGGCATCGTCGGATTCTGAAATTGCGGATTTATTTGCCGAGTTTTTCCAAACTACTTATAGTTCGGCTGCTTGGTCAAACCCTATCTACCCTAACCCCTTAAATAGGGCTAATTGTATTTTTACCCCTGTAATTACCGAAAGTTCTCTTTTAAAGGATTTAGCAACAACAACGCCAACGTATTCTCCCGGTCCTGATGGACTCCCTGGGAGTGTGCTTAAGTTTTGTGCTTCAACCATTTGTAAACCGATTCTTAAACTTTTTCATTTGTCTATTTCATCATCAGTTTTTCCAACTATCTGGAAGGACTCTTTCATTATTCCACTCCACAAAAGGGGTGCGAAGGCGGATGCCCAGAATTATAGAGGCATTTCTAAATTGTCGGCAATTCCTAAAGCATTTGAATGTATTATTACTTCTCATTTGCAGCATTTATGTTCCTCGCTAATATCACCGTGTCAGCATGGTTTTGTTAAGCGAAGATCGACCACCACCAACCTTCTTGAACTGTCATCTATTGTAATAAATGGTTATAAGAATAACATGCAGACTGACGTTATATATACAGATTTTAGTAAGGCCTTTGACTCTGTTAACCACTCTCTCCTTTTATTCAAATTAGATCAGCTTGGGTTTCCATGTAATCTATTAACTTGGATTTCAAGTTACTTGAATGGTAGGACTCAGAGGGTTATATTTAAGAGCGCTGTTTCTAAAATGATCAACGTGACATCTGGAGTTCCTCAAGGTAGTCATTTAGGCCCTTTGCAGTTTACTTTGTTTATTAACGATCTTCCCTCTATCGTAGCTCATTCTCGTGTACTAATGTACGCTGACGATGTTAAGCTTTGTTTATCATATAAAGATGTAGGGTCCGGTTTCAACTTACAGTCAGATATTGATTGTTTTCAGGGATGGTGTGAGTACAATCTTTTAAATCTGAACTGCCTTAAATGCAACGTTATGACTTTTTATAGGGGTACTCCTACGTTTATTAGTTATTCTCTTCAAAATACACCACTCGACCGTATATATTCAAGTAACGATTTAGGTGTTCTTCTCGACCCAAAACTTAAATTTGATTGCCACATAATGGCCACTGTCAATAAAGCTATGAGTGTTTTTGGGTTTATAAAGCGTTGGTCAAAGGAATTTGATGACCCTTATACAACCAGATTATTATATATCTCCCTTGACCGTCCTATTTTGGAATATTGTTCTTCAGTTTGGAGTCCACAATATCAAGTGCACATCGACCGTATTGAGTCGGTGCAAAAAAAATTTCTCCTTTTTGCCCTTCGTAGTTTGAACTGGGATCAAAACGTAAGGCTACCTTCCTACCAGAGTAGATTACTATTGCTTAATTTACCTACACTTGAAAACCGTAGAATAATGCTTGGTACTATTTTTATGCAAAATCTTATAAAAGGTGATATTGACTACGTAGAACTGGTAAACCGTTTAACTTTTAATGTTCCCGTTAGACTAACACGAAATTATTACCCTCTTAATTTGCCTCGATGTACATCAAATTTTACTCTGCATGAGCCCTTTCGTGTTCTATGTAAAAATTATAACAATCTTTATCATTTAATTTGCACTTCAACATCTATCCCCGTATTAAAAACTAAAATTTTATCTCATTTGCTTCAATCTTAGTTGTAGTATTTGTTTCATATATTTTCCTCGCGAACTCGCATTTTTGCCCTAATTGATAAAGGGTCCCGCGCGTAACAAGCACGTGCTTGGTATCGTTGGGCCACTTGTTTGTACTGCTCGTAGTGCATCAACGTCCATCATATAAATCGGAGATTATATTACCGACGACTGGTCTGAGTGCAAAAGGAGCACGGTAAGGCTTAGTGAAGCAGGAAACGTTTGATGTTAAAGTTATTTCCATTTTGGTTAGAGAACATTTACCGAGCTCATTAGCTTTCTCCGCAAAGCAAGAAGCGTTTTCCAATACCAATTCGTTTATGAGTTCGTTTGAATTTTTCGAATATTCTCTACATAGCACTCATTACCGAGGATGATCAATTTGTTTCCATCGCGACAAAGGATATCCTTACCCAAAAGTAAATAAGTTATAAGTTTATCTTCTACGACCAAAACTTCAACTTCGTAGCCCGAATCGTCAATTACAATTTTCGCGAAAAGTTTCTGTGTACAAAGGAATTTCCCACCACCAAATCCGTTCAGGGTAACATCACATCGTTGTAGAACACCTACGCTTTCGGCGAATGACTTTCGAATTAGGGTTCGCGCACTGCCTGGAATTCAGCACTGCCATCGCATTCGTGGTTTCATTGCCGTTTACCGAAATCGATTTGGAGATTTCTGAATCAGAATCAGAGTCAATTTTATTAATTTTTGGACCTGTCTTTTGGTTATTGGGGGCAGCTGGCAGAATCGTGTGTTGTGCGGTTGCAGTGCGTGCGACGAGGCTTGCGTTGGGGCTCAGGACATTTCGAAGAATAATGTCCATCTTTCTGACAATTGTAGCATTTAACCGACTTTATCGTTGAAAGAACGTTTTGTATTCAATGCAGAATTCGGCTTCTGAAGGCTGACGTTAAGATCCCGTTTGTTAGACATTTGAATGGCGTTATGCTTTATAATATTATGCGCGGAGTATGCAAGAATATCGCGTAGAAGTTCGCTACAGGAAACGTAATTGTTCGATATCTTTCTCATTAAATCGTAGTCGTTAATTCCGTTTATAATGTGTGTGCAAATTGCTGAATCTGGTAACTCACCCTTTTTACTTAAGGCAAGCATCTTGTAGAAATTATCTGACGGTGACTCGGTGGAATCTCTATTCGTTTTTGACATCTTAAGGTGAACGTCTGCCGGGTTTCTGAGACATGGGAAGTCATTCAAAAATCTTTCAGTAAACTGGGGCCATGTTTGAAATATTTGATCCGTAGAGTCTACCCAATAACGAGCAGCACCCAGCATCTTTTGTTGAACTGCAAATATTAGCTTACGATCATCCCAACGATAAGCGTTACGAAGGGAGTTGACACGCTTTACAAATAGATGTGAGTCCAGGGATTTACCAGACGATGGATTGAATTCTGGAAGCAGCGCGACAACATCACTGACGTTTCCATAGGAGTGATTGAAATTGATTCGTTGCCAGTAGGGATCGTGTTATCCAAGTGGCTAGCACGAGCATACGGATACTCGTTATACATCGGTTGATGTCGTGGAAATGTACTGTCTTGATTAAAATCGTTTTCCGAAATTACAAAGTTTTAGTAAGTGAAAGATAACGGGTAGATAACATTTCGCTGTGACGTAGCAAAGTGCATGTTGTGTAGTTGAGGTGGGTAGATTTCATTTTGCTGTGACTGAGGCGTTGTCACATCTACGTTTGGCAAACTCGCTACCTTCTGCACATGCATCTCGTTGGATCGTAGGTCGATTGGTTGTTGTTGCCGTTCTTCGTCCAGTTTATCAGTCGTTGTCTCGCTACCGTTGGCTGGATGAACTTCGTTTACTCTTGCTGATTTTTCGATTGGTGATGAAATTACTGAAGGGTGAAAAGATCGCTCCTGAAGCTCTCGTACCGTTTTCTCCAGCTCGACAACCTTCTTTTGAAGTGACTGGTTTTCTGCACTTATGTACTCATCGTCGTTGTTTTGGGAGTTCAATCTTTTAAGCATGTTCTCACGATTTCCCGATGTCGAAAGTCCCGCTTGTATGCTCTTATATTGTAGGGCTTTCTTAGTTAAATAGTTCTTCCCCGGCATTGTGAACTACTTTCGTTTTACGATGTGTCCATTTATTTCGGATCGTTTTCACTTATTGCGCACTATCCCACTTCTGAGAATGTCACCCACATTCCAATACCTTGTCGTTGTGTAGGGAAATGTGTGAGTCGCGGTTAATATGTCAAGAATAAGGCGAATAGATAGCGCGGCTTACGGTGAATAAAGACACTAACTCGTAGTATTAATTGTATTTTAATGACTATAAAATATGAATGGATACAGTTATACGTTATTTAATTTGTGCGTTGCGATATGTCGTTCTCGCGGAGCGGACGTGGCCCATTCTCGTTTTGCAATTATTCGCCAACTTAATTCGGAGTTGCCAGACCGTTGCTGTCTAATGGTTCTCCATCAGAACAGGATCGTGACAATTTGTAGTAATGAAAAATACTTTTTGAAAAATAAAACCTGAGCATTTGATCCACAGAACTGACTATTGATCGAAAATCATATTGATCGGAGCAGCAGTATAAGATTTTAAAATCGAAAACAAATTTTAACATAAATTGCCCCTTTCCCACTTCCCCCTTCCCCTCATCAGTTTTCTTAGCTGTTGCTCTCTCGGCCGTCGCTCTCTTGGCATCCGCTCTCTGGGTTTCGCTCTCTCGGCAGGCTCCCGCAAAATGCGACGCAATAACTTAGAAATACTCAATAAATTCTTTGAAAATACAAAAAAAAATTGTAATAACTTGAAAAATTTAACTTCAGCATTTGGGCCATAGAATAACTAATGATCCAAAAATCTTGATCGGAGCAGCGGTTTAGATTTTTTAAATCGAAAAGTTAACTTTAAATGTAGCCCCCAAATTATTGGGGGATACCGAAATTTCATTCAGATTTCTAATTAGGCCTAACCTAAAATTAGACAAAATCCGATTTTCAAAACTCTAACTACATTAGAAGTTAAGCATTCAAATTGACAAATTTTTTTTCGGCCTAGTTTTAATGTTGGAGCTGATTGGGGCCACTGGGGGGACATGTTGGATCTTAGTGGGCGGTTAGGTCCCCAATGGAATACTCTGCAAAAATTTGGTTGATCTAGCTCTTAAGGTTTGGGCTGTGGGCGTATTCCCTTAAAAATCGTTGTTTTATTTTATAATCTTTAGAGACTAGCTATACCCGGAGCGACTTCGTTCGCTTAAAATTAGTTTGGAGTATGAATGTTGTGAGGAACCGTAAAACGGCCCCCACAATTGCCACCACAATTTTGTAGACACGTAGGACTTTTGTAGACACGTAGGAATTTTTGTAGACATGTAGGAATTTTTTTTGAAGTCATAGAAATATTTTATAGCCATGTAAGACTCATGAAGAGATTTAATATTAGTTTAGCTTCTTAATAGCCAAACTGCCCAACACCGGCGAACACTCTCGCTTCCCCTTATCATTCACATGGAACTCAACGCTCTCCTCACTCACATCTGCACACTACATCTGCACATCTGCGCTCTCAGCATCCACACACCGGCGAACACTCTCGCTTCCCCTTATCATCCACATGGAACTCAACGCTCTCCTCACTCACATCTGCACCTGCACGCTCTCAGCATCCACCCACCGACGAACACTCTCGCTTCCCCTTATCATCCACATGGAACTCAACGCTCTCCTCACTCACATCTGCACCTGCACGCTCTTAGCATCCACTCGATCGAACCAAATGGCATCCAACTCGATCGATGTTTACGAGCAAGGGGAAAAAGCTGAAGCGCAGCGGCAGCGACGCCGAGGCAATGGCAAAAGAGGGGTATGTCAGCAGATATGGAGGAGAGGGAGTTTTAATTACTCCTGAGGCTTCGCGCACGCCGGTCAACTTTAATCGTGAGAGGGTCCGCAACACCCCGAAAATCCGCCCCGCCGTGGAATCGAAGAAAAGTGCTGAAAACCCCTCCGAGTGAAAATGTCGAGTGATAGTGGAGAAGGAAGAAGGAAGGAAGGAAGGAGAAGGAAGGTGCCGAAGACGGGGCATGGGACATCGACTGGTGGAAATTGCTGTGGGAGGAACCGTAAGCGCCCACTTTCTTTTTTTTTCCCCCCAAAGATTTTTTTTTAAAACATTTCTTCGACCGACTGACTAGAGTGGCGTGGCCTAAGACTGTGTACGCCCCAATCCGAGCTTTAAAAATTTAAATAAATGACCAAAAGTGCTTCGCACTAAAATAAACATCGCCTGTTATAATCTGTGTGTGTGTGTGTGTGATTTATAGAAGGGGAAATTAAATTCGCCTCTCCTTTATTTTTCTCCATCTAGGAAAGCCCTTCCGCCGATCGTGGTCGAACCGTGTGATGGCCGTGGATCACGATGGAGTCTTGAACTCGTTTGTCGGATCCGCAGCTATCACCGGTCCTGGGGCACGCAGTGGCCGTGGATCACGACGGAGTCTTGCACTCGTTTGTCGGGTCCCCGGGCAGTGCGGATCCCGGAGCGTGTGGCGGGTGGAGGTTCTTAACGGAGTCCTGTACTCGATTGTTGGAATCTAAACCCGCTGCAGGTTTCGGCCCGTGGTCGGCATTTTTGGGAAACAACTTCCTGCCACAGGGTCCGTCTAGGGTTGATTTATCTCGCCCCTCCCTGAAGTCCTTGAAACTTAAATAAATTATTGTAAGTGACCCTGGGAGCCCTGAGTAACTATCCCAGCCAAAGAGCTTCCTTACATGGCGCCCGAACAGGGACTTCAAGGACATGGAATATTTTTTTTTATTATTTAAAATTAATTTTTCCCTTAGAAAATTTTTTTTTTTAATCTAGAAAATTTTTATTTTTTTGTGGGGTATATGGCGTAAAGACCCATGAGTTAGGCACCCGGACCCTAGGAGCAGACCCAGGAAAAGAAAGGATTTTTTTTTTATCACACACACCGATGGCGATATTTTCGATTTTTTTCCTTTACGAAACCGCGGGTAGCCAAGGATTACGATGGAGTCGGGGACTCGTTTGTCGAATCCGAAGCTGTCCGGTCCCGGAGCGCGAAGCGGCCGTGGATCACGACGGAGCTAGGCTCGATTGTCGGATCCAGGAGGACGCGGAAAATTTAACCCCCCCCCCCTCTCGCTCCCCACGCTGTCCCGAACGCGGCGGACACGTGGCCGGCAACGGGAAGAGGGGGCACAAGTTTTTTTTTTCTCTTCTCTCTCGCTTCCCCACACTGTCCCGAACGCGGCGGACACGTGACCGGCGACTATAAGAGGAGCACCGCGGGCTACCAGAAGTCAGTCAAGCTCCGGCCCTCAATCGGGGAACATCATCGCGCACAACCAAGCACCAGTGAAATATCAACAAGGTTCCCAGTATCCTTCAAAAATATTCGGCACCCTCGCTCCGAATTATTTTCATCGTACGCTGCCAGGACCCTAGTCCTGCAAAATATTCGGCACCCTCGCTCCGAATATTTTCACCGTGCGCTGCAAGGATCCCAGTATCCTGTAAAATATTCGGCACCCTCGCTCCGAATTATTTTCATCGTGCGCTGCAAGGATCCCAGTATCCTTTTAAAATATTCGGCACCCTCGCTCCGAATTATTTTCATCGTGCGCTGCCAGGACCCTAGTCCTGCAAAATATTCGGCACCCTCGCTCCGAATTATTTTCACCGTGCGCTGCAAGGATCCCAGTATCCTGTAAAATATTCGGCACCCTCGCTCCGAATTATTTTTATCGTGCGCTGCAAGGATCCCAGTATCCTTTTAAAATATTCGGCACCCTCGCTCCGAGTTATTTTCATCGTACGCTGCCAGGACCCTAGTCCTGCAAAATATTCGGCACCCTCGCTCCGAATTATTTTTATCGTGCGCTGCAAGGATCCCAGTATCTTTCAAAAATATTCGGCACCCTCGCTCCGAATTCTTTTCATCGTACGCTGCCAAGACCCTAGTCCTGCAAAATATTCGGCACCCTAGCTCCGAATTATTTTTATCGTGCGCTGCTAAGCGGCAGTATTTTTTTTTATATCTAAATTCTTGCCCGTTCCCTCTTGTTCGGAAACTATGGGTATAAGGTGGATATCATATCGCCGCAAGGATGAGCTACAACTCCTCTCAGCCGAGTTCGGGTTATCCCTAGTAGGAACGGTCGAGGAACTGCGAAGTCGGCTAGCGACTTTCCTCACCCGTGAAGATCTTGAGCCAGCACTCCAGGACCGAGCCAATGAGCTGGCTGCAACATTTCCAGAAGCAGCCACACCCAGGGATAAATCACCGAGTCCTCTGGGAGGACAAGAACAGAACAGAACAGAACAGAAGATAAACACACCGGGCATCGACTCCGGAAGCACCGCCTTCAGACTGGAAGTACCGCCAGGCAGCCGACCAGCGAGGAACACCAACTCAGACTCTCCCGCACGCGAGGGAATATCCTCCGCGGCTTTGGCGGAAAAGTTACGAAACTGGGGTATTTCGTTCGACGGACGAACCGACCCGCTCACATTTGTCGAGAGACTGGAAGTACAAGCCGAGGCATTCCGACTCAGCACCGCACGACTCCCCAGTGTAATTTCCGGATTGCTGACGGGGAAAGCGGAAAGTTGGTACCGCACCTTCCAGATGCAGGACGTGACGTGGGAAATCTTTAGGAGGGAATTCTTGGAGTTCTTCCTACCACCACAATACTTCCAGCGATTGGAAGACACGATCCGGACAAGGTATCAGCGAACGGACGAGAGCTGCAAGGAGTACGTGGTTGAACTCCGTCTCCTGATGCAGCGGGCAAAGTTTACACCGGCGCAGGAACTGGAGCGACTCTATCAGAACCTTCGACCGGAATACCAGTTGTTCGTGAGACGACAAGACTTCGAAGATCTAGCCACGCTGATCCAACGGGCCACCGCCTACGAGATCACACGCGACCGCGACCGAGCGCTTCACGTCAACTACCTAGCAGCGATGCCACACCGACAAGCCAGACGATTCCAGGCTCCACCACCACCCACAGGAAGCACAGGTGATCAACTGGGATTTTCCAGTACCCCGGCGACCAATCGGATGTTGGTACAGGTACCCGAACATCCTATCGATGTACGGAACGCTTGTCGCCGCTGCGGAGAACCCGGACACTTCAGCGAGGGGTGTTCCAATCCTCAGGTCCTATTCTGCTGGGAGTGTGGAAGGAGGGGAGTGAGGACCAACGCATGCTGTCGAGCTCGAAACCCGGGAAACGGACCGAGTCCTCGCCCATCCGGGGAGCCAGCGAGGACCACACACCAAGGACCCCAGAACTAACCCCACCTTTACGGTTTGAAGGAGGGCGCATCGTGGCGACGGTAACCATCGAGGGAAAACCATTTCACGCTACCCTGGACACCGGGGCGTCCAGGAGCTTCATCAGCGCGAAGGTAGCCAACGACATCGGGAGTGCCGATAACCGCCGGGATGTGAGAACCAAGATTTCCCTGGCAGACGGATCCACCACCGACGTCACCCACGCCCTGACCACCACCGTAACCCTAGGACGAGACACCGCTAAGACCACACTACTAGTACTACCGTCCATCTTGGACGAGATCATCCTCGGAATCGATTTTCTCTGCGGGATCAAGACCACTATCCAGTGTGGGAAAGCCCAGTTGTCTCTGTCCTACGATAGCCCGCCGCCAACAAACAGAAGCCAGCCACCTACGGCCACCCCACGAGTAGCTGCCATCAGTCCAAGCACCGTCGGACCAACGCCATCACCACGCTGCACGGTATCACCCGTAGCAGCCCCTCGACAATCGCCGCCTCGACTACCAGTCAGCGCGCCTACCGTAACATCGCGACCCCGACCTACGCCAGCACCAGCGAGTAATTCCTGTTATCTAGAACCCTTAGCCGACGCCGCCGCAGCACGAAAGAACAACCCCTTTCGAAAGTCACCCACGACTATCCATCCACCGAGACAATCCCAGGAGGTCACAGCCAGCCTAGCAACGGTCATCACCGAAGGACCCGAGGAATCCCGGATCCAAGCCTTTCTCGAGGCAGAACTAGCGCCATTTGATCACATGACCGGTACCTCGCACATAGCCGAGCATAGTATCGTCATGAAGGACGACAAGCCCATCAAACAGAGGTACTTCCCGAAGAACCCTGCCATGCAGAAAATCATCAACGAACAAGTTGATGAGCTGCTTCGCGACGGACGCATCGAGCCATCCCGGAGTCCTCACAGCGCACCCATCGTCCTCGTCGGCAAAAAGACAGGAGATGTGCGCATGTGCGTGGACTACCGCCAGCTCAACGCTCACTCGGTGCCCGACGCCTATCCATTACCGCGGATAGGACACATCTTGGAAAGACTGCGTAATGCCAAGTTTATATCGACGCTAGATCTCAAAAGCGGGTACTGGCAGATCCCGGTGGCCCCAGACAGCCGCGCCTGTACCGCATTTACCGTGCCGGGCCGCGGGCTCTTCCAGTGGAAAGTAATGCCATTTGGCTTGCATTCGCCTCCTGCTACATTTCAGCGGGCATTGGACAGCGTGATAGGACCCGACATGGAGCCTCACGCCTTTGCCTATCTGGATGACATCATCGTCATCGGGACCTCATTGGACGAACACTTCACCAACCTACGGGAAGTACTCCGACGACTCAGGCAGGCCAACTTGAAGCTGAACAAGGCGAAGTGTAAGTTTTTCCAGCATAGCATAACTTACCTAGGGCACGTCATCAGCGCAGACGGGTTCCATACCGACCCAGACAAGATAGCCGCGGTAAGAGAACTCAAGCCACCCACTAACTGCAAGGAGCTTCGACGATGTCTAGGGATAGCCTCCTGGTACCGGCGATTTGTGGAGAACTTTGCCACAATCGTCCTACCAATGTCCGCCCTACTCAGGAAGGAAAGGAAATGGACCTGTAGCGACCCTCAGCAACAGGCATTTGAGGACCTGAAAAAGAAGCTCACCGAGGCACCAGTACTGGCCTGCCCGGACTTCAACCTCAAATTCCAGCTACAAACCGACGCAAGCGACTTCGGCCTTGGAGCCGTTTTAACCCAGCAAGTCGATGGAACCGAACGAGTCATCGCCTATGCCAGCAGGAGGTTGCTTGCAGCAGAAGAGAACTACTCTGCTACGGAGAAGGAGTGCCTCGCGATAGTGTGGGCGATCAGGAAAATGAGGTGCTACCTCGAGGGATACCGATTTGATGTCATAACAGACCACCTTGCACTAAAGTGGCTAAATTCCATAGATAACCCAACAGGCCGGATCGCAAGGTGGGCCCTCGAGCTCCAACAGTTCCAGTTTGACATCTCCTACCGACGGGGAAAGCAGAACGTCGTCGCAGACGCCCAGGCAACCCCTAGAAACGCTTCAGCAGCCAAGATCAAACAGATCGAGGCCAATCCGGAGAAGTTTCCGGACTACACTCAAGAGAACGGGCAACTCTACCGACACCTCGACAATGCGTACAGGAAGGAAGAACATGGAGCATGGAGACTTTGCGTACCCAGCAGCCACCAGCGCCGGGTCCTAGAAGAGTGTCATGATCACCCCACTGCAGGACACCTCGGGATCAGGAAAACGACCACCCGAATCTGCCAACAATAGTATTGGCCGGGTTTGTTTCGAGACATCGCTCGTTACGTAAGACAATGCCCAGGCTGCCAACAATTTAAGGTGAGCCAACGCAAACAAGCGGGGAAGATGCTGACCCGGAAATCGGAGGGACCATTCTCAGCCCTGTGCGCGGACTTCGTAGGGCCTCTCCCCAGGTCTCGCAAAGGACATACCATGCTACTAGTATTTTTGGACCATTTCACCAAATGGGTCGAATTAATACCATTACGCCGAGCTACCGCCGCCAGTCTAGAATTAGCCTTCCGAGAGCGAATCTTAGCTAGATTTGGCACTCCAAAAACGTTCATCTGCGACAATGGGACTCAGTTTACCAGTAGGGCTTTCAAAGCATTCTGCAAAAAGGCAGGAATGGAAGTGCAGCATACTGCCCCATACTCCCCCCAACAGAATCATACCGAGCGAGCCAACCGCACCATCAAAACGATGCTTGCGCAGTACGCCACTGAGGACCAACGAACGTGGGATAACCTATTGCCGGAAATCACCTTGGCCATCAACACGAGTGTCTCCGACAGCACCGGATTCAGCCCAGCGTATTTAGTACAAGGCCGGGAACCCCGATTACCCGGAAGCTGGTTCAACGAAGTTACGCCAGGGACCAGCGAAGCGCCCAGAGACCCCCAGAGTAAGGCAGAGCATCTCAAGAACATTTTTCAAACAGCCAAGGAAAACATGGAGAGAGCCGCCCAGAAACAAAGCCGCTACTACAACTTGCGTCGACGAGAATGGAGACCGACCATTGGAATGTGGGTTTGGGTCCGAACTCACCACCTGTCCAACGCCGCGGAGGCGTTCAACGCAAAACTAGCTCCAAAGTTCGACGGCCCTTATAAAATCATCAAGTTTCTGTCACCAAACATCGCCAGAGTCCAACTTCGAGGGACACGCAAGCGTCGCAATGCAAGTCTAGCTGACTAGCTGACCTTTCAAGGGGACCAGACCACAGAGGACCCCGAAGAAGACGACGAGGGGATTCACGGGACCACCCGAGTCTCACCAAGTCCGCAAAACTAAAATAAGCCGCGGAACCCTTGCTACGACAAGGAGATTCAGTGGGGCCACTTGAGCCTGGACCCCAGCGCCAACGCCCCACAACCCTGCTTAACTCCTTAGGGTACACCACGCCAAAATAGCCACGCCTAGTAACCGCCATAGCCACAGACGACAACAGAACGACCCACGAACTCAAATCTCCCTCCCATCGATGAGTATTCAAGCTAACCCGTTCTTTTCTCCGATCTAGCGACCTCGGCTACCGCACAATGTCCAGCTGTGGATCTTCGCCGGCCGAGACTCCTTGGACACCGCCCATGAGCCCACGGCCTTGGAAGCCGTCACGGTCCTGGCCCGAGTCAGCCAGTACGCTCCTCGACACGCCCGTCGACACGCTGGTGCTCAGCAGCCACAGCGACCACCACGGGTCCACAACCCCGGCAGACGACATCCTAGGATACAGCCAGGCCGATCCGTTGCTGTGCTCCACGTCGCGACTGGCCACAGTTCGCGTCCTGGAAACCCCGAGCGAGGAGGCCCAACCGGTCGCGTGCGCCACCAGCAGCTGGGTGGACATAGCCAGACTAGGTCCACACCCAGGGGATGACATCCCAAGTGGTAGCCAGGTTGACCCCACGCTACTAACCGCGACCCGGTTGGCGCAGTTGTTGGCACTGGAGCAAGGGGACGAAGCGACCCAACCCACCATACGGGCCGTCAGCCGCTGGATCGACGAGGTGGGACTGCCATCCTTTGGCCCCTCCATGCTGGAGGACAGCCTGCGACAAATCCGGGTCATAGGATTTGCCGACTCCGACCAGGGGAGCCCGTCCGAGTCCCTGACCGAGTCCGAGACGTCGTCCGAGCCGGAGAGGCTACCCGAGTACCCCGTACTCCCTCCAGTGGCCATGCGCCTAGCCGCAGCCAACGCAGCGTGGGACCAGTTGCACAAGGCAGAGACGACCCCAGTCCCCAAATGGCTGCACCCCTGCTTGATGACCGCTACAGCGACATAAGCGACGAGGAGCTACCGCTGCCATGGATCGCCGAAGTAGCGATGGAGACGATGGCAACGCTCGCCAACAACGCCAGCGAAGAACGCCCCAGCTGCAGCCACGGACAGGACGAATCCCCAATACCCTGGGACCTCTGCCTCGACCCAGAAGAGGAGAGGGAACTTCTGCGGGCGTTGGAGGACGACCCACTACCTCCGGCCACCCCGGAGGAGGACCAGTGGTCAGAAGCCCCGGCGGAATGGTCCGTAAACACCGAGCGACGCAGACTGCCGAACGATCTCATCGTTTTCATCCGGCAACATGGTCGCCGAGGAGTACGATTCCTGCGAAAGGTAAAGGGACGGATCTACCGGATCGCGATCACCAATACCCGAACACTCTCGCTTCCCCTTATCATCCACATGGAACTCAACGCTCTCCTCACTCACATCTGCACACTACATCTGCACATCTGCGCTCTCAGCATCCACACACCGGCGAACACTCTCGCTTCCCCTTATCATCCACATGAAACTCAACACTCTCCTCACTCACATCTGCACCTGCACGCTCTCAGCATCCACCCACCGACGAACACTCTCGCTTCCCCTTATCATCCACATGGAACTCAACGCTCTCCTCACTCACATCTGCACCTGCACGCTCTTAGCATCCACTCGATCGAACCAAATGGCATCCAACTCGATCGATGTTTACGAGCAAGGGGAAAAAGCTGAAGCGCAGCGGCAGCGACGCCGAGGCAATGGCAAAAGAGGGGAGTTTTAATTACTCCTGAGGCTTCGCGCACGCCGGTCAACTTTAATCGTGAGAGGGTCCGCAACACCCCGAAAATCCGCCCCGCCGTGGAATCGAAGAAAAGTGCTGAAAACCCCTCCGAGTGAAAATGTCAAGTGATAGTGGAGAAGGAGCGTATAACCCAGGTGCCGAAGACGGGGCATGGGACATCGACTGGTGGAAATTGCTGTGGGAGGAACCGTAAGCGCCCACTTTCTTTTTTTTTCCCCCCAAAGATTTTTTTTTAAAACATTTCTTCGACCGACTGACTAGAGTGGCGTGGCCTAAGACTGTGTACGCCCCAATCCGAGCTTTAAAAATTTAAATAAATGACCAAAAGTGCTTCGCACTAAAATAAACATCGCCTGTTATATTCTGTGTGTGTGTGTGTGTGATTTATAGAAAGGGAAATTAAATTCGCCTCTCCTTTATTTTTCCCCATCTAGGAAAGCCCTTCCGCCGATGGTGGTCGAACCGTGTGATGGCCGTGGATCACGATGGAGTCTTGAACTCGTTTGTCGGATCCGCAGCTATCACCGGTCCTGGGGCACGCAGTGGCCGTGGATCACGACGGAGTCTTGCACTCGTTTGTCGGGTCCCCGGGCAGTGCGGATCCCGGAGCGTGTGGCGGGTGGAGGTTCTCAACGGAGTCCTGTACTCGATTGTTGGAATCTAAACCCGCTGCAGGTTTACAGGGTCCGTCTAGGGTTGATTTATCTCGCCCCACTTAAATAAATTATTGTAAGTGACCCTGGGAGCCATGAGTAACTATCCCAGCCAAAGAGCTTCCTTACAATGTCAGGACTTTCTTATTTTCAAAATTGGAGCGTTTTTTTTAATATGATTACTTTAAAACTTCTGTGTAAAAAACATTTTTAAAAAGATCCTTAGGATCGAGAATAAGGCTACTGGCAGAGCTAATGAGAAAAGCAAAACTTTTAGAGGGAATTGGAGCCTCTTAAACTAAAACGGCAGACCGGACGGTATTAATAGGATCCTGTTTTTCCCTTTGCTTCGATTACATTCTTATGAAGACCTTTTACCTGCAATCGTGCCCCGTTGCAAAACTTTGGGGGACCTAAATTTCGCAATAACATTTCAGGTACCGGTTGGTTCGCTCAGATAGCCAATTTTAACATTTCATGATGTGTTAGAAAAACAATGAACCCTTTTTTTGCTTGTGCTTAGCACGTAGGCGTACTTAAAATTTCTGGAGGGGGTCATATATTTTAAATATTTGGTGGTAATATAGGAGATATACGATAAAAGTAAAACTTCAATGTTCCTGGTCTTAAAAATAACTCAAAAAAATTATCAAAATGTGTACTAAAGAGAGTTTTTTTAAACCAAAATTAAAATCAGATTGAATTTAAACCCTACCCCCTTGCCACACCACGGTCAATCTTGTGCTTGTTTCTCTCTCTTTAGCCAAGCTCTATCAGAGAGTTCATTGTGCGCTTGATCGTCCTCATTTTTTACATTTGCTACAGTCCTAACGTACCTTATCATTACATCCTTCTCACTCGCCAAAAACGAATTGAGAAAAAGAAGAGCAAGTATATAGCCATCTTCTAGTACTTGTAACGACAGTAGGGTGGTGGTTTTTGGAAGCGCATCCGCTGGCGGTTAGCGAAACCGTGGCTTTAACTTGACCGATGCTGGCAGCCTTCAGATTTTTGCCGCAGGTGGCTCCAACTAAAAATTTATATAGTGTTAAAGAAATCGATATAAGAAACTTTAGTTGTACCACTTTTGGAAAAACTAGCTAGTTTAGCGGGAAAACAGTTATAAATGGCTAAATTTCGTAAGCCCATAACTTGCGAAATACTTCAGCTACAGACTTGTGCTTTAACTCATATTAAAGGTATTTTGAAGTACAATTAACACTATTAATGTATATGCAATAGTTAAAAACTTATGCATAAAACCATTTTTTTTAAACTTTATTTTTAATTTTTTTTTTATTTTTCTCAAAAACGGCTCCAACGATTTCATTTAAAACTTTTATATAGTCCTTGAGATTCCTTAAATTTTGGTATATAACACATTATTGTAAAAAGTCACGCTTAAAAGTTATTTAGAAATGAAAATAGCCACTTTTGCCAGCTCGAACAACTAACGCTCTGAGTATTGACTTTTTTATGAGGGTATCGAACTGTATTTTAGGGTCATGGAATCATTTAAATTGTTTTTAGCAGATCCACATAAAAAACTTTTGTTTTACGACTTTTGGAAAAACCAACTAGTTTAGCGGAAAAAAAGCTGAAAATAGCTAAATTTCGTAAGTTCGGAACTCCTGAACTACTAAAGCTGCAGTCATGTGCTATACCTCGTTTAAAAGTATTTTGAAATACTTTAACGATTTTTTAACTAAATTCGTTTAAATCCAATAGTTTAAAAATTATGGTTGAACGATTAAAATTTAAATGTATATATTAGCTGCTATAAAAGCAAAAGTCAACAAACAAAAATTTCTGATATCAAATAAAAACACCTCTTAACGAGGTAAAAAGCTAGTGACGATCGCACCTTCAACATGCAAAAGTTCTGATATGAACATTTGTGACGAAAAATTATTACACTTTCTAACATTTTCTGATTCGGCCCGCCCTAGCAAACTATTCCAGCCTTTTTCCCCTCACATGCATTTTCTTGGTTTTGACTCACCGGCAGCTCTCTATGTTAATGAGCAGCACTGGGAGAGACTATGCACACTGGGGCGCCTAGAACAAAAAGCCTGCAAAAATGTTTTTTTTTTAAGATTTTCCAAAATGTTGCAATGAAACTTTAAAAACAATTGAATTCTCTAAACAATTCAAAAATAAAAAGTGATCTGTGATGAATTAGTCTACAGATTTTTAAAGTTGATTTTTCGAAAAAGAATTTTAGCCAATAAGAAAAACAAGTATTTTTATAAATCTTTGAAATTTTTCTGAAAGCGCTTAAAGGCCTAAGTTGTTTATGTAACAATTAAAATTTTAAGAGCAACCAATTCTCAAAAAAAATTTGCAAAAAGAAAAAAATTTTAAGAGCATAATAACTTTTTTTTTCATTTCTTTTAAAAAGTGGTTAAAAAAGAGTGGGTTTTTAAAATAAATACCGATTTCTACCAGATTTTTTTGAAAATATGCTATATTCCCTTGGTCGATTCTATGACACCTATAAGATATCATTGATCGATTAAAAAAAATGGTAAACATAGAGTTAAATTGATAAATAATGACTTAATCTCGATTTATGTGAACAAATATTGAAATAGAACCGAGATATTCCCTTTTTTACTAAGCGTTTATATGGAACCTATGAGATGTAGTTAGTTGACCAATCAAGTTAAATTAAAAAAAAATATTGGGAAACTTAGAACCCTATAAAAAATTTATTTATATTTTTTTCTTAAAAAAAACATTTTATTTTCTTAAAAATTACCTACAACAAAAATATTTCACTACATAAAATTCACCTTATGATGTTTTATTTTAAGATTTAATTTCCTTTAACAATACCCCATTAAAAAATATTCGCTATGGGGCTCCGCTGATTTAAGGCAGACTTTTGGCTTTTTCGCCCCACTGTGCGATGTGTACATCATTCAGCCGGTCAAAGAGCTTGCTGCGATTCCCCCGCTGAATCCCTCTATGTCTCTTACTGTCCGCCTGACGAAGACAAGCATATTGAGAGTCAGAACATTTGGAACTAGGTTATCCTATAGCCCTCTCCTCATTTTACCTGTAGTTTTTAAGAGTAAATTATTCAGTCCAATGACTATATTAGCTTCAATTGATGCTTGTGCTTTTCAAACCCATAGTTGCGTGTTCCGTGTATCTTTAAAATCTAACAATGCAGGTCCTCTCATATAGCCATAAAGCGAGCAGCCTGCTCAGAATTCTGAGTAAGCAAAAGGAGGGTCTTAAGATTATCCACATAAATGCTCAAAGCTTAGTAAATAAAATGGAGTAGTAAAGAGAAATATTTGTTGGTTCCAATGCTGACGTTGTTTGGGTTTTTGAAACCTGATTTGTTAACGGATTTAGTGATGTTCCTTTTTTGTGTGAAGGTTATGAATTGTTCAGATCCGATAGGGTTAGTCAGGCCGGTGGCGAAGCCATCTATGTCAGCACAAAATTTTCAACCAGGTTCATTCAAGCGAACCATTTGTAATTGAAATCACTGGCAAAAAAAATTAAGACTAACATTCTCGTCTGCTGTATCTATAGACGTCATCGCCTAATCCCCATTATTGATCTGCTGAAGACGGTCATAGATTTATCCGTTAAATATCAAAACTTTGTTCTGGTAGGGGACCTTAATAGTAACATGATCAGTGAACATCATGTGCATAATGAGTTTGCGTCTCTTGGTCTTAAACTGGTAAATCGTCTCGAACCCACTCACTTCACAAGTACCTGCAGATCTCTGTTAGATGTTTTCTTTGTTAGTGATTTGTCTAATGTTCTCTTAAACGACCAACTTTGCGTCCCAGCGTTTTCTAAGCACGATCTGATGTTCATGACGTACTGGAATGTGTCGAGTTGTATAAAAGACTTTTATTAAAAGTTCTTTAAACAGACTGTGATTTTAAGGTACAAAAAGATTTCCAGAATATATGCTTTTGGGAAAATATCCTTTCGTGCCCCACGTTGGGCGCCAATTTATTATGTAAGGAATACTAGGAACTCTAAACCAGGTTTTTTTTTAAACCGCGTTTAAGTAATTGGACAGAAGAACTAAGATGTGGTTGTTCTCCTTTTCCTGGCCCACCCAACCTGTAGAATCCTGTACCCAATTCAGAGTCGACGTGTAATACTCAGGTGCCCCTACTAAAGAAAGTTACTCCATATTGATTTCAATAGCGTGGTAAATTACAAAAAATTTATTTAACTTCCTTGTAGAGGAAGTTTTCTGAGATTCAGTTCCGAAATTCATAACAAAACAAGAAAGGAAGCTAGCTTCGGCCAGCCGAATCTTATATACCCTTGCATATAAAGTAAATACCTATAGTTTAATGCAGACTCTATCGGTGCAGTTCCGGGGATTCCAGATTCTGCGTGCCTACATTTAGTTTTTAAGTTGTCAGAAATCAAAACGCCTACTTCCTACAAAGTTATAATGATAAATAAATTATGATTTAGAGGATGGAAAGGTGTTCGGAAGGGGAATGGAATGTGTGGAGTTGTATAACAGTTCTTTAAACAGACTGTGATTTTAAGGTACAAAAAGATTTTCAGAAAATATGCTTTCGGGAAAATATCCTTTCGTGCCCCAGGTTGGGCGCCATAGGAACAATCAATCAAATAATTAAAGCTTAATCATTTGTTTGATTATTGGTGCTATTGGTGCTGATCAAGAATATATATACTTTATGTGGTCGGACAAATTATAATACCCTCAGCAAGGGAATAAAAAGGATTCCATTAATTTGTCATACAAAAATTTAGTTTGTGACGCGTGTTCAATGGGGCACATTTGGATTAAATTTACGACTAACATATTACTTCATATTTGATCGCGCTTATTTGATTATATAAATGAGTACATAGAGAGCTCTGTTATAGGTTTTGGGGTTTAAAATCAATCTTGGGATTGTTATTTACACCGCGTTTATAAACAGGGTAAATCAATCGGTAGGGGTCATATCATCTCTTACTCATAAAATCTCGGCTATCCGCTGGGTCGCTTACACGAGGGGTCGCTCGAGGTTCAGATCGCGTGGCGCTACCAGTGGGCGTAGATTGGTTGCGCCACGCGATCTGAAGTTCCTCTATCATCTAACCTCGAGCGCCCCCTTGTGTGTTGCGACCCAGCGGATAACCAACCTTTCGAGTAGCCAGATGAACTCCGTTTCAAGGACTAGATTAGCTTACGATGAACTATGTCCAAGTGACCAGCATGCCACCAGTGTCGAGCTGCGAGGGTAGACCAGCGGTCGGCAGCGAGAGGTTTTCAATCGGGATTACATTCTAGAATTTCGTGTTGTGGGTCCGATCAGCTGGTTTATTTGGTTCGTTTTATATAAAGAGTTTTAAATTATCCTCCGACAGTAGGGTGGTGGCCTTTGGAAGCGCATCTGCTGGCGGTTAGCAAAAGCGTGGCTTCAACTTGACCGAGCTGGCAGCCTTCTGATTTTTGCCGCAGGTGGCACCTACGGCTTCGGCAACAAATACTGTTGGGTTTTATGTTGTACAGCAACAAAAGCCACAGACGTGAAAGCCGCGTGGGCTGCCTGTCGTTCGATGCCAGTGGATCTGCAGATGGTTAGGTTGGGGACGATCGTTTTCGGTAACTGAATAAATATCTTTGGTGGTGAAGAAAAGAGAACGCTGGAAGCACGGGAAGTTGGCTGCGATAGTTGGAAGTTTGACGCTCACAATGTCGTCGTAACAGCCTGTTCGGGGTGAATACCGATGATGGGTCCTGCCAACTTAGCTAACTTAGAGTTACTAGATGGGTTGTAAAGCGCTTGATTTGAATTTACAGATTAATAACGTCTTCTGAAAATCACACCCTCACATACTTGCGATCTCATCCTTGTCGAATCAATAAAAATTAAAAACATATAATAAATTAATGTGATCCATGTGAAAGTCGCGAATTTTTGTACTTACTATCAGTTACAATGTTATCAATGCAATTTAATTTGTTTGTAAATTGGAATTTGTTTTTTCAAATTTCTAGTTTTGAATGAAATGAAAACTTTTTTACAAACACGCAAAGATAGGCATCCCATACAAAAGTATCGTAGTAACTTATTTTCACAGGTTCCGCATATGATCGATAATTTTTAGTTTTAAACCTAACAAATACATAACTTAGAATAATTTTGCATTGGCTGAAATGAAGTTGGTCATTTTATTTGTATTTAAACACATAATCTTTCAAATAGAAACACACACACACACAATACAAATAAAACATATCCAAATATACTGTAGGATTGCTTGTCTTTTGGTTAAGATTGCTTGCGGCCCAAAAATAGCCAACAGAGTTTGGTCAACAAGGTTTTGCGTAAATATAGTCTCTTGAGCCAGAATTCCCAAACTTCACCAAATTGGTGAATAGGCTTGAGCGACAGGTCGGACTCAGGGTCCCGACCCGAAGTCAATTTCGTTTAGAGTCGTATCAAAATTACCAGTGGATCGGAACGGAAGAAAGTTGCAAGTGCAGTGAGAATTAAGTTTAAATAAATTGAAAATCCAAAATTACCGGCAGTTCCCGTCACAATTGTTGTGAAGAAATAAGTGCTAAAGTGCCAGCCCCTAGTGGGTAAGTTTTGTTGGTGCGAGAAGGTGAAAAAAAACGGTGTTTGAACGCCTTAATGGTTTTGGGTGGCACCTGGTTACATAACCTCTGTGCGCTAAAAGCAAAGCTTGGCTGAAGAAGTGTGAAAGGCCAACCGGAAGGCAGTCCCAAACCTGCAACCAATCAACCCTTCAACCAACCAATCAACCGAAGCTGCTGTAGCATTCAGATCCCACATCAACAACATAGCGCTGGAAATTTTATTTTACATTTACACATCAATATAATTTTCTACATACACTTTTATATGATGTAGAGTAGCCCTGTAGCCAACATAATTTGGGCTAGGGACAATTTACCGTCAATATCGTCCATAAGCCGTAGGGAAACAAAGCCCCAAGAAATAAATTAATTAATCTTCCCCTGAAATACCAAATCAACTTCAATCCCATTTAAAAACTAAAAGCAACGAATTTTACGCGTCATTTTACGCCGCTAGAAACAGATCGTAAGCAGAAATTTAGTTTAAGTAGTTCTAAGAGTATAGATTTAGCCATCAAGAGAGAAAGTCATTAGCAGGAAAACATGCATTAGAGCAGAGCAGTCCCGTCTTCCCATTTTCGTTTCCCTTCCCTCTTCCATGTCTTAATGGCTATAGCAAGAGTACCGTACCGCTTTAGGTTGCGTGAGCCAGGCGAGCGAGAGCGTCACAGTTAGCGCTCTTAAGTAGTTGATTTTCTCTTTCACAGGCCCGTCGAGAAGCGCTTCATAGTGGGATCCCAAAGTGAGTCTATTGCAATGTATTACAAGAATTTCAACTACCTTTTTTTATAAAGAAAAAATCTACTCAAGCAGTCTAAGCGGGAAACTGAAGTAATTTAAAGAAAAGAAAATTTAAGATTTCAACCTTTTTAAATGGCGTGCTGAAAAAAAAAAACTAAATCCAATTCAATAAATTTTCTCCCATAAAACCCTACCCACAACTCCCTGTTCTTAAAATTTAAAAATGCAAGCCACAAAAACAATGGCATAAGTTTACACATGTTACCCGCTCTCTACATAACTCCCTGTAAAATCTCAACCTTATCTACATCAGCATTGAATAATTATGCGATCGCTATATTTAGGTTCTTTTATATTCAATTTCAATGTTTACTCACGAATTATACTTTAATCAGTTCTTAGGATCCTAATGCTGCTGTATAGATTTAAATTTTGTCAAATTTTAGATTTAGTCTATGTTTAAAAATACAATTTATAATGTTCAGTGAAGTTGAGTAGTTCTCTTTAGGAGATCCATGCGTCGTCGAATGTTGTCGGTAATGTAAATTGTAGTCGCCTTTTAGGGATCGCCATAAATGTATTTGGTCGATGGTGATCATGGTAGTGTGGGCAAGTCAGCTTGAACAACCGCTGGCATAAAGGCACTACATCCTTGTTCGTCCTTGTCTGTCCTTTGCTAGTCAATAGTCCGGTCCCTTAGTCCTGCGGAGATCCTCGTACCTTTTTAGCACGCGAATTAATAAGATTTTATTGCTTACATATAGAGCAAGTAGCAGAGTTCATAAAACATATCCCCGACCCCCTCTACTGGTAACTCATGCCGGAACCAGCACGTGCTTAACGTAGGCTACAATGTCATCAGCTCTCAAATTGTGGTTCGCTAACGTATTTGATTGCTTACGGTTCAAACTTCCGTACTTGGTCATAAATTCGAGTCTTAAGATTTTGCCTTTGCTTTTCAGAAGTGGTAGTAATTATACCCGTTACTCGTAGAGTAAAAGTATATATTGTATTCGTGCAAAAGTATGTAACAGCTAGAAGGAAGCATTTCCGACCCTATAAAGTATATATATTCTTGATCAGGATCACTAGCCGAGTCGATCTAGCCATGTCCGTCTGTCCGTCCGGATGAACGCTGAGATCTCCGAAACTACAAAAGCTAGACATTTGGGATTAACAACAGAAATTCTTGGGCTTCCGACCCAGCGCAAGTTTATTTCAGCCGAGCGCAACGCCCCTTCTAACGCCCACAATCGCCTTAAACGATTTTATGTGTGTGTGTGTCTGTGTCTGGCGCGCACACATTTAAAGATTTTGGAAAAGTAAAAATGCAGTTTTATTGTGTTTGTCAATACCTATCGAAATGTAATAAAATGTAAAAATGGAAGTAATTTTTCAAATCGGACCATTCGTTAAAAAGTTATGCCCGATCCAAGTTTTATATATCCATCTCCCTCGCACTACCTTTAGCTGAGTAACGGGTATGTGATAGTCGGGGCACCCGACTATAGCATTCTCTCTTGTTACACCCGTTACTCGTAGAGTAAAAGGGTATATTGTATTCGTGCAAAAGTTTCCGACCCTATAAAGTATATATGTTCTTAATCAGGGTCACTAGCCGAGTCGATCTAGCCATGTCCGTCTGTCCGTCTGTCCGTCCGTATGAACGCTGAGATCTCAGAAACTACAAAAGCTAGAGAATTGGGATTACCCACACATATTCTTTGGCTTCCTACGCAGCGCAAGTTTGTTTCAGCCGTGGGCCACGCCCCCTCTAACGCCCACAATCGCCTAACGCCCACAATAAACGAGTTTAAAAAGTGTCTGCCGCCCACACCTTTAAAGATTTCTGAGTAAGCAAAAGGAGGGTCTTAAGATTATCCACATAAATGCTCAAAGCTTAGTAAATAAAATGGAATAGTAAAGAGAAATATTTGTTGGTTCCAATGCTGACGTTGTTTGGGTTTTTGAAACCTGATTTGTTAACGGATTTAGTGATGTTCCTTTTTTGTGTGAAGGTTATGAATTGTTCAGATCCGATAGGGTTAGTCAGGCCGGTGGCGAAGCCATCTATGTCAGCACAAAATTTTCAACCAGGTTCATTCAAGCGAACCATTTGTAATTGAAATCACTGGCAAAAAAATTAAGACTAACATTCTCGTCTGCTGTATCTATAGACGTCATCGCCTAATCCCCATTATTGATCTGCTGAAGACGGTCATAGATTTATCGGTTAAATATCAAAACTTTGTTCTGGTAGGGGACCTTAATAGTAACATGATCAGTGAACATCATGTGCATAATGAGTTTGCGTCTCTTGGTCTTAAACTGGTAAATCGTCTCGAACCCACTCACTTCACAAGTACCTGCAGATCTCTGTTAGATGTTTTCTTTGTTAGTGATTTGTCTAATGTTCTCTTAAACGACCAACTTTGCGTCCCAGCTTTTTCTAAGCACGATCTGATGTTCATGACGTACTGGAATGTGTCGAGTTGTATAAAAGACTTTTATTAAAAGTTCTTTAAACAGACTGTGATTTTAAGGTACAAAAAGATTTCCAGAATATATGCTTTCGGGAAAATATCCTTTCGTGCCCCACGTTGGGCGCCAATTTATTATGTAAGGAATACTAGGAACTCTAAACCAGGTTTTTTTTTAAACCGCGTTTAAGTAATTGGACAGAAGAACTAAGATGTGGTTGTTCTCCTTTTCCTGGCCCACCCAACCTGTAGAATCCTGTACCCAATTCAGAGTCGACGTGTAATACTCAGGTGCCCCTACTAAAGAAAGTTACTCCATATTGATTTCAATAGCGTGGTAAATTACAAAAAATTTATTTAACTTCCTTGTAGAGGAAGTTTTCTGAGATTCAGTTCCGAAATTCATAACAAAACAAGAAAGGAAGCTAGCTTCGGCCAGCCGAATCTTATATACCCTTGCATATAAAGTAAATACCTATAGTTTAATGCACACTCTATCGGTGCAGTTCCGGGGATTCCAGATTCTGCGTGCCTACATTTAGTTTTTAAGTTGTCAGAAATCAAAACGCCTACTTCCTACAAAGTTATAATGATAAATAAATTATGATTTAGAGGATGGAAAGGTGTTCGGAAGGGGAATGGAATGTGTGGAGTTGTATAACAGTTCTTTAAACAGACTGTGATTTTAAGGTACAAAAAGATTTTCAGAAAATATGCTTTCGGGAAAATATCCTTTCGTGCCCCAGGTTGGGCGCCATAGGAACAATCAATCAAATAATTAAAGCTTAATCATTTGTTTGATTATTGGTGCTATTGGTGCTGATCAAGAATATATATACTTTATGTGGTCGGACAAATTATAATACCCTCAGCAAGGGAATAAAAAGGATTCCATTAATTTGTCATACAAAAATTTAGTTTGTGACGCGTGTTCAATGGGGCACATTTGGATTAAATTTACGACTAACATATTACTTCATATTTGATCGCGCTTATTTGATTATATAAATGAGTACATAGAGAGCTCTGTTATAGGTTTTGGGGTTTAAAATCAATCTTGGAATTGTTATTTACACCGCGTTTATAAACAGGGTAAATCAATCGGTAGGGGTCATATCATCTCTTACTCATAAAATCTCGGCTATCCGCTGGGTCGCTTACACGAGGGGTCGCTCGAGGTTCAGATCGCGTGGCGCTACCAGTGGGCGTAGATTGGTTGCGCCACGCGATCTGAAGTTCCTCTATCATCTAACCTCGAGCGCCCCCTCGTGTGTTGCGACCCAGCGGATAACCAACCTTTCGAGTAGCCAGATGAACTCCGTTTCAAGGACTAGATTAGCTTACGATGAACTATGTCCAAGTGACCAGCATGCCACCAGTGTCGAGCTGCGAGGGTAGACCAGCGGTCGGCAGCGAGAGGTTTTCAATCGGGATTACATTCTAGAATTTCGTGTTGTGGGTCCGATTTTAAATTATCCTCCGACAGTAGGGTGGTGGTCTTTGGAAGCGCATCTGCTGGCGGTTAGCGAAAGCGTGGCTTCAACTTGACCGAGCTGGCAGCCTTCTGATTTTTGCCGCAGGTGGCACCTACGGCTTCGGCAACAAATACTGTTGGGTTTTATGTTGTACAGCAACAAAAGCCACAGGCGTGAAAGCCGCGTGGGCTGCCTGTCGTTCGATGCCAGTGGATCTGCAGATGGTTAGGTTAGGGACGATCGTTTTCGGTAACTGAATAAATATCTTTGGTGGTGAAGAAAAGAGAACGCTGGAATCACGGGAAGTTGGCTGCGATAGTTGGAAGTTTGACGCTCACAATGTCGTAGTAACAGCCTGTTCGGGGTGAATACCGATGATGGGTCCTGCCAACTTAGCTAACTTAGAGTTACTAGATGGGTTGTAAAGCGCTTGTTTTGAATTTACAGATTAATAACGTCTTCTGAAAATCACACCCTCACATACTTGCGATCTCATCCTTGTCGAATCAATAAAAATTAAAAACATATAATAAATTAATGTGATCCATGTGAAAGTCGCGAATTTTTGTACTTACTATCAGTTACAATGTTATCAATGCAATTTAATTTGTTTGTAAATTGGAATTTGTTTTTTCAAATTTCTAGTTTTGAATGAAATGAAAACTTTTTTACAAACACGCAAAGATAGGCATCCCATACAAAAGTATCGCAGTAACTTATTTTCACAGGTTCCGCATATGATCGATAATTTTTAGTTTTAAACCTAACAAATACATAACTTAGAATAATTTTGCATTGGCTGAAATGAAGTTGGTCATTTTATTTGTATTTAAACACATAATCTTTCAAATAGAAACACACACACACACAATACAAATAAAACATATCCAAATATACTGTAGGATTGCTTGTCTTTTGGCTAAGATTGCTTGCGGCCCAAAAATAGCCAACAGAGTTTGGTCAACAAGGTTTTGCGTAAATATAGTCTCTTGAGCCAGAATTCCCAAACTTCACCAAATTGGTGAATAGGCTTGAGCGACAGGTCGGACTCAGGGTCCCGACCCGAAGTCAATTTCGTTTAGAGTCGTATCAAAATTACCAGTGGATCGGAACGGAAGAAAGTTGCAAGTGCAGTGAGAATTAAGTTTAAATAAATTGAAAATCCAAAATTACCGGCAGTTCCCGTCACAATTGTTGTGAAGAAATAAGTGCTAAAGTGCCAGCCCCTAGTGGGTAAGTTTTGTTGGTGCGAGAAGGTGAAAAAAAACGGTGTTTGAACGCCTTAATGGTTTTGGGTGGCACCTGGTTACATAACCTCTGTGCGCTAAAAGCAAAGCTTGGCTGAAGAAGTGTGAAAGGCCAACCGGAAGGCAGTCCCAAACCTGCAACCAATCAACCCTTCAACCAACCAATCAACCGAAGCTGCTGTAGCATTCAGATCCCACATCAACAACATAGCGCTGGAAATTTTATTTTACATTAACACATCAATATAATTTTCTACATACACTTTTGTGAACAGCGCCTAATTTAGCATATACCAAAAACCCAGATAGTGTTGAAAAACACCGTCTTTAGTATTGGAGAAGAGAATAAGCCAAGAACTCGAGCAGAACGTGTGCAGAGCGTTATAGTTTTATAATTTCCTATGTATTATCCTACTCAATTATCCTAAGTTAATAAACCTACAATACCACTCGAAAACCTACCCTTCTCAGTTCAGAAGTGGGATCCTTGAGGTTGGATATGCGTGGAAAGGAGAAGTTGTGCTAAAAACTCCAGAAAAGCAGCGAGAATCGTCGGCGTGGAAAGTTTGCAATGGGATGTGTTCCCAAAGGTCTATGTGACAAAGAAAATTGCAAATTACGGATGTGTTCCATTTCTACGTGGCAGACGGATTCAAGGCAGAAAGATCGGGAATCTATGTGAACCCGTGGAAAGCAAAGCAGATTGATCAGGAGTCTTAGTGAACCTGTGGCCAGAGAAGTCTCAAGAGAAGCAGAAGTCTCTAGAAACCAGAGCAGATACATACAAAGAGGTTGTGTGTATTGGTGCTTTGAACAAGTCGATGCAGAACTTTGTGAGGTACATATAGTTGTCTCGCTCGCAAAGGGAACTGTCCATCTACGAGGGAAAAGTTAAGAAACAGCGTAAAATGCCAAAAATAGCGGATCTTAAGGGCGACGAATTAAGATTCCTGCTACGATCAAGAAACGTGTCATTTTCTGGCACCAGAGCCGAATTAGTTCAAAGGCTCATAGATTTTGAACAATCGGAGGACGTAGAGCTACCAGCAGCGGTGGGGCTCACCATGCAGCAAGAAGAAGCGATGTCAGCACAGTCAGCGGCAATTTCTCAATTGCAAAACGAAATGAAGGAACTGAAGGACATGTTAGCTCAGTTAGTGACCGCTCAAATGGGCAATGTAGCACCAGCAGATGCCGCAAATCAGCAACAGCAACATATCATCGATTTGGACATCGATGAGATCAACGTCGACAGGAGTGTTCCTGTGCAGCCTAGCAGCAACGTCAGACAAGCATCAGTCAAGGAAATCGCCAACACCTTGCCAGAATATGATCCCAGCGACGACAACGCCATTTCAGTCAACCAGTTCATCGATCGTGTCAACAAAGTGGTTGATGCGTACCAGTGGGACGAGAAGTTTCTATTGCTCGCCATTTACACACGGCTCAAAGGTCCAGCCAAGATGTGGCTAGATTCTTCGCCAATTCTACACACGACATGGAAAAACTTCGCCGAAGCTATACAGGACGAGTTCGGCGCAAACCCAGACGAAGCAGAAGTGCATTTCAACATGGCCAATGCAACCAGGCGATCGAAGGAGACGGTAAAGGAGTACTGTTTCAGGATGTCCGCCCTTGGGGTGCGGTACAAGCTCAGTGAGGCAGCGATCATCAGATATGTTCGCTCAGGTCTACAGCATCGAGAATTGCAGAACAGTATTGCAGCAATTCATTTCTCTACAATGAAGCAACTTCGTGATGCAGCCGAGTCTTATTTTGTAAATAGAGGTCGATCAATTGCAAATAAGAAAGAATTTCCATCAAAAGCTAGCAGCTTCGAGCAGAAGCAAGACAACGATGTAAAGCCGCCCAGGTCGAAGGAATCCCTGAAGTGTTACAACTGCGGAGATATGGGACATTTCGCCAATTCTTGCCCGAAGGAGAAGAAAAAGACACGCTGTACTAAATGTAACAAATTCCACGAGACAAATGGAGTTTGCCAAGCCGCCAATGTTCAGCGTTTGGGAGCCGCTAACCAAGACAAGCTTTTCACCCGGAAAATCTGCGTACACTCGCACGATTACAGCGCCTTCATCGATACAGGTAGTCAAGCCAGTATCATCCGCCAATCAGTTGCACAGCAAGTCAACGCTGAGCGCTACAAGTGCTCTATGAAAATTAGAGGCATTTGTGGGGAGGTTCATGTATCCTCACAGAAGCGATGATTGTGGACATGGACATCGACGGGAAAAACATTACTGCTAAAGTATATGTAGCAGACGACGATCTGTTGCAGGAGGATTTTCTATTGGGACAGGACGTCATCATCAGCGCTCATCTCGAGCTGAATTTTGAGTCAGACGAGTCAAGGATCAAGCGAGCAGTCCATCAGCCGACAACCCCTGTGAGCGATAGCAATATCGCCAAGCTACTTGATAATTTTCACAACGATCAAGAAAGCGAGCAAATGCGCAGCTTGCTGGAGAAGTTCACCGATGTTTTCTCTACAGGATTGCAAGGCATAGGGAAGACAAGCGTAGTCAAAGCAGACATCATCGTCGAGAGCAGTCAGCCAGTAGCTCAAGCTCCATATCGAGTTTCTGAGCCAAAGAAGGAAATCGTCAGCAGAATGGTCGACGAGCTTTTAAAACAGGACATCATCACAGCATCCACATCAGAGTACGCCAGCCCGGTGGTACTTATCAAGAAGCCGAATGGTAGTGATCGTATGTGCGTCGATTACCGCCGCCTAAACAAGCTGATCAAAAAGGAAAATTTCCCAGTTCCAAACATCGAGGAGCGTCTGCAGGAAGCGAAAAGATTTAAATACTTTTCTTCCCTGGACCTCAACAGCGGATACTATCAGATAGAGATAGCCCCAGAGAGTAGAAAGTTTACTGCCTTTATCACCACAGATGGATTGTACGAATTCAAGCGACTTCCGTTCGGATTGAAGAACGCACCTGCTGTTTTCAATCGACTCATGGCAGAGTTACAGAAGAGAGTGCAGAAAGGAGACATGATACACTACATGGACGACATCCTTATTGGCAGCCAAACATTTGCTGAAATGTATGAGAAGCTGGAGAGGATCCTGAAAGTCTTAAAGGAGTGCGGACTAACGTTAAACCTGGACAAATGTGAGTTGTATACACAGTCAATCACATTCCTTGGTCACCAGATACACGCAGAAGGAATCAGTCCTGGGGAAATAAAGACAAATGCCATCAGAATGTTTCCGAAGCCAGCCAATGTCACTGATGTGAGAAAGTTTTTGGGTCTCACCGGTTATTTCCGCAAATTTGTTGCTGGATATGCCATCATATCAGCGCCACTGAGAATCCTATTGCGCAAGGATCAGCCATTCATTTGGGAGCCGCCACAACAAGATGCCTTCGACGAATTGAAGAATTGTCTGATCTCGAATCCAGTTGTCACCAGTTATCGCCTAGATGCCGAGCATGAGCTACACACGGATGCCAGTGCAGTTGGTTTAGCCGGAGTTTTGCTACAACGTGAGGACGATCAGCTGAAACCAATCGCCTACTATAGCCGAGCTACTTCCAAACCGGAAAAGAATTATCACAGCTACGAACTTGAGGCTCTAGCTGTCGTGGAATCATTGGAGCGCTTTAAGTACTATATTTATGGTAAGAAGATTAAAGTTATTACCGATTGTAATGCCCTGAAAACGTCGATGGAGAAACGAGAACTCATACCCCGGATCGCAAGATGGTGGTTGCGTATCCAAGAGTTTGATATAGACATCGTTCATCGAGCTGGAACACAGATGAGCCACGTTGACGCACTAAGTCGAGCGCCATTCGAGGATGCTCGAGAAATGGACACTGCATGCCTTAAGATCGCCAAAACTATTATCGACGAAGAGGATTGGCTATTTTCCATACAACTACAAGACGAGAAAATCCAGAAGATTGTCGCAGACATGAAGTTGGACAAGAAATCAGAGACAGACGACTATGTGATCGAGCAAGATCGCTTATTTCGAAAACATGGCAGTAATCTGTTATGGGTTGTGCCAAAGCAGCTGAGATTCCACATTTTGTACGAATGTCACGATAAATCCGGATATGAGCCCCGAGATATTCTGAAGAACACACTGACGAACGCCATTCAAAACCAGGAACCGAAGATGCTAACAGATGCCGAATTGGAACAGCTAAGGGCAGATGCTGCGACCACAGTCAACGATCACCGAGCTGCTGCCAAGAGGCGTTACGATGCCAAACATGCGAAGCCAACAGTTTACAGCCTTGGAGACCTAGTGCTGGTCGAAAATGAGCCGTTCAGCACAGGAACATCACGCAAACTGGAGCCGCGCTATAAAGGTCCTTTTATTATCAACAAGGTCCTCCCAAACGACAGATATCTAGTCGAAGATATCCCTCACGCCCAACGAACGCAGAGACACTACAAGTCTGTGTATTCGTCCGACAAGATGAAACCGTGGTGTGAGCTGCCACCAGATGAACCAGATGAAGACGACCGTTTTGAAGATGATCAACCCCACGAATCCTGCGAGGACGCAGAGATTTGTCAGGAAAGGCCGACTGTGAACAGCGCCTAATTTAGCATATACCAAAAACCCAGATAGTGTTGAAAAACACCGTCTTTAGTATTGGAGAAGAGAATAAGCCAAGAACTCGAGCAGAACGTGTGCAGAGCGTTATAGTTTTATAATTTCCTATGTATTATCCTACTCAATTATCCTAAGTTAATAAACCTACAATACCACTCGAAAACCTACCCTTCTCACTTTTATAAGATGTAGAGTAGCCCTGTAGCCAACATAATTTGGGCTAGGGACAATTTACCGTCAATATCGTCCATAAGCCGTAGGGAAACAAAGCCCCAAGAAATAAATTAATTAATCTTCCCCTGAAATACCAAATCAACTTCAATCCCATTTAAAAACTAAAAGCAACGAATTTTACGCGTCATTTTACGCCGCTAGAAACAGATCGTAAGCAGAAATTTAGTTTAAGTAGTTCTAAGAGTATAGATTTAGCCATCAAGAGAGAAAGTCATTAGCAGGAAAACATGCATTAGAGCAGAGCAGTCCCGTCTTCCCATTTTCGTTTCCCTTCCCTCTTCCATGTCTTAATGGCTATAGCAAGAGTACCGTACCGCTTTAGGTTGCGTGAGCAAGGCGAGCAAGAGCGTCACAGTTAGCGCTCTTAAGTAGTTGATTTTCTCTTTCACAGGCCCGTCGAGAAGCGCTTCATAGTGGGATCCCAAAGTGAGTCTATTGCAATGTATTACAAGAATTTCAACTACCTTTTTTTATAAAGAAAAAATCTACTCAAGCAGTCTAAGCGGGAAACTGAAGTAATTTAAAGAAAAGAAAATTTAAGATTTCAACCTTTTTAAATGGCGTGCTGAAAAAAAAAAAACTAAATCCAATTCAATAAATTTTCTCCCATAAAACCCCACCCACAACTCCCTGTTCTTAAAATTTAAAAATGCAAGCCACAAAAACAATGGCATAAGTTTACACATGTTACCCGCTCTCTACATAACTCCCTGTAAAATCTCAACCTTATCTACATCAGCATTGAATAATTAAGCGATCGCTATATTTAGGTTCTTTTATATTCAATTTCAATGTTTACTCACGAATTATACTTTAATCAGTTCTTAGGATCCTAATGCTGCTGTATAGATTTAAATTTTGTCAAATTTTAGATTTAGTCTATGTTTAAAAATACAATTTATAATGTTCAGTGAAGTTGAGTAGTTCTCTTTAGGAGATCCATGCGTCGTCGAATGTTGTCGGTAATGTAAAGTGTAGTCGCCTTTTAGGGATCGCCATAAATGTATTTGGTCGATGGTGATCATGGTAGTGTGGGCAAGTCAGCTTGAACAACCGCTGGCATAAAGGCACTACATCCTTGTTCGTCCTTGTCTGTCCTTTGCTAGTCAATAGTCCAGTCCCTTAGTCCTGCGGAGATCCTCGTACCTTTTTAGCACGCGAATTAATAAGATTTTATTGCTTACATATAGAGCAAGTAGCAGAGTTCATAAAACATATCCCCGACCCCCTCTACTGGTAACTCATGCCGGAACCAGCACGTGCTTAACGTAGGCTACAATGTCATCAGCTCTCAAATTGTGGTTCGCTACAAAACATAACTACATACATACATATCTAAAGAAGTAACGTATTTGATTGCTTACGGTTCAAACTTCCGTACTTGGTCATAAATTCGAGTCTTAAGATTTTGCCTTTGCTTTTCAGAAGTGGTAGTAATTATACCCGTTACTCGTAGAGTAAAAGTATATATTGTATTCGTGCAAAAGTATGTAACAGCTAGAAGGAAGCATTTCCGACCCTATAAAGTATATATATTCTTGATCAGGATCACTAGCCGAGTCGATCTAGCCATGTCCGTCTGTCCGTCTGTCCGTCCGGATGAACGCTGAGATCTCCGAAACTACAAAAGCTAGACATTTGGGATTAACAACAGAAATTCTTGGGCTTCCGACCCAGCGCAAGTTTATTTCAGCCGATCGCAACGCCCCTTCTAACGCCCACAATCGCCTTAAACGATTTTATGTGTGTGTGTGTCTGTGTCTGGCGCGCACACATTTAAAGATTTTGGAAAAGTAAAAATGCAGTTTTATTGTGTTTGTCAATACCTATCGAAATGTAATAAAATGTAAAAATGGAAGTAATTTTTCAAATCGGACCATTCGTTAAAAAGGTTATGCCCGATCCAAGTTTTATATATCCATCTCCCTCGCACTACCTTTAGCTGAGTAACGGGTATGTGATAGTCGGGGCACCCGACTATAGCATTCTCTCTTGTTATACCCGTTACTCGTAGAGTAAAAGGGTATATTGTATTCGTGCAAAAGTTTCCGACCCTATAAAGTATATATGTTCTTAATCAGGGTCACTAGCCGAGTCGATCTAGCCATGTCCGTCTGTCCGTCTGTCCGTCCGTATGAACGCTGAGATCTCAGAAACTACAAAAGCTAGAGAATTGGGATTACCCACACATATTCTTTGGCTTCCTACGCAGCGCAAGTTTGTTTCAGCCGTGGGCCACGCCCCCTCTAACGCCCACAATCGCCTAACGCCCACAATAAACGAGCTTAAAAAGTGTCTGCCGCCCACACCTTTAAAGATTTTGGAAAAGTAAAAATGCAGTTTTATTGTATTTATCAATACCTATCGAAATTTTTCAAATCGGACCATTCGTTAAAAAGTTATGCCAGATTAAAAATTTTATATCTCCATCTCCCTCGCACTCCCTTAGCTGAGTAACGGGTATCTGATAGTCGGGGCACCCGACTATAGCGTTCTCTCTTGTTTTGTCTATTTTCTTCCATGGCGGAAAATAAATAAGGCTCTTACTTCTGCTACAATTGAAAAATACTTTTTGAAAAATAAAACCTTACCATTTGATCCACAGAACTGACTATTGATCGAAAATCATATTGATCAGAGCAGCAGTATAAGATTAAAAAAAAAAACAAAACAAATTTAAACTTAAATTGCCCCTTTTCCATCCCCTTTCCACACAGCACTTCCCCCTCCCCCTCATCAGTTTCCTTGGCTGTTGCTATCTCGGTCGTCGCTCTCTTGGCATCCGCTCTCTCGGCAGGCTCCCGCAAAATACGACGCAATAACTAAGAAAAACTAAATAAATTCTTTAAAATTACTAAAAAAAATTGCAAAAACTTGAAAAATTAAACTTAGCATTTGGGCCATAGAATAACTAATAATCCAAAAATCATCTTGATCGGAGCAGCGGTTTAGATTTTTTTTTTTTTTAATCGAAAAGTTAAATTTAAATGTAGCCCCCAAATAATGGGGGCTATAAAAATTTTATTTATATTTTTAATCCAAATTTCAAAATTCCAATCACTTTAAAAGTTAAACTGGGAGGACATGTCGGATCTTAGTGGGCGCCTACGCCTCCAATGGAATATTCTGAAAAAAATTTGGCTGCTCTAGATCTTACTGTTTGGGCTGTGGACGTATCCCCTTAAAAATCGTTGTTATACCCGTTACTCGTAGAGTAAAAGGGTATATTGTATTCGTGCAAAAGTATGTAACACGTAGAAGGAAGCGTTTCCGACCCTATAAAGTATATATATTCTTGATCAGGGTCAATAGCCGAGTCGATATAGCCATGTCCGTCTGTCCGTCTGTCCATCTGTCTGTCTGTCCGTATGAACGCTGAGATCTCGAAAACTATAAAAGCTAGAATTTTGAGATTACCCACACATATTCTTTGGCTTCCTAGGCAGCGCAAGTTTGTTTCAGCCGAGCGCCACGCCCCCACTAACGCCCACAATCGCCTTAAAGGACTTTTAAAAAAAGCCTGGCGCCGACATCTTTACAGCTTTTGTAAAAGTGTAATTGCCACTTTGTTGTGTTTATTATTATCGAATTGTAGAAATTTTTCAAATCGGACAATCCATTAAAAAGTTATGACCATAAAATGAAACAGCCACTAGATGGCGCTAGAAGCTTTGACGCCTGCATATATTAATCTCTCTCCCACTCCCTTTAGCTGAGTAACGGTTATCTAATAGTCGAAGTACTCGACTATAGCGTTCTCTCTTGTTTTATTTTATAATCTTTACTCGGTCTGAGGAACTTGTGTGATGGTTCTGAAGCCGCCTAGCTGGGGCGACCGAGCGGGTCGCAGTGGAAGTCAAGCACGGAATCGGACCGTGCCAAGATTCAGCCTGGCTGGGGGCCCGGATCAAAAACTAGCCCAGTCTCAAACGGTGGGCTCAGGGAGATGGCGACCCCCTGTTCTATATACCACCTTACCCGGGTACCGCGGATCTCTGCCCGGGCGGCATGGATACAGCTACTAAGAACACATACAAAAAAACAGAGACGGGAACTCCCCAAAAACCCAACAATGCACAGATGAACAGTGGTTCCATTGCAAGCACTAGTAGGGCTCAGAAAGGGCCTCATCCCAAATTAGGGATGTCGGGGGACAGAAAGGCTGTCGCAAACGCCTCTGCCACGTGCGCATCTGCGCCAAAATCAGCAGTAGGCGCAGCAAAGCCGATCGGGTCACCCGCTGGTGTGAAGAAATTCACCTACGCAGAAAAGCGGACTGCCGCCCAAACCCTGCGATCACATGCCAGGAGCAACGTCGACACCTCTTAGCCCGAATGGCTAAAGAAGGTAGAGTGGGCAAGGACGGTGTTCCCAAACTATGGGCAGGAGAAGCCCCAACAGGAAGGTGCTCAGGCAAAGAGGCACAGCTCCATAGTCTGCCCGGTCCGTCGGCGAAGAGATCGAAGATCCAGCCGCTTCCTTTCCGAGATCAGAAGAGATCAGGTCCTACTTGGACTCATTGACAGGGGAAATCCGGAGAGCAGGATTCCTAAAAGCAAGTGGAAGGCGGTTGAGTCCCAGCTGTCCCTTATATGCCTGCGTATGGTACGCGAGAATCCCGGTTCATTACCTTGCTGTATGAACGCGGGTTGGTACCAGGGCAGTGTAAAAGTGGTGGCCTGCGAAAACCAGCAATCTGCCGACCTATACAAAAAGGCGACGGCAAAGCTCGAAGCGGTGTACGAAGGGGCGAATATAGTCGCACAAGATTGGTGTGACGTCCCCAGTAGACCCCGATTTAGAATTCGGCTCCCAGCAGCAATCACATCACCGGAGGACATCCTATTTATGCTGCAGGAATGCAACCCACATCTCCCCACAAAAGACTGGAAAGTCGTTAAGGTGGAGGAGCATGCTGGTGATGTAAACCAGGCGATTGTTGTACTGAATAAGGAGTCGGTCGCTCCCATAGAGGCTGCTCGGGGAGTGCTAAACTACGGCTTCAGCGCATAAAGATCTATAAGGGGGACTCTAGTTCCACGAGAAGCCCTGCCAGTAATCCAGCTGAGCAGGTGCTTGCGGAGGAAGTGGAGGCCCCTGGTGTGCCGGAGGTTGAGTAGCCTCAACTGACTCGTCGCTGAGGAGAGAGTTGCGTGCGATGGGACCGGCATTTGATGAAGCGGACCTGAGCGATTCGGAGGCCGACGTTACTGTGGTGGAGGTTGCAGCTGGGGATGTCGCTAAGACTCTTGCAGATCAACTTGCACCACAGTAAAGCAGAAGCCGACGTGGTCTTAGTCCAGGAGCCTTGAATAGCAGGAGGTAAGGTTGCTGGACTAGGAACAAAAGAATACAAGCTTATGCTTGACTCCAAAGAAGGTAAAATTCGAACCTGCATTTTAGCCAAACGTAGTACATTTACGCTTCACAATAACAGCAACGGAGACAACACGCCAATAAGCCTGGAGCTACAAAATATATAAGGATGCTATCGGCCTACTTGGCCTTTGAAAAAAAAGACCCCACAGACTCGCTAGTCAGAGGACTGGTAAAGGAATGTGAAGAGCTCAAGAAAGGTTTGGTGATAGGATGCGATGCCAACGCCCACCATACTCAGTGAGGGTGCCCTATCAACAACGACAGAGGTGAGTCTTTATTTGATTTTATTCTAAGTTCGAACTACCCCTACTTTTATAACAAAAACGTGCCAAACGATCATAGATCTATCCTTGGTATCAGATTCACTCATGAACACAGTTACAAACTGGGCTGTTTCCGACGAGCACTCTTTCTCAGATCACAGGTTCATAGAGACAACATTGTCCCTAGAGTCACCCACGCCGGTCAGCTTCGCCAACCCCAGGCGGCCAAACTGGAATAAGTACAAAGAAATTCTGTCGAGCTTCCTCCCCATGGAGCCGCCAGAAAGCACCTTCTGCCCTCAGGAGCTAGATAATATAGTAAATAAATTCACAGAAGCATGCAACGCGGCACTCAAAGCTGCATGCCCTTTAGGGAAACCAAGAGGAAAGAAAAAACCTCCTTGGTGGACCCAGCTATTATCAATCCTCAAAACCAAATGCAGAAGCCTATTCAACAGAGCGAAAGCTACTAGTGAGGGCATAAACTGGCAAAGCTACAAAAACGAACTAGCCACATACAAAAAGGCCATCAGGAAGGAGAAGAGAGCTGCATGGCAGAACTTCTGCTTAGATATTGAAAAAAACAACTGATGCCGCAGGGCACAGAAAAATACTTTCTAATACAGCCGCATCCTTGGGCTATCTTCAAAAAGCTAATGGATCATGGCCAGACTCTAGTGAAGAGTCCGTAAATTTACTCCTAGACGCTCACTTCCCAGGGAGCCTGCAAACAGGACATCCCTCAGGAAGAAACACTGGAGAAGGAATAAACTTAAATCTCCTACTATCAGACCGTAATATTAACTGGTCCATTCATAGTTTCAAACCATATAAATCGCCGGGTCCGGACAATATAGCACCGGCACAGATTCAACAAGCAGGACAGCTAGCCATAAACTGGCTGAGAAAAATTTCCCTGACCATTCTTGCAGAGTGAGAACTACCAACGGCGTGGCGGGAAACAAAAGTTGTTTTCATCCCCAAGGCAGGGAAGGCCACCCACACTGCAGCGATGGATTTCAGACCGATAAGTCTGACGTCATTCCTGCTAAAGATTCTAGAAAGACTGATAGGTCTACATATTAGAGACACTATTGACCCGACGCAGATATTAGAGGCACAACACGCATACACTAAAGGTAAGACGACCGAATAAGCGCTACACTTGGTAGTAAGCAACATCGAGAAATCACTCAGTATCCAGGAATACACTTTGATCGCCTTCCTTGACATAGACGGAGCCTTCAATAATGTGCTTCCCACAGCAATAAGAGAATCCCTCACAGAACTAGGGGTTGAGCCACCGTTGGTGGGGCTGATCCACAAATTGCTAGTAAGCAGACTGATCACGGCCACACTAGGGACCTCAACCCAGACTAGACTAGTGAACAGAGGCACTCCGCAAGGAGGTGTACTATTACCCCTCCTGTTGAACATCGCGGTAAATAAACTACTGCGGTTTCTTGAAGGAGGAGGCTGTTAAATAGTGGCATCCGCAGACGATGTTGCTATCATCTTTAATGGTAAGTATCCACAAACGATGTGCGATCTTATGACCGCAAAACTAAAAATACTATCGGAATGGACGACAAAAAACGGACTTGGGGTAAATCCCTCAAAAACGGAACTAGTTATTTTTACAAATAAATACAAAATCCCAAAACTTAACCCACCAACTCTGAACAACTGTAATCTCTCTTTTAGCGAGTACGCAAGATACTTGGGGTTAGTATTAGATAAGCGTCTTAAATGAGGTTTAAACAACCAAGAGAGAGCCAAGAAAGCGACCATTGCACTTTACTCTTGTAAAAAAGCAATCGGGCTAAGATGGGATATGTCCCCAAAATCGTCAACTAGATATACACAGCGGTGGTCAAGCCAATCCTACTATACGGGGTGGCTCTGTGGTGGACCGCACTGCACAAACAGTGTATCTTGACTCCCCTTAACGAAGTGCAGCGCATGGCGGCTTTGTGCATAAGTGGAGCCCTTAGAACTACCCCAAACGAAGCGCTGAACGCGATCTTGAACCTCCCGAGCCTGGACTTAGCAGGCATGGAAAGGGCCAAATCGGCAGCCATTCGACTGAGGGATACGTGGCAATGGAAATCCCAGCTCTACGGTAACGCTAAGATTCTTCAGAATGACAATCTGATCCCGCCAAAAACGGATCTATGTAAAACCCGTGAATACAGTCACACACCCTTCGAAGCTCTGATCCCAGGTAGGGAAGAATGGGATCGGGGCCGACCGGGCTAAATAGACGCAATTTGCTTATATACAGACGGCTCCAAACTAGACAGACACGTAGGTGGAGGTATATACTCCGAACAATTAGAAATCAGGCATTCTTTCAGACTTCCTGACCACTGCAGTGTCTTCCAAGCGGAAGTGCATGCTATAATGGAAGCACTCGTCTGTTTAAGGGACATAAAAACCCAAGACAGACATATAAACATATATAGTGATAGCAAATATATTAAATCAATCTAATTGGCTAACACTAACTCCCGAACAATAGCAAACAGTCGCAAATCTCTCCACGAAATGGCTATTCAGTTTACTGTCAGCCTTAAGGCACCACCATACCTCTCCTTCCAGGAAAGGAGAATGTTCGCATGCCTATGGCTACGTGTAAGCTAATTATTAAAAACCAGTTCATCAAATTAGCCAACATACATTCGCAAAACACACCACAGCGCCGAATCTCTCACCAGACCTGGCCTGCAATAAACAATAAAAAAAAGCACTGGAATTACTTTAATTAAGCCGCACGGAGTGTGGCATGCTAATTCGAGTTCTCACAGGCCACTGACTCGTTGGCGCACACGCCGGCAGGCTAAAAGCACCAAAAAATTATTTCTGTAGAAGCTGCAGGGATGAGGAAGAAGAACACCTACTCTGTTCTTGCCCAGCTCTATGCAGGCTTAGACTGAAACATTTCGGATATCCCTTCATAAATGACCTGACCGAAATATCGGAGATAAACCTTAAGAATTTAGGCTCTTTTATTAAATCTTCCGGATGGGTGACTTGCTGATCAACCAACCTAAGGGCTGACTCATAACGGATAGGGGACCCAGAAAGTGAGATCATACGGTACCACAATGGACCCATAGAGGTCTAAGTGAGCCAGGCTGTAGTCTGGCAGCCGTCCTAACCTAACCTAACCTAACCTTATAATCTTTAAGAGATAGGGTCGGAAATGCTTCCTTCTAGCTGTTACATACTTTTGTACGAATACAATATACCCTTTTACTCTATGAGTAATGGGTATAAAAACTATTACCGAGTCGCCCAAACGCTAAGAAGCTAGCTCAACGACAGTAAATGCGAATCTAGAATCCACCTTAAATCCTAACCTGGTATCTGCAGTAGTTTCTGCTGACACAAGGGTAAGTGAACCACCAGTGCCAATAGACACAGCTAGTTTCGGTGTAGTCCCTGTATCTGAAAGTCAGGTTCAAATTAAATCCTCAGAGCCGGCGGAGTCAACCAATTCGGTGCCGACCATACCCATAGGTTTAGTAGGTGCCGTTTCCGTGTCTCAGCCGAGTGACTGTCAGACTGCTGTTGGGGGGCGTAAGAAACTACCAGTTGTACCCAAAGGTGCCGTTTCTGGCTCACAGCTAAGTGAGGTTCAGACTTCTGCTGGGGGCCGTTAGATACTCTCAGTTGTTCCACATAGGAAGCAATTGTTTGTTTGTTTAAAGATTTACGCCTGATACCACATCTGAGGATGTTTTGGAATTTATTCGAGAAAAATTCCCATCCGAGAAATTGCGATCGATTTTTCACGCCCGTAGGATTTCGTCTTTCAAAATGTATGCTCCGCCTGATGTGTTTAAAATACTACTTTCTGAAATAATAAAAAAAAAGAATTTGTTCCTAATAAACCGAGAACAAATAACAGGACTTTCACGGGGTGATTCGGTTTTCTTATTTCTTGCCTATTTTGCCTCCTTGCCTATTTTTATTACATGTTCTTATATTCCACCGGGCTCTCTGAGACAGATCTTTATAACTGTATGGACATCGAAAGTGCCACCGAACTTTTCTATAGCGTTCTAAACACTTTTTTTAATGAATGCGTTCCTGATAGGCTTCCTCCAAGGCCGAACAGGCCCCCCTGGTTTACTAATGCGCTTCAAAGACTTAAAAATCTTAAAACAAACACTTATAAAAAGTATAAAAAATCGTTTAAGCCATCCGATTTTTCGAAATATGTGGTGGCTCGAACTGATTTTAATGTTCTCATTCCGATTTAGCGTCGCTTGTGAACGGTTGTGTTTACCTGTGCTCTGAGTTTTTGATTTATTTTTGTGATTTTTTCGCAAGTGTTTTGTGTTTAGCTTACTAACAAAGTTTGCCTAACAATCGCGTTAGTGTTTTAAATAGATCTCCCTGTTTAACGGGTATGTGGTTTTAGTTATTTTAACAATTTCCATTAGATTTGTTTAATATCTTGGCTTTGTTGGTGTTATTTTGCACTCTCTAAATTTGCTCTTGTATTCTCTCTTTCTCTCCCTCTCTTTTCCGCTCTATTATAACTGTAATTTCGCTCTCTCGGAACCTGCCAAATTTCTTGTAGACTCTTGGGTGCTTTTCTCATAGTCTCTCTCTCTCTCGCTTTACATTGTAACTGTTCGTTCGTTTAGTTGTTGGTGCCCCACAAGCCACGCTTAGTCGATTGAACATTTTTTCTCTCGCGCTCTCTTGCTCTCGACTTAATTCGCGATCTCGCGCTCTTATACTTTCGTGTATTGTGTTTTTTTGCGGTTTTGGAATTTGATCCCAGTGCCAAATTTACTCGAGGTATATTTTCCAAATTTTATTTTCTATTTCTTTAAATAACCTTTTTTACCTATAAAATGGCCCTTATCTGTACAAAGAAAAGTTGTTCTCTTCCGACGTCAACCAAAGATTCTTTTGTTATCTGTTGGCTCTGCGATTCGGTCATGCACGTCAAATGTGCAGGATTTACTGGCAGAGTTAAAGACTTCATTGAAATGCGTACCGGTCTCATGTGGGCATGTGAGTCCTGCAAGGAAATGACAGTCGAAATGAGCAGCTTTATGAGGCAGACTCGAGACGGACTATTGAACCTTTCTCGAGTTTTTAAACAGCTCAATGACGGGTTCAACTCAGTTTGTGACCAATTTAATAATAAGAAATTATTATTAACCGAGTCGCCTAAACGCAAAAAAGCCAGCTCAGGGGCGGTTAATAAGACCGTGAAAGAAAACAAAACATTGAACTCGGTAGCTGCAGCAGTTCCGGTCGACACAGGGGTAAGCGAGCCACCTGTGCCTATGGTTACAGCCAGTTCCGGAGGTGACTCTGTTTCTGGATGCCAACCTGAGTCACAGAAGTCGGTGCTGACTGTAGATACAGTAGGAACCGCTTCTGGGTCCCAGCCAAGTGAGGTTCGGACTGCTGCTGGGGGGCGTAAGAAACTTTCAGTTGTTCCACATAGGAAGCAATTGTTTGTTTCTAGATTTACCCCGGATACCAAATCTGAGGATGTTATGGAATTCATACGTGAAAAATTCCCATCCGAGGACATTGAAGTTGAACAATTTCGATTTTCGTACGCCCGTAGGATATCTTCTTTTAAAATATTTGCTCCGCCTGATGTGTTTAATGTACTACTTTCTGAAAGCTTTTGGCTTAATGATGATTTGGTAATAAAAGAATTTGTTCCCAATAAACCGAGAACAAATAACAGGCCTCCCACTGTGCCTAATAATCGGCTTTCCACTGTGCCTAATAATAGGTCTTCCGCTGTGCCAAAAAACTAACAGGTTTATTTTTGGCTTATCAAAATGTTAGAGGACTAAATATGAAGCTACCAAAGCTTTATGCTGACTCCTCTGCATTTACTGAAGATATTTTGGCTTTTACGGAAACTTGGCTAAAACCAGAGATATCTGACTCTGAAGTTTTGTCAATGAACTTTAACTCCTACAGGACCGATCGCTTCCCGCGTAGGGGGGGTGGTGTACTGATTGCCGTTACCTCTAGTTTAACATCGGAGAGACTTAACATTCATATCCCTAACGATATTGAATTTGTTAGTGTCAAAGTTTCCATTCAATCCTTATCTATTTTTGTAACCTGCTCTTATATTCCTCCTGGCTCTGATTTAATAATTTATGTGCACCATCTGTCTGCTATAAAATCTGTTCTATCCTTTCTTTCCAACAGAGACCTTTTGATTGTTTTGGGTGACTTTAATCTCCCTAATATCTCTTGGTCTCTTCCCACTGACTCACTTGTCGCTACTCCTTTATCCGCCCATGATTTTGTGGATGGCCTTTTAGAATTATCGTTACAGCAAGTAAGCTTTATACGAAATTCATTAAATAGACAATTAGATCTAGTATTTGTTTTAGATCCGCATGAAGTCACTGTAGCTAGAATTGACGCACTTGTTGTACCTGAAGACTTATATCATCCAACTTTGGAATTGACAATTGGCATCCCCTGTACTGATACCCTTTCTCATTTAGTTCCTCAAACTAAAAGGAGATGCTTTCGTAAATGTGACTATAATAAACTAAACTACATGATTTCGCAATATAATTGGACTGATTTGTACAATTGCATGGATATTGACAGTGCAATTGAACTTTTCTATAGCGTTTTAAACACTTTTTTTGACGAATGCGTTCCTGACAGTCTTCCTCCGAAGCTAAACAGGCCTCCTTGGTTTAACAATGCGCTTCAAAGACTTAAAAATCTTAAATCCAACACTTATAAAAAGTATAAAAAAACGGGTAAGCCATCTGATTTTGCGAAATTTGTTGTGGCTCGTTCAGATTTTAATGTTCTCAACAGTCATTGCTATTCCATGTATTTAAATCGATGTAAATTCGAGTTTTCAAATGATCCAAAGCAGTTTTATAACTTCATTAATGCCAAGCGTAAGTCTTCGGCATTGCCTTCATCGGTACGTTTAAACTCAAAAGAGGCATCGTCGGATTCTGAAATTGCGGATTTATTTGCCGAGTTTTTCCAAACAACTTATAGTTCGGCTGCTTGGTCAAACCCTATCTACCCTAACCCCTTAAATAGGGCTAATTGTATTTTTACCCCTGTAATTACCGAAAGTTCTCTTTTAAAGGATTTAGCAACAACAACGCCAACGTATTCTCCCGGTCCTGATGGACTCCCTGGGAGTGTGCTTAAGTTTTGTGCTTCAACCATTTGTAAACCGATTCTTAAACTTTTTCATTTGTCTATTTCATCATCAATTTTTCCAACTATCTGGAAGGACTCTTTCATTATTCCACTCCACAAAAAGGGTGCGAAGGCGGATGCCCAGAATTATAGAGGCATTTCTAAATTGTCGGCAATTCCTAAAGCATTTGAATGTATTATTACTTCTCATTTGCAGCATTTATGTTCCTCGCTAATATCACCGTGTCAGCATGGTTTTGTTAAGCGAAGATCGACCACCACCAACCTTCTTGAACTGTCATCTATTGTAATAAATGGATATAAGAATAACATGCAGACTGACGTTATATATACAGATTTTAGTAAGGCCTTTGACTCTGTTAACCACTCTCTCCTTTTATTCAAATTAGATCAGCTTGGGTTTCCATGTAATCTATTAACTTGGATTTCAAGTTACTTGAATGGTAGGACTCAGAGGGTTATATTTAAGAGCGCTGTTTCTAAAATGATCAACGTGACATCTGGAGTTCCTCAAGGTAGTCATTTAGGCCCTTTGCTGTTTACTTTGTTTATTAACGATCTTCCCTCTATTGTAGCTCATTCTCGTGTACTAATGTACGCTGACGATGTTAAGCTTTGTTTATCATATAAAGATGTAGGGTCCGGTTTCAACTTACAGTCAGATATTGATTGTTTTCAGGGATGGTGTGAGTACAATCTTTTAAATCTGAACTGCCTTAAATGCAACGTTATGACTTTTTATAGGGGTACTCCTACGTTTATTAGTTATTCTCTTCAAAATACACCACTCGACCGTATATATTCAATTAACGATTTAGGTGTTCTTCTCGACCCAAAACTTAAATTTGATTGCCACATAATGGCCACTGTCAATAAAGCTATGAGTGTTTTTGGGTTTATAAAGCGTTGGTCAAAGGAATTTGATGACCCTTATACAACCAGATTATTATATACCTCCCTTGTCCGTCCTATTTTGGAATATTGTTCTTCAGTTTGGAGTCCACAATATCAAGTGCACATCGACCGTATTGAGTCGGTGCAAAAAAAATTTCTCCTTTTTGCCCTTCGTAGTTTGAACTGGGATCAAAACGTAAGGCTACCTTCCTACCAGAGTAGATTACTATTGCTTAATTTACCTACACTTGAAAACCGTAGAATAATGCTTGGTACTATTTTTATGCAAAATCTTATAAAAGGTGATATTGACTCCGTAGAACTGGTAAACCGTTTAACTTTTAATGTTCCCGTTAGACTAACACGAAATTATTACCCTCTTAATTTGCCTCGATGTACATCAAATTTTACTCTGCATGAGCCCTTTCGTGTTCTATGTAAAAATTATAACAATCTTTATCATTTAATTTGCACTTCAACATCTATCCCCGTATTAAAAACTAAAATTTTATCTCATTTGCTTCAATCTTAGTGGTAGTATTTGTAGTACTTGTTTCATATATTTTCCTCGCGAACTCGCATTTTTGCCCTAATTGATAAAGGGTCCCGCGCGTAACAAGCACGTGCTTGGTATCGTTGGGCCACTTGTTTGTACTGCTCGTAGTGCATCAACGTCCATCATATATTAACAGTCATTGCTATTCTATGTATTTAAATCTTTGTAAATTTGAATTTTCAAATGATCCGAATCAGTTTTACAACTTTGTTAACGCTAAGAGTAAGTCATCCCTTCATCGGTTCGTTTAAACTCAATGGAGGCATCGACAGATTCTGAAATTGCTGATTTATTTTCCGTCTTTTTCCAAACTACTTATAGCTCATCCTCTTGGTCAAATTCTAACTACCCTAATCCATTAAATAGAGCAAATTGTATTTTTTTCCCCTGAATTTACCGATCGTTCTCTCTTAAAAGATTTAACAACAACAACGCCAACTTATTCTCCCGGTCCGGATGGACTTCCTGGGTGTGTGCTTAAGTTTTGTGCATCAACCATTTGTAAACCGATTCTTAAACTTTTTCATTTGTGTGAGGATTTTTGCGAATTTTAGCATTTTAACACACTTGCACTCGCTAGGGAGTGAACCTCAGACTTTCTAGTATTTGCAAAATTCGGCAGGGCGTCACCCCTGCTTCATCAGCTGGAGAACAGGATGTGAGCTGGGCGTCGAAACTTCTATATAGATCACATCTAGGAATATGTAATTAAGAATTACATACTTCTAGGATGGTGACATATTTCAAAGCTTCGCCGCATAAACTTCTTATGTGTGTGAAAGCTAGAATGGCTGTCTGTTGGAAGCAAATTGCTTTCCGATTTTACAGACGTGAATAAAAACAACTAATTAATTAATTCTTGATTTCGAAAACGTACGCATTTTTTGGCTGCATTTGCATTACGCTGTTGTTTTGCTAGGGCGTGTCGATCCTTATATAGTTTCTATTAGTGATTGACATGACCTGTTTTTAACATAAATGTGAGGATTTTTGGATTTCATTTGTCTATTTTATAATCAGTTTTTCCATCTATCTGGAAGGATTCTTTTATTATTCCACTTCACAAAAAGGGTGCGAAGGCGGACGCCCAGAATTATAGAGGTATCTTTAAATTGTTCCAAAAGCTTTTGAACGTATTATCACTTCTGCTTTGCAACATTTATGTTCCTCGCTAATATCACCGTGTCAGTAACTATTACCAACCTACTTGAATTGTCATCTATTGTAATAAATAGATTTAAAAAAAAAATTCAGACTGACGTTATATATCAACCCGCCCACCCCTCTTTGCATTGATTGCAAAGCCCCTTGCTTCTAATATTTTACCTCATACCTATTTTTTCAATGTTACCACTTTTTCGCCGAATATTCGCGTCAGAAAGAAAACACAAAATCAATATTACCTTCCGAACGGAAGACAAAATTGGCACGGTTCGAAAGCAGAGAAATCTGTCTTTCCATGGCCGATTACGAGATTAATTAATTAGACCGTAGATGACCGATAGCGTTTTTAAAGTCTAAAAGTAGGGTTTCGTCCAAAGGACCAGTGTGCAAAAATACCATTATATTTTTTTCCCAGAAAGACCCAAATTTTAAAGTGGGATCTCTCTTGAGGAATGACGTATGAATTCTTTTGTACGTTTTTGTAGTAGTTAACTGACAGAAAGAACTAATAAGTAATATAAAATAATCGTATATGCTTTGGACAACAGTAAAAAATCAATGAAAAGAATTTATAGCTAATTCCTCAAGAGAGATCCCAGAGTAGATTATTATTGCTTAATTTACCGTGTGAGGAGTTGAATAACTCATCACAAATAGCAGCAGCTAAAATAACTGATGGCCGGCCGCTTACCAGTTACGCGGCGAATTAGCGTAGTAGCGGCGCGGCGAAGAGCAAGTGGAGAGGGAGAGGTTGGAGACTTCGAGGTTAGGAGAGAGAACTCTGCCAAAGAGAGTTTGGAGAGCAAGGAGCGAAGAGTGAGAAAGTGGAGACTTCGCAGACAGAGCCAGAGTGCCGTGTGCAAAAAGGGAAATAACGGATCTGCACCGGACTTTGGACTCTGCCGTGAACTTTGGACCAGGAGGACAAGTTCCACATCTCGGCAGCGGAGCGGCACACAGGCGTGCCACATGCACCAGAGGAATCAGCGGGACGGCAGCAACACGCCGAAATACAATTTGAGGCCGTGCGAGAATGGCAACGGGCTCAAACAGGAGCCAGGGACTTTGGACCCGGAATGGAGAGATTCAGCGGGCAGAGCGCAAGAGGGCGCTGGCAACAGGATCAGTCGATCACGAAGAGTCAATCTATCAAGATCAGTCCAGATATCAAAGTGAATAAGTCAGTCAACCAGTGCCAAGTAATCTACGAGTGAGAACAAAAGTCAAGTCGTCGGAAGCATCGCCGTGGGAGCCTACAAGGAGCAAGATCGCTACGTCGAGACGTTCGGGATTGGATCATCAGGAATCTCCAAATTGAGACACAGGTAGCTGAGGTCCAGTGGGCATCACACGGCTAAGTCAAGGCGAACTGTTCATACTCCTGTACGACTAAAGCCTCGCATCGCGCCTGGCGTGTCCCTCAGAGTCGAGCAGTGACGTCCTGCGACAAGAGATCGTGAACTCGGGGCGAGAGTCGTCCCAAACCCACGGGCCTTGTTTCAAGCACTACTCTGGCGGGTCCCGGCGTCAGCCCAGTCCGTCAAGTGGAAATCGAACAGGTCCTGGCACGACCAGCCAGAAAGGGCGAGCCGTAGGCCGGTCATCATTTCAAGGCGCTGTCCTAGAGAGAATAGGCCAGTTGTTAGCTCAAAGCGCTGTCCTAGAGAGAACAGGCCGTTTGTCATTTCAAGGCGCTGTCCTAGAGACCCAACGGTTCTACGAGCCCGGGACCGGCGTGTGTCTCAAACCCCGAGTGTTACGAGCCAGAAAGGGCGAGCAGTAGGCCGGCTGTCATTTCAAGGCGCTGACCTAGAGACCCCACGGTTTTACGTGCCCGGGACTGGCGTAGCCGTAACCCCAAGTACCAAAAGCCACGCTACTTCCAACCTCACAACCAGCGCGTCCAGGAGCAGAGCAACGGACATCGCGCTGCGCGGAAACGTCACGAGCGAGCTAGCGGGTGAAGCCAGGGTGGAACGTTCGTTTACACCAGGCGAAAAGCAAGGTAAAGCACTAGGCAGCTTCCAGGTGACCACCTAGACTGTCAGCGCGAGCCGAGCGTTAGCCTAGTGGGACCATCCGGGACAGAGCCAGGGACAGGCGGTTGTGGGTTTTATAGGCGCTGTCCTGTAGAACGCAGCACCTGTTCACCCTAGTCTGAGAACGGTGACGCTTCCCTAAACCCGCGCGGCTGATCTCCTTGTGTGTCCGAGGCGCTACGAGCAGTCGTCCAGTCAACGCACCCAAAACGAGCATGGCCGAGCATCTACAAGGAGCTACAGGGAGCTACGGGACCGGAGTACGAGATCAACAATGAAGGCGATCACCGAGGCGGCGATCACCAAAGGACACCGAGGACCACGAGTGGCGACACCAGAACCAACCGAGCCATCGAGCCCGCTGTAATCAAACCCGCAATAAACCCTATTCGAACCCGTGAATTCTGTGCTTTCTCACTGATCTACTGGGCGGTCACGTTTATATAAATTTGGTGGGACGAACACACAACTTCTCTGAGCTAGCCGCACGAATCTCGTAGCGAGCAGACATACAAAATCAGTTCGTTACATCTGGCGCCCAAAACGTGATTGTCCCAGCAGTGAAAGCGATTTAAAGCAGAAGGGGAAAGAAGTGGATTTACCGCCTTAAGACAGAGGACTTTGCATACGTCGCAGAGAGGCTGAACATCACCCTAGAAGGAAAAACAGACGACAAAAGAAGGGCGTTGTCAGAATACTATTCTGAGACGGAGAACGACCCGAAACTGGCCGCGATCTGGGTCGAGCTGGAGGCAGCATACACCGAGAAAACAGCCCCAAGCATCACATTGACTCCCGCCGAAGGGGAAGACTTATTGGCAAGTCTGAGCATCGACAACATGCAAAAGGAGGCACAAATGAGGGAGCCAAGCCAGGAGAGGAAAATGAAAGAGTGCGTACAGAAAACGACAGCACCGACTCCGACTCCCAGCCAGCCAGATTATGCAAAGGTGGCGAAATAAGTCCGCGAATGGTCTTTTAAATTCGACGGCATTGAGAAACCGTTCGAGTTTCTGGAACAAGTAGAGTGGTCCGCAAACACATACGGCCTGGATTTGGATATGATTCCCCGCGCCATGCCAGAATTACTTAAAGGGAGGGCACTGAAATGGTTCATCTCCAACAACAAACAGTGGCAAACCTGGGCGGAATTCATCCAGAGTTTTAACACATACTTTCTGCCGAGAGACTTTTTCTCCACACTTTCGGACAAATTCAAGCAGAGGAAGCAAGGCTACGGGGAGTAATTCAAGGACTACATGATCGACATACAGGCAATGATGAGGCCACTTAGTTATTCGCCGACAGAGTCCCTAAACATCATCCGGCAGAACTGCACACCGAACCTAAAGATCGCCCTCAGAGCATACACAGTGGCGGACCTGGATACACTCACATACACTAGCCGACGAGTTTGAGGAACTGGAGAAGGAACGGGAGACATTTGCCCAGGAGAACAAATTCGCCAAAGCAAAACCAGCAGCTCAGGCGCAAATCATGTTCAAACGATGCGAGGACACTGGCGACCAGGAACTCCGTGGGAACAGGCAATGGACCCGGCCCCTACAAGACCACCGGCAGCAGGCAACCAACCCACCGTATGAACGCCAGCATTACGCACCAATACAACACCAACAGAGGCAGCCAACAAACCCCTTGTGGAGGCCACCAGTCACCACTCAAAGACCACGGGAGAGTACCCACATCACAGACCCCCAGGAGGCCTGCCGAAAGTGCGGCGGTCACGGACATTGGGAACGCGGCTGCCGAAACCAGCGCTTGTTGTTCTGCTGGGTGTGCGGCAAAGTGGGTATCAGGAGCGTTGAGTGCTGCCAAAGAGCGGGAAATGGTCAGCGATCTCAGCCGCAGAGAGTCGGGCGGGGATCGCAAAGTGCTACCTCTCCAAACTAACTGGCAAGCTGATTGAGGAGGAACAGCAGTTGTCCGCAGCGGTAACGATTGGTGGAGGCACGTATAAAGCCACAATCGACACCGGGGAAACAGCGAGCTTCATAAGCGAGGAACTGGCGGACAATCTGGCTGCTCTTGGAAAGATCACAAGGACAAGACGGCAAGTTAGGTTGGCAGACGGGAGATGCGGCAGAATCAGTGCACAGCTGGAGGTAGAAATCGCATTCGGAAGCAAGCGATTGACCATGGGCCTGCTGATACTACCAGGGGTAGTGGATTCGTTGGTGTTAGGATGGAATTTCCTCACGCAAGTCGGAACCGAAATAAAGTGCGCCGGACACGAGATCACAATACCGGCCAGGACCCGACACAATGGGTGGCTCGAGGAAAAGCTATCGGTGACAGTCGTTCAACACACAAGCGAAGATAACGACACAGCGGAATTCCTGGATGCACAGCTAGCCGACTTCAACACCATGACGGGAACGTCGAACATGGCGAAACATCGGATCACGATGAAAGACGACAAGCCAATCAAGCAACGATACTACCCCAAGAATCCAAGAGTTCAGGGGGAGATTAATGCGAAGGTGAATGAGCTTCTCGGAATGGGGTATATAGAGCACTCGAAGAGCCCATACAGCTCCCCCATCGTGATGGTGAAGAAGAAGACGGGCAAATGGAGACTCTGTGTCGATTTCAGGCAGATCAACGCAAAGTCGATAAAGGATGCCTACCCAATACCGCGCATAAATTACATCCTCGACTAACTGCGAGAAGCGAGGTACATCAGCAGTTTGGACCTGAAGGATGGGTACTGCAAAATCCCACTGGAGGAAAGTACAGGCAATACACGGCTTTCACGGTACCCGGAAAAGGATCTCCATTCGGCATCCGCGACTTTTCAACGAGTCTTGGACCAAGTAATTGGTCCGGAAATGTCACCCCACGCGATCGCCTACCAGGACGACATAATAGTGATCGGACGCACGCTGGAAGAATACAAAGCGAACCTGAGAGAAGTGTTTCGGCGGCTAAAAGAGGCAAATCTGAGGCTAAACCCAGATAAATGCTAATTCTTCAAGATCTAGGTATCTAGGTCACCGTGTGACTAGCGAAGGAATAGGAACGGATCCGGAAAAGGTAGCAGCCATCGCCGAACTAGAACCACCATCCACAGTAAAAGAACTCCGACAGTACCTGGGCGTAGCATCATGGTACCGCCGATTCGTACCTGATTTCGCAAAAATAGTCAAACCACTCAATGATTTGCTACGCAAAGGCAACAAGTGGGTATGGACACCGGAACATCAGATGGCGTTTGAAGAGGTTAAGGCAAGACTCGTTGCAGACCCCGTACTAGCGTGCCCGGACTTCGACAAACCGTTCACCCTGCAAACGGACGCGAGTGACTACGGCATCGGGGCAATACTAACCCAGGAGACGAAGAATGGCGAAAAGGTAATCTCTTACTCAAGCAGAACGCTCAACGGCGCCGAGAAGAATTACTCGACGACTAAGAAGGAGTGCTTGGCAATCGTTTGGGCGATCCGGAAACTAAAGCCATATCTGGAAGGTTACCACTTTAAGGTAGTAACCGACCATATGGCCCTGAAGTGGCTAAACAGCATCGAGAGCCCTTCAGGAAGGATCGCCAGATGGGCCCTGGAGTTACAGCAGTACGACTTCGAGATAGCCTACCGGAAAGGACAGCTCAACGTAGTGGCGGACGCCCTGTCAAGACAGCCACTGCCAGAGACGCTTCGAGGCATCAGGGAAACATCGGCGGCGGAAGCCGTGGCAGCATGCAGCTGGATCATGGAAATGTGCGAAAAGATAAGGACCCAACACCCTATACAGGAACATTCCACACAGAGCAGGTAGCGAGGATGTCGCAACGTGGAAGATGTGCGTCCCTAAAGCTCTAAGGGAAACAGTGCTCAAAGAGAACCACGACTCACCTTCAGCGGGCCACGTCGGAAGCCGAAGGACGATCGCACGTCTGGCAGCACGATATTACTGAGATGCCCGAGCCCATGTGAGAAAATGCGAGATATGCATGAAATTCAAGCCGAATCAAATGCAGGCGGCCGGCAAAATGCTAACACAGGTGTCAGAGGAACCATGGGCAACGGTATGCGCGGACTTCGTCGGACCCCTGCCGCGTTCGAAGCACGGCAACCAAATGCTGCTAGTACTAATAGACCGGTTCTCCAAGTGGACTGAGTTAGTACCACTGCGCAGCGCGACGGCCGAATCACTGAAGAAAGCATTCAGGGAACGCATAATTGCAAGGTATGGGGTCCCGAAGGTGGTCATAACTGACAACGGAGTACAATTTGCCAGCAGAATCTTCAAGGGTTTCCTAGCCGATATGGGTATCAAACAACAGTTCACAGCTCCATACACCCCGACCGAGCGAGCCAATAGGACTGTGAAAACAATGATTGCGCAGTTCGCCGGGCAGGACCAGAGAAATTGGGACGAGAAATGGCCAGAAATCATGCTTGCAGTGAACACCAGCGTTTCGGAATCCACTGGCTACACCCCGGAATTTCTTACTCAAGGCAGAGACCCCAGACTACCAAGCGCCCTATACGATCGAGAAACGTTAGGGACAGGACGTGCGGCTGAAACCCCGGATGAAAATGCAAGCAAACTAAAAGAGGTCTTTGAGATTGTAAGGCGAAACATGGAAAAAGCCTCCCAAGATCAGGCAAGGCATTATAATCTAAGGAGAAGGCAATGGACACCAGCGGTGGGCGACGTCGTGTGGGCCAAGGAACACCACTAATCGAAAGCCGCAGAAGGATTCGCATCAAAGTTGGCCCCTAGATACGACGGGCCATACCAGGTCGTGGATTTCGTCTCGCCGGTAATATGCAAAATACGTCATGTAAACACAAAGAAAGAACGGACCATACATGTAAGCGAGCTCAAACAGCAAAAAACACAAGACTCAAGCGAGCAACAGCATCAGGCGGACGCAACTGAGAAACAACAACATTGAAAACTCCAGGGAACAGCCGAGGACACACCGGGGAACAGCCGAGGACACTCCAGGGAACAGCCGAGGACACACCAGGGAACAGCCGAGGACACTCCAGGGAACAGCCGAGGACACGCCAGGGAACAGCCGAGGACACTCCAGGGAACAGCCGAGGACACGCCAGGGAACAGTCGAGGACACTCCAGGGAACAGCCGAGGACACTCCAGGGAACATTCGAGGAAACTCCAGGGAACATCCGAGGAAACTCCAGGGAACCACCGAGGAAACTCCAGGGAACATCCGAGGAAACCACAAGGATACACTAACAAGGATACAATCACAAGGATCCACAAACAAGGACAACATCAAGGATATTGCGAGGCAGCTGGATTGAACATCAGGCCTAAGCAAGACTCATCCAAAAATACGCCAGGCAACAAGGATACGATCGCAAGGACACCACAAGGATACAATCACAAGGATACCACAAGGATACACCAACAAGGGTCCACCAACAAGGACACAACACCAAGGATACAGATACAAGCCAAAGCGGGAACCTGAAAGAGCCCAGAAGAACTGAACCAAACTAAGTCGTTGCCATGTCGAAGAAGGAGGGAAGACGGCACAGCAAAGAGAGCTGTACCGTAGTAGCAATTGGGCGCCCAGGAAAAAAAACGGGAACGAACAAAGAGGACGGCTCGAAACCGAGGTTTCATCGGAGGCGGAGCGAGCGACAGCCTGGCATTCAAAAAAAGTCATCATGAGCTCAAGAGTTACCCGATCCGAAGCGCGCAGGAGGATGGCTGCCCAGCAGCATCCGGAAGGATCTAGCCCGGGGCAAGGATGGTCGACCATCCGTCGGCCTACCCAAGCTCCGCGGCGGATCCCGACGCAGGCCAGGGATAAGGACCCCATGCCGGAGCCCGCGGTCAGCTCCGATAGCGACGTGAAGGTCATCGGCGAGAGAGTGGCGCCACCGCAACGCGATGGACCCAACCCGGGACCATATTCCGGTCGGGGTTCAGGGACACGCCAGGCGGAGGAGGTCCCAGCCGAAGGCCAAAGTGGAGGCCCCATTAGGCCACGCTGAGGCTGTCATCCGGGCCACTGTAGAGCACCAGCGGAAGCTGAAGGCGGAGAGGGAACAACAGCAGCAGCAGGAAGAACAGCGGCAGCGTGAGCGACGGCGGGCGGAGGATGAGGAACGCCAGTTGTGGGAGACCCCACAGGTGGCTCCCTTGACCCCGCGATATACCCCGGGGGAACGCGACCCGACGCCAGTCGACCTCGACGAGTCGTGGATTCCGTCGCCAACGCGCTGGATCCCGGAGGTGCCACCCACACCCCGATATGAGGGGATATGGGAGCAAGGCGCGACGACGGAGGGCATTCCCGAGGCCATGGAGGAGGCGGAGCAGTGGAGGCCAGCACGACCGCCCACACCGCGGTATGAGCAGCAGCAGCAACCACAGCCCGAGCCGCAGCAGCAGCAGCCGCAGCAGCGTCCGCAGTCCGAGCCGCTACACCAGCCGTCGCAGGAGGCGACGTTCGTACGGACCGACATCCCGGCGGCCCACGTCAGCCAAAGCACGCGGCAATTCCTGACGGAGGGAGTTCGATGGCGGCAACAGACCGTCATTTGGACCTGGCCGGAGGGTCCCGCGGAGGACGATGAACCGCCGGCGGAAACGCGGATTTGGGAGGAGGCCTCGCAAGGAAATTCACGAGACCCTCGGAAAAGGGGCAGGCCGGAGGTCTGGACGCCGCCGACGCCGAGTTCAGGTCCACCGACGCCGCCGACGCCGAGTACAGGTCCACCGACGCCGGCAGGGACAGTAACGGAGCGCGACGAGCCGTTGGAGAAGGGGCCCTGGGTATGGCCCGAGCCCAGTGGAAGCGGCAGACCCGGGCTGCAGCGACAGCACTCGGCTCCGGTGGTGACGACCGCGGTGAAGCGGCCAAAGCTGATGCGGCAAGTGTCCGCGCCCACAAGCGGAGAGTGGCGGGATGTCGCGCAGGACGAGTGGCCAGCGGGAATTATGCAGGAGCCCGAGGTGGAGATGGCGCGACGGAAAGGCGGCAGACGATGCGTCCGTGTCGCTGTGGGTGACCGTGCGTACCGGGTGCGACTATGCGCTAGGGACGTCAGGGTTTTCCGCCAATAAATACACAAGGCAAACCGAGAAACGAAAACGAGTGTTTATGGAGGGGTAACCGACACGAAAGCACGCACGAAGGTTGTCTGAAACAAAGCAGGGGCATACATAAGGTGGCAGCAACCTGAAATAAAACAAAAGGTTAGCTTCAGGAAAGAAAAGGGAACAACATAGCCAAATACTCACCTGTTGCGTGTGGCAGCTGCCATCCATGGGATCATCTGCCGTTCCTACTCTCGCGGGCATTGCCAACGTAGAGCAAAGCCTGATCCGCTGAGGACATGTCAAGGGCAAGAAAGAGAGAGGAGAAGGAAAAGTTTAGCAAGAAGGAAAAGGGAAAGAAAGGTGAAAGAACTTACCGAGAAATTTAGCTTCATCATCATGAACTAGGGACGGGGGCGCCTCGATTAGGCGGTCGATTGGCACGTACGATAGTGCGATCGATGGGCACAAAGCAAAATGGAAACATCGTTCATGAGAAATATCGCAGCGATCAGGTGGCAACGCCACGCCTGCATAATCGATAACTGATGGTAAATATCGGTTCCAAGCGGAACCAGATCAGAGATCGTCGCGGGAAAGTCAAACTGCGGGCCCGCTGGGACATCGATGGCCGATGGTTATCGATGCCCAGTGTGGCCAGATGGAGGATCGGCGCGGGAAGTTCAAAATTTGCTGCAGAGATGCCGACTTGCGCCATAGAAACTCTCGGAGTTGAAAGCGTCGAGGGAGCGCCGAGGGAAGCAACGAGGGAGCGCCGGGGGAACGAGCAGAACATCAAGGACTCGAAGGCTAGAAATACGAGGAAACGCCGGAGAGCAGGAGCCAAATTTTAAAATTTCCCGAAGTAAGGGGGGAATGTGAGGAGTTGAATAACTCATCACAAATAGCAGCAGCTAAAATAACTGATGGCCGGCCGCTTACCAGTTACGCGGCGAATTAGCGTAGTAGCGGCGCGGCGAAGAGCAAGTGGAGAGGGAGAGGTTGGAGACTTCGAGGTTAGGAGAGAGAACTCTGCCAAAGAGAGTTTGGAGAGCAAGGAGCGGAGAGTGAGAGAGTGGAGACTTCGCAGGCAAAGCCAGAGTGCCGTGTGCAAAAAGGGAAATAACGGACAAGTGCCACATCTCGGCAGCGGAGCGGCACACAGGCGTGCCACATGCACCAGAGGAATCAGCGGGACGGCAGCAACACGCCGAAATACAATTTGAGGCCGTGCGAGAATGGCAACGGGCTCAAACAGGAGCCAGGGACTTTGGACCCGGAGTGGAGAGATTCAGCGGGCAGAGCGCAAGAGGGCGCTGGCAACAGGATCAGTCGATCACGAAGAGTCAATCTATCAAGATCAGTCCAGATATCAAAGTGAATAAGTCAGTCAACCAGTGTCAAGTAATCTACGAGTGAGAACACAAGTCAAGTCGTCGGAAGCATCGCCGTGGGAGCCTACAAGGAGCAAGATCGCTACGTCGAGACGTTCGGGATTGGATCATCAGGAATCTCCGAATTGAGACACAGGTAGCTGAGGTCCAGTGGACATCACACGGCTAAGTCAAGGCGAACTGTTCATACTCCTGTACGACTAAAGCCTCGCATCGCGCCTGGCGTGTCCCTCAGAGTCGAGCAGTGACGTCCTGCGACAAGAGATCGTGAACTCGGGGCGAGAGTCGTCCCAAACCCAGGGCCTTGTTTGAAGCACTACTCTGGCGGGTCCCGTCGTCAGCCCAGTCCGTCAAGTGGAAATCGAACAGGTCCTGGCACGACCAGCCAGAAAGGGCGAGCCGTAGGCCGGTCATCATTTCAAGGCGCTGTCCTAGAGAGAATAGGCCAGTTGTCAGCTCAAAGCGCTGTCCTAGAGAGAACAGGCCGTTTGTCATTTCAAGGCGCTGTCCTAGAGAGACCCAACGGTTCTACGAGCCCGGGACCGGCGTGTGTCCCAAACCCCGAGTGTTACGAGCCAGAAAGGGCGAGCAGTAGGCCGGCTGTCATTTCAAGGCGCTGACCTAGAGACCCCACGGTTTTACGAGCCCGGGACTGGCGTAGCCGTAACCCCAAGTACCAAAAGCCACGCTACTTCCAACCTCACAACCAGCGCGTCCACGAGCAGAGCAACGGACATCGAGCTGCGCGGAAACGTCACGAGCGAGCTAGCGGGTGAAGCCAGGGTGGAACGTTCGTTTACACCAGGCGAAAAGCAAGGTAAAGCACTAGGCAGCTTCCAGGTGACCACCTAGACTGTCAGCGCGATCCGAGCGATAGCCTAGTGGGACCATCCGGGACAGAGCCGGTTGTGGGTTTTATAGGCGCTGTCCTGTAGAACGCAGCACCTGTTCACCCTAGTCTGAGAACGGTGACGCTTCCCTAAACCCGCGCGGCTGATCTCCTTGCGAGTCCGAGGCGCTACGAGCAGTCGTCCAGTCAACGCACCCAAAACGAGCTTGGCCGAGCATCTACAAGGAGCTACAGGGAGCTACGGGACCAGAGTACGAAATCAACAAGGAAGGCGATCACCGAGGCGGCGATCACCAAAGTACACCGAGGACCACGAGTGGCGACACCAGAACCAACCGAGCCATCGAGCCCGCTGTAATCAAACCCGCAATAAACCCTATTCGAACCCGTGAATTCTGTGCTTTCTCACTGATCTACTGGGCGGTCACGTTTATATAAATTTGGTGGGACGAACACACAACTTCTCTGAGCTAGCCGCACGAATCTCGTAGCGAGCAGACATACAAAATCAGTTCGTTACAACCGAAACTTGCAAATCGTAGCAAAATGCTTGGTACTATTTTAATGCATAATCTTGTAAGAGGTGATATTGATTCTGTAGAACTTGTGGGCCGCCTAAATTTTTAATGTTCCCGTGAGACTAACACGAAATTATCATCCTCTGAATTTACCACAATGTACATCAAATTTTAGTCTGCACGAATCCTTTCGCGTTCTATGTAATGATTATAACAACCATTATCATTTAATTTGCACTTCAACTTCTAACCGGTATTCAAAACTAATATTTTAACTCATTTGCTTCACTCCTAATTGCATCTTTATTATAATTTATTTGTCCCGTCTTTATTTGTTTTATGTATTCTATAAAACAAATAATCCGCTCGCCTTAGACCCATAGGCTAACAATTGGGCCGATTTCCTAAAATGTCTTTTTTTCTTAGTTTCAAAGAAAAATTTCTGAAACACAGAAAGTTTTCCAAAAAGCGGATGACGAGAGCACTTGAACTAACCAGGGTAACTTCTTCTTATTTTTTAGAAAAATATAATTTTTTTCTGAATTTCAAGGCGATTTTCAAAGTATGGCGATTTTCTAAAATTCAGGGCGATATTCCGAATAGTAAAGTAAAAAAAGTTTCAAGCAAATCAAAAATGTGAAAAAATATTTTTGGCCAAATCAGTGGTCTGTAAAAGAACCGCCCATATAGAAAAATAAGTAAAAGACCGACCCAGAATTGAAATGTACATATATGTATATATATATATATATATACATATACAGTTGCGTCAACAAAAATAGCACCATTAGCCAATTATTTTTGTGCCATAAAATGGACATTTTTTGCAATATTTTCATTATTTTCTGAAGTGTAAGAAGGCTTACATATCTACTAACTGAAATGAGGGGGGCGTACAATACAGACGGCGCCAGGTCACGAATTCAATATACCATAGCACAATGGTGCTATTTTTGTTGCCGCAGCTGTGTATTGTATTGATCAGATTAGTTTATTAGATTGGAGTAAGAGACTGATCTCTCGAGTTACCATCACATCTTTCTTAACTCTATATCCGAAAGCAGAGCTGTCGGTCAAGCCGGCAGCGGCGCAGCGGATTTATGTATTCGCCCAAATACATATAAATCCTATACATGTTTGGGAGTGGTTCTCAGAGAGGGAGTGTTATGTGCACTTACATTTGGATCAATTTGTTGCTTTCGTCAGGCTGTGGGAACATGCCGACGCAGCCGCTTATCACTCGCGGAATGCGTGCGCGATCGGATTACGTTTGCACTTGAAGAGTGTTGATCCTGCATTTTCGGCATTGACATTGTTGCCGATGATACAGTATGTACTCTATATATGTGCATACTACATCTCCCTCCACTTAAAAAATAACGTAATGTTATGACGTTTTTTTACGAAATTTATTAATTATTATATTTAAAAAAATTTTGTTGTGTTTTTAATAGAAATATTTTGTTTTTTTTTTGTTTTTGATTTTTGCGATGATATGTATATTTATTTTATTTTGCCAATTTGATCATGGGAAGGGTATTTCGATCCCCTTATTTGTTTATATATATATATTATAAAATGTATTTAAAATATGTAATACAAATATATGAAAATATTGAAAATATGTTTGTAAATGAAATTAAAGGGCTATAAAAAAGAATTATGGATTTTAAATACAAGTTGTGCATCTGTATGGTTGATCAGGCCATACTAGATGTCAAAGTGTTTATGAATAAAAAATTTTAAGTCTTTATGTTGTTATTATTTCCAATTTTTTTAACCTTATCCCAATCTGATTTATCAATTGGGATGTATGAGCGTATGAACTCATTAAATGTTCTGTGGCTTCGTTCCACGGTTCCAACGGTCTGGTGATGGTGTGCAGTAGAAGTTATGTTTTTAATATTTAAATATTTACATAAATCTTTAAATATTGCATTTTTATATTCTGTTCCCATGTCCGTTATGAACGTCTTCATTGGACCGTACTTCAGAACAAATTCTTCAAATATAGCTTTAGCTACTGTTTTCGCACTTTTGTTATCAATTGGTATTGCTACAAGGTATTTTGTTAAATCGCAGATTAAAGTTACTGCATATTCATTTCCTTGTTCAGATTTGGGAAGTGGACCGATCGTATCCACAATTACCATGTCAAAAGCCATTTGGGGCGTTATAGTTATAGTCAATGGTGTCTTGTATGTTTAGTCGTTTTTGACTTTTGGCATTTACTGCATTTTCTTACATAATTTGGCAGAGATACGTGTCATGTTTTTCCAATAATAATGCCTTTTTATTTTAGCTAATGTTCTAGCTATGCCTGTATGACCTCCTTGTATTGGATCGTCATGGTATGTAAACAGGATAGTGGACACTATCGATGTTTTTGGCTATCAATAGTGGTCACTATCGATACTATCGATAGTATCGGAAATTAAAGAAAATAATAAACAAATTAAACAAAATTAGGGAAAGTAATAAAAAAACAAGAAAGGAAGCTAGCTTCGGCCAGCCGAAGCTTATATACCCTTGCAGATCATTTCCATTCATTTACAAAAACATTAAATTTAAATGAACTTGCGTATATGTTACAACAATCCCAATTTTAGCTGCTTTCGTATTACTTTGGCATTAATTTTTTGATCCTTCCTATGGCAGCTACATAATATAGCCGTCCGAATTTTGTTAAATTTAATACGAAATTTTGAAATGTTATAGAAAAGCCATATCCCAGAGAAGAAGAGAATGTAATAAAAGTCAACAAAGATATAATTTTTTTCCTATTAATTTCCATTTAATTTTCCGACCGTTCCTATGGCAGCTATCCGATATAGTCATCCGATTTTTTTAGAAATTTTATTCGAAATTCGGAAATATTACAAAAATAGTATTCCCAAAAGTAGAAGGTAATATTTCAAAAAACACCTAAGCTAGAATTTTTTTTACGTTTTTTTTTTTTGATCCTTCATATGGGAGCTATAAGATATAGTTGTCCGATCCGGTCGGTTCCGACTTATATACTACCTGGAATAGAAAGAAGATTTGTGAAAAAGTTTGAGCCCGATAGCTTTAAAACTGAGAGACTAGTTTGCGTAGAAACAGACGGACAGACGGACGGACAGACGGACAGACGGACAGACGGACGGACAGACGGACATGGCTAGATCGACTCGTCTTGTAATGCTGATCAAGAATATATATACTTTATGGGGTCGGAAACGTCTCCTTCACTGCGTTGCAAACTTCTGACTAAAATCATAATACCCTCTGCAAGGGTATAAAAATGTTTATTTTATTCTTGTATCACTGTCACTGGTCACTGTTAGAAACGATCGCATTGTTATTGAAGGTAAATGGTTCTACTGGAATAAAGACGGCAAGCTGATGTGTGGAGAAAAGTTAGCACAAAATGTCCTGGACTAGAACTAGACTACGAAGTTATATTGAGCAAACTAAATTCAAAAAAACTAAATGTCCCTAATGTAGTACCGTCCCTTAATGTTAAAATTGTATCGTATAATATACGTAGCTGGCTTAGCAAATAAGACATTATTTAAACAATTCTTTAATTTTGTTACACAATTCGACATTTTTCAACTATTTGAAACTATTCTGGCGAACGACGAGTTTTGCAAATTACTTTCCTGATGACTTGCTGCATTGGATACCAGCAGTGAGAGTAGCAGCCCGTGGACGGGCCAGAGGAGGAAGTGTATACGGAATCCGAAAGCAGCTGGTGAACGAAGGACACATTACCCTAAAGAGCAAGGAAAACGCAGAAGTAATCGAAATAAACACGAAAGACGAAAAACTGCCTGTACTCCCAGTATACATTAACTGCAATAACTGGCAGGCAGATTTTGAAAAGGTGTACGATTTTGGACCGACAGCAGGTTGTAATAACCTAATGATTATTGGGGATATAAATGCTCGCATCGGAAAAGCACAAGCCACATCAGAAACCACAAATATAGACCTCAGGACCAGTAGCACGATTCGTCTAGGGACGAAATCTCAGACAACAAGGGCGCAAAAATTGTTGAGATGTGCGAATCACTAGGACTGACGGTAATGAACGGCAGGACAATCGGTGACCAAGAAAGAGAATATACCTTTATAAGTGGCGCAGCAAGGTCGATTATTGACTACTGTCTCATACAAGGAAAGTGGCACGATTTGGTAAAAGATTTGGCGGTAAGTGCTTAACCCCTTTCTGATCATATGCCCATCGAAGTCCTTTTAAAAGTCATTCTACATGAACGAGTCGATAGTACCCAGCCAAGACTCAACCGAAGACCAAAGTGGAAGGACAACCACCTAAGTTACACAGATGCATTAGTATCAGGAGTTCAACAAGTAGAAGATCTGAGTGGGTCCACACTGCTTGCCAAACTGCTCAACTTAGTCGTAGATGCATGCAGCAGTCACTAAACTTTAGCAGAAAGCACCCGTGGTTCGATGTACAATGCGAAAGGGCTAGGAAACACTCTTGTGATTGCCTTAAACAGCTAAGGCGAAACGAAATAACGGGCCATATCTACAAAACGGCAATAACAAATTACAAACGTCTATGAAAAGTGAAAGAAAATCAGTTCTGGATAAATATGAAACTACAGGAAGTTTACGACAGCAAACAGTTCTGGGAAATCGTAAATAAATTAAACGGGAACAAACAGAAAAAACCCATAAAAGTAAGTTCAACAGATTTGGCAGACAGTTTTAGTAGCCTACTCACCCAAATTCAAAATGAAACAGAAATCAGCTATGCTAAGCCTCTGCTTTCCTCAGATCATATGGACTCCCCTTTCAGCCTTGCAGAAATAGAAAGCGCTGTCCTAACACTTAAGCTAAACCAAGCTCCTGGTAAAGACAGAATAACTGCAGAATTTTTCAAAAACGCGCCGCTTTGTTTTGTACAGAGACATTCCGATGCCTACAATGAATTTTACAGCCATGGAATTTTACCAGATTGCTTAAAAAAAAGTCTGATCAGCCCAATTTTTAAAAAAGGTGTGGAGGCCGATCTCAGAAACTACCAAGGGATATCTGCTCGAAACACAGTAGCTAAGATTTTTGCTGGAGCACTGTTAAAACGTATAACGATATGGGTAACCCAAGAAAACATTCTTAGTGAATTTCAGACAGGCTTTCGAAAGGGTTTCTCTACAGTTGACAGTGTTATCGTGCAAACCTTTCTGCAACAAAAAAATAAACTTTACATTTTCTTTGTAGATTTTAAAGCCGCCTTTGATACAGTGAACCGAAATAGCCTACTGTATAAACTTAGCCAACTCGGACTCTCAACAAAAGCCATACTAGCACTGTCCAGTATCTATGAGGATAACAAAGCAAGTGTGTGGGACGGATAAGAGCTTTCGAAATAGTTCGATACTAACAGTGGAGTTAAACAAGGCTGCATTCTCAGCCCTCTCCTTTTCTCTCTCTTCGTGGACGATGTTGTTGATTTTTTACCAGGTGGAGTGACCGTGAATGGAACCCATGTGAAGACCCTTATATATGCCGATGACATGTGCCTACTGGCTGACAGCCCTGAAACGTTAAGGGACATGATTGCTAGCATATCCGAGTACTGTAAAATATGGAACCTCACCATAAATACAAGCAAATCAAAGATTATGGTAGTTAAGGGTACATGTGGCCGTCACGCTAGGAACGAAGAATGGCAACTGAACGGAATCCAGCTGGACCGTGTAAAATCCTTTAAATACCTCGGTGTAACGCTTACCACAAATATGAGTTTTTATAGCCATGAACGCCACCTGGAAAAACTTTTTAGGCAGAAAAAACGTTAAAATGAAGGCCAAGTACAGTCTTTTCCAGGCGACAGTGAAAACAATTATGTGCTACTCGGCAGAAGTGTGGGGAAATCAAAGATATGAAGACGCGGAACGAGTACTAACTTTTTTTGTAAAAAGATATTTCGACTGCCACAAAATACTCCCGACTATGCAATTTTTATTGAAACAGGACTGCCTAGTATATTCTCCTACACACTTCAGCAGCACTTTAACTTTATCGATAAGGTTATGAATATGCCAAATAGTAGACTACCGAAAATAATTGCAAAATCTCTCTGTGAAAGAAAATAACTTCCATTTTCTAGATGAACGGATATTGCAACCGAATGCAGTTGCCTCCTTGATCTCGAGGATGCAAGTTTGTGGAGCAGGACTCATGCCGAAATCATTACCAGATACCACAACATAGAAAGAGAAAAGTTTATAACTAAGGCCTAAAATAGCGCGTCGAGGAGTGTGTATAAAAATCTTGAGCATAATTTATTTGAAGACAATTACTTCCACGACATCATAGAGGTGAATTCATAAAACACAACTTCCAATCAAGAACGAGACTTTACCTCTAAATGGCAGGCCTTACAGCAGCAGCCCATCACTGGAATGCAGCCTCTGCAACATGCGATAAATCGAGGATGTTCGACACTTCATTGCAGTCTGCCCTATTCTGAGTGAGATTCGTTTTACATGTTTTACGAAAACCACCCTTTGCGAATCGGATCTCCACAGTCTTTTAAATGGGGAAAAGCCAGTAATTACAGGAAAAAAAAATTATTTTAGAACCATTTTAGAATATTACTTTATTAAATTAACCGACTGACGGCATAAAAGCCATTGTCGTTGTAACCAATTTTTTTTGTTTTTTTGTTTTATTTGATGTAACTTTCAATATGTACAGCCAGCTATAAAAAAGCAACAAAGAAAAACAAAACCAAACAAAAACAATAAACAACCTACTACTACTACTACTAGTACTATTCTTGTATCATAAAACGTATGGGGGAAACAACGATCTTAATTTTACTGCGATTAAGGTGAAACAAAATTCAATGTTCAGCCCTAACAATGGATATACCGTCGTGTTCTAAGATATATACTTTAAAATACTTTTCTTTTTCTTAAAATATAACAAAAATTATATGTAAAATGTACTTATTTTTCTGCGCGATAGTATCGACTGTGGGTCCAAACCATCGATGTTTCCTTAATTATTAAACCATCTTACTTTCCAGTGTTCCCAGGTCAGGGGTTTTCCCCCTTGATTTAGGGGTTTTTTGACGTGCTAGGGTGAATATTAGAGGGGAGAAATTTTTAGGGGGAAAGTTTAGTGGTTCTTTCTCGGAAATTTTATTACCCAAATGTTCGGAAAAACACTAAATTATGTGATTTTCAGAACAATTCGAAAATATCAAAAAACAAGAAAGGAAGCTAGCTTCGGCCAGCCGAAGCTTATATACCCTTGCAGATAAAGTAAATACCTGTAGTTTAATGCTCACTCTATCGGTGCAGTTCCAGGGATTCCAGATTCTGCGTGCCTTTTTAAAATGTTGTTTCTGAGATGTCAAAAATCGAAACGCATTTTCCTACAAAGTTACAATGAATTTTCTTATATTTGTTTGATTATTCCTATGGGAGCCTTAAGATATAGTGGTCCGATCCGGCTCGCTCCGACATATGTACTACCTGCAATAGAAAGAAGACTTTTGGGAAAGTTTCATCGCGATTGCTTTAAAACTGAGAGACTAAATTCACATAGAAACGGACAGGCGGACAGACAGACAGACGGACAGACGGACGGACGGAGAGACGGACATGGTTAGATCGACTCGGCTATTGGTGCTGATCAAGATCGGAAACGTCTCCTTCACTGCGTTACAAACTTCTGACTAAAATTATAGTACCCTCTTCAAGGGTATAAATATACTACTCACGACTTTTTTTTCGAGTACACAACATTTCCAATCTTTACATTTCTACAACGTCATATTGAGATATTTCTTATTTTATTGTACATTTTCAAAAATAACTGATTTTTTAAATTTAGGGGAAAAACTGGATTTTTTAGGGAGAAATATCGACTGTTTGACATGTTTTAAGAGGAAAGCAACATTTTCATCTGGCAACACTGATTCTTTCTATAACTTTTTTCCATGTTTTAGTAATTAGAGTGAATCCCTTATTCGCAAGGTCACTACTTTTCTGAGAAGCTGAGAAGCTTTAGTTAGAGTTTGCCTAGGCAAATTTACTTTTGCTTTTCCTGCGCAGGAATTTTTTTTTTACTTTGTTTTTTGGTAGTGATTTTCAAGTCCGTGATAGTAATTCTTGATAGCGCGTCGGCTGCAAAACAAGAGAGAACGCTATAGTCGAGTACTTCGACTATTAGATACCGGTCACTCAGCTAAAGGGAGTGGGAGAGAGAGTAATAAATGCTCTCGTCAAAGCTACTAACTTTGCTCATAACTTTTTAATGGATTGTCCGATTTTAAAAATTTCTTCGACAATTCGATAGGTATTAATAGACACAACAAAGTGGGACTTACACTTTTACAAAATCTATAAAGATGTCGGCGCCAGACTTTTTTTTTAAGTCCTTTAGGGCGATTGTGGGTGTTAGAGGGGGCGTGGCCCTCGGCTGAAAAAAACTTGCGCTGCGTAGGAAGCTCAAGAATATGTGTGTGTAATCCCAACTCTCTAGCTTTTGTAGTTTCCGAGATCTCAGCGTTCATACAGACAGACAGACAGACAGACGGACAGACGGACAGACGGACATGGCTATATCGACTCCTGATCAAGAATATATATACTTTATAGGGTCGGAAACGCTTCCTTCTCCCTGTTATGTACTTTTGCACGAATACAATATACCCTTTTACTCTACGAGTAACGGGTATAATTATAATCCTCTAATTCAAGTCTCATTCGTGTTAGTTTGGAACTCGGGTTTACCACGGAAAAATAAATAAATGTCTACCATAAATATATGGTCTGAAGTGTGTTATTGCCCGATGAATAGCTGCTAGTTCCTGTTCTTTTGTGCTCTTGTTGCTTTCGCCTTTTGTAAAAGATCTCGATGCGTATGCAACTGGGAGCTGTGGTCCATTTTTATTTTGTGTTAGAACTGCTTCACAAGCTTGCTTACTAGCATCTGTAATTTCAATTCAATTCAATTTTTATTTGTTTATATCCTAACGCTACAAGTAAAAACTTATGTTTATTGCGCTAGTCACATCGGATTGAGTAACAAGAATAATTTAATTTAAAAGTGATACTTAAAATCTAACAAAGTAGGGTTGATAACTTGATTATAAGTTATAAGTTTGCAACTAATTTTGATCTAGCATCAATTCTTTGATTTGCGATTTAAATTGAGACGCGCTTCTAATGGTTTTGATAGCATGTGGGAGATAGTTCCATAGGCGAATTGCATTGATAAAAAATTGTCTCTTCGAGCATAAGGTTTTATATCGAGGGATAATAAAATTATGTGTTCTTTGCGATTGAGCTGGAAGAAGTTTCTGAAACAAGTAAGACGGTTCACGGGTGCACACAATCTTATGAATAAAAGTTAATGTTTTGAGGTCAATCCACTGACTAAGGCTAAGGTCAAGAACATTATTGACTAGGTGGGAAGTGTGGTCAGTGCGACGAAGATTAAACACGTAACGGACGATCGAATTACAATTGTGCAAAGTTCTTTGCTAAAATCTGGATATTGCAAAAGAGTTGGGAATATTCTGAATGGAGTCGTATTTTTGGTCGTCTGGCAAGATTCCCTTGTCTCTGCATTTATGTCCCAGGAAAGTGACTTCATGCTTTAAAAATGAACATTTTTCAGGATGTATCTTTAGATTATGTTGCCTACATTTTTCAAAAACATCAGTAAAGTTCTTGAGCATGTGTTTTTCGGAACAAGCAATGACTAATAAGTCATCCATTTTAAGAAATGCTTGCGAAGGTTCCAGTCCAGAGATAGCTATAGTCATCATTCTCTGAAAAGAGTTTGGCGCTATTTTGAGCCAAATGGTAATCGCGTGAAGCGATATGAACCATTGCTTGTTGTAGGGATGTAGGGTCCGGTTTCAACTTACAGTCAGATATTGATTGTTTTCAGGGATGGTGTGAGTACAATCTTTTAAATCTGAACTGCCTTAAATGCAACGTTATGACTTTTTATAGGGGTACTCCTACGTTTATTAGTTATTCTCTTCAAAATACACCACTCGACCGTATATATTCAAGTAACGATTTAGGTGTTCTTCTCGACCCAAAACTTAAATTTGATTGCCATATAATGGCCACTGTCAATAAAGCTATGAGTGTTTTTGGGTTTATAAAGCGTTGGTCAAAGGAATTTGATGACCCTTATACAACCAGATTATTATATACCTCCCTTGTCCGTCCTATTTTGGAATATTGTTCTTCAGTTTGGAGTCCACAATATCAAGTGCACATCGACCGTATTGAGTCGGTGCAAAAAAAATTTCTCCTTTTTGCCCTTCGTAGTTTGAACTGGGATCAAAACGTAAGGCTACCTTCCTACCAGAGTAGATTACTATTGCTTAATTTACCTACACTTGAAAACCGTAGAATAATGCTTGGTACTATTTTTATGGAAAATCTTATAAAAGGTGATATTGACTCCGTAGAACTGGTAAACCGTTTAACTTTTAATGTTCCCGTTAGACTAACACGAAATTATTACCCTCTTAATTTGCCTCGATGTACATCAAATTTTACTCTGCATGAGCCCTTTCGTGTTCTATGTAAAAATTATAACAATCTTTATCATTTAATTTGCACTTCAACATCTATCCCCGTATTAAAAACTAAAATTTTATCTCATTTGCTTCAATCTTAGTTGTAGTATTTGTAGTATTTGTTTCATATATTTTCCTCGCGAACTCGCATTTTTGCCCTAATTGATAAAGGGTCCCGCGCGTAACAAGCACGTGCTTGGTATCGTTGGGCCACTTGTTTGTACTGCTCGTAGTGCATCAACGTCCATCATATAAAAGGACTTTATATCTTGTGAACTTTTTTCCAGTTCAATTTGATGAAAACCCGACCTTAAGTCAAGGCATAAAAAGTATTTTGCTCTACCTAATTGATCATCTATTCTAGGGAGCGGGAATTTATCAGACAACAGTTTTTTATTAACTTGACGATAGATAATTACTAATCGCCATTTTTTCTTTTCCGATTTTGGAAGTGACTTTTTTGCTTACTCTTGATTTTTGTCTTTTTGACTGTGAGGGTTTCTATAGTTTTTTATGTATATTGGTTGGTGATCGATTGGGATCTTGCTGGCATTAGGTTAGGTAATAACGGCTGCCCGACTAACGTCTGTGGGTCCCTTGTACCGTATGATCTCGTTTTTTCCTTTCCTGGGTCCTCTATCTTATATGTCTTAACCTAGAAATCAGCATGTCTTCCACACGGAAGATTTAACAAAAGAGTTTATACTTTTAAGGTTAATATCCGATATTTCGGTCAGATCGTTAATGAAGGGGTTACGTAAGTGATTTAGTCTAAGTCTGCATAGGGCTGGGCAGAAGCGGAGAAGGTTCTCCACTGTTTCAATAACGTAAACAAAAGCGAAACATCCTTGAATGTACAACTCAATCTTTTAGGCATGAGATCTAGTAGCAACGACCCTATTCCCAAGTTTCGTCCTGCACTCATCGGTCATACCGAACAGGTCAATATATCAGAGCAAGAGCCTGACATAAGAAATACCAGCCACCGATCTACATCTTCGATTTCACCAGAAAAGGTTGGTCATGTTATCCAAAATTGGAAAGTCAAGTTTGACGGTAGTAAAGACAGTCCGTCCGCTTCGGAATTTATTTATCGCGTTCGTTCGTTGACAGCTCAGACTTTAGGGAACGATTTTCAACTCGTATGTGATCATTTGCACTTACTCTTATCAGGAAAAGCGTGCGATTGGTTTTGGCAGTTTCATCGTAAGCATATGGAATTCACTTGGGAAACCTTTTGTTTTGCATTTAGAGACAAGTACGATGATGTTGACAATGACGTGGATGTTTGGCGACGCATTGCAAAGCGCAAGCAGTTAGAAAATGAGCCTTTTGATTCGAACATTACTTGAACCGGAATTAGTCAAACTGTTGATTGATGTTATTGATGGAAGTGAAGAGGCACGAACAATTTTATAATGAATTGCGAAACAATTCTTATAAAACACCTTTTGCATATCGGAAAAACATTTCTGAAATTGGTTCAGAAAATGAGGATCAGGATCCAATAGTATCAGCCATTGTGCGCAACAAACTGTGCTGTTGGAATTGTGATAAATTAGGTCATAGATGGGACGACTGCCTAGAGACCAGAAGTGTGTTTTGTTATGGTCGCGCACCAAGAACATTTACAAGCCCCGGTGTAGCAGATGCAATCCATCGGAAAACCGACCGAAGGATGTGTCATCCAACCAACTTTAGACACATCCGCACCCCGTCAAGACCAAAGTAGCATTCAGACATTAGCATCTTGCTTGGATAAACCAACAGAGGAGTCTAGATTAACATCCCGACTTTTACCTTTTCACATAAGATGGTCTAATTATTTGAAAGCTCGACATCGGATATTCGGTAACATAAATACCATTATACCAGGACATAAACCCAAAAGATCAACTCTTCGTTTACGAAAGTTCTGGAAGAACATTGTTAGTACTCGACGGATCTTGATTTTTTCAATATACGGAAATGGAGACAATCGACTGTACACCCCCTTGATTATAGAAAATAACACGTACAATGCCTTACTAGACTCTGGAGCTACAGTTAGTTGTGTAGGTAACAATGGGATTAGGGATTAGGGATTAGGTCGAACCAATATGATTTTACACTCGATTGACGTAGGCGACGCGAAGCCACTAAAACAAAGACATTGGCCGATCTCACCTGCTCGTGAGAAAATTATGTTTGCTGAAGTTGACAATATGTTAGCTCTCGATATAATAGAACCTTCTAACAGTCCCTGGAGCAGTAATTGCGTTATTGTTCAGAAAGGCAGTAAGTTTCGTTTGTGTTTAGATTCCCGCGAAGTTAATAATTATACGAGAAAGGATGCGTTCCCTTTACCCCATATAGACGGGATTTTGAGTCGCTTACCTTCTGCGCGCTTTATAACTGGTCTCGACATGAAACATGCTTTTTGGCAAATACCGTTAGATGAGCAATCGCGTCAGTACACCGCGTTTACTGTCCCGAATCGCCCTCTTTACCAGTACAAGGTCATGCCATTTGGGCTCACCAATGCACCACAGACCTTATGCCGGTTAATGGACCATGTCGTACCAGCACAGCTTCGTCATAGAGTTTTTGTATATCCCGATGATTTACTAATCTTATCGGAAGATTTTGACTCACACCTGATTCTTCTACATGAAATCGCGCTTTGCTTGAGGAAAGCTAATATAACGATCAATGTGTTATTGTGTAACGCTAGTTCTTTTGGACTTGGATGTGTTTTGGCCCAAAGGAATGAAGAGGGTTTCGAGATGCCTGTCGGTTACATGTCAGTGAAACTATCCAAGGCTCAACGGAACTACACCGTCACAGAACTAGAGTGCCTTGCGGTTATTAAGGGAATAAAGAAGTTTCGCGCCTACATTGAAGGGCAGGATTTCTTGGTAGTAATGGACCATGCAGCGTTACAATGGCTCATGCGCCAAAAGGACTTGTCTGGTAGACTTGCTCGTTGGTCTATACAACTACAAGGTTTCGATTTCCGTATAGAGCACAGGAAAGGTTTTCAAACCGTCATCGCGGACACGCTTTCGAGACAGAATGAGTCAGCGGAAGAATTCGAGAACCTAGGCCCGATTATTGATTTGGAATCAGAACATTTTCGCTCGATGGAATACCTTGACCTGATGGAACGCATTCGTCAGAATCAAGAAAAACTTCCCGATTTAAGGCTAACAAACGGTTATGTATATAAACGCACTGAAAGTGTAACTAGCGAGACTGAATCTGATGAAAGTTTAAGGAAATTATGGATACCTTCTGGATTAGTTAACAGCGTCCTGCAACAAGCACATAAATCACCAGGATCTGCTCATTGTGGTATAGGGGAAACAGTGTAAAAACTTAAAAGATATCTGTTTTGGCCGAAGATGCTTGTTCAAATTCGAGAATATGTAAGTAATTGCACCGTTTCTAAGCAGACCAAGAGTCCGAATGTTGTACTCAGACCTCCAATGGGGAAACCCAGAGAGACAGATAGACCATTCCAACGATTCTACATGGATCTATTAGGTCCATATCCTCGTTCGAAGGCCGGGAATATTGGCTTACTGATTCTCGTCGATCAGTTTACTAAATTCCATTTCCTTTGTCCATTAAAGAGATTTACCTCGGAAAAAATTTGTGAGTTTTTGGAGAAGCATATTCTGTTTACATTTGGCGTACCCGAATCCATTCTGACTGATAATGGATCCCAATTCCGTTCAGGTTTCTTTGAAGCGTTTCTTACCAGATATTCGATCAAGCACATATGCACTGCAGTTTACTCTCCACAGATAAACGCAAGTGAGCGCTTAAACCGATCTGTCTTGGCCGCAATTAGAGCGTACGTAGGGAAAGATCATACAACCTGGGATCAAAGACTGAATGAGATAAACGGAGCTATTCGATCTAGTCTTCACACAACAACAGGATTTTCGCCATATTTCCTAACGTTTGGACAAAACATGATTTTATGTGGTAAAGATTATGAATTGTTGAGGAAACTCAATCTGTTATCAGACGACACCAGGTGAGTTTACCCCAAAGCTTTGCAATTGGCTAGGCATGAAGCTAAGTTTAACACCGCTAAGGCTCATGAGGCTAACGCTAGAATATACAACTTGAGGAGCAGAAACATCCAATTCAGCGTAGGAGATCAAGTTTACGTACGTAACTTCTCACAGAGCAATGCTAGTAAACAGTTTAGCCATAAATTAGCTCAAGTGTTCGTCACAGCAACTGTAACCAGAAAATTGAGTCCAGCGTATTACGAGTTATCCAACGAGAATGGCCGTAAGATGGGCGTATATCACGTAAAGGATATACAAACAAAATAAGAAGCACTGTCCTTTTTCAGATTACGATTCCATTGGTAAACTCCTGAACATAATCTGTGGTTGTAGTGGCCAGTATAGAGAAAGATTAGTATTTTCTAACAGCGTACAAAATTATTAGATCAGCTAAGGGTTAAAGAATATGGAAGGGAGAGCTTTGCAACCGACTAGAATGTTCCAAACCAAGACCATATAGTTGTCTCGCTCGCACACTGTCGTTCAGTTTTGCCTGGAAAGGGTCCCGTTAAAGCTCGCTGTACTGTCGCGCTGATGGAAATTTTCGGCCACGCAGATCACTTTGCTGCCGATATTCAACCGCCACAGTTGCGTACACTCCTGAATACATATATATAATTCGTAACATTAGTGAACACCCACCCACGTGCTGATTCCAACATAACCCCAGAGCCAAGTTCCAACTTAGCCAAGTGGGCTGAGGACAGCTAAAATTCGAGCAGCGATCAGGAGACTTGCAGTCTACCTGTAGTGAAAACAAGAATTGTGAACAGTATTATTGAAGGTAATTTCGAAGAGAATTTTTGAGGTTTCTGTGCGTTTGCTAACTAGGAATTCATTACAGTTTTCTTGGTCACCGGCGGTCAGCCCAGAGGCGCTGCCACGCTTTCGAATACATCTACATACCTCGCTACCGCCGGTGTCTCAACTTTGCGAAGTCGCAGTTCGCTGTACCTAACTGTACCTTCTCTGCAAGAATCAATTGGTACGACAGTAGCGCCGACAGGAGATCACATAGCGTCGTAGTCAGCAACAACTTGTAGACATCTGTGTCGAAATTTATGTAAAAACCGTCGATGTAGAACCTAACTAACAGAATGTGAGTGGAGCACGTGTCGTTACATAACGCATATGCATCGTCGTGAGTACTGTACAACCCCAACTGCAGGGTATGCTGACGTCACGGATAACGGAATGAGTCATACGCGCTGTGTGGCATTTTAGTAATCTGGCAACCCTACTGTGTTGGCCTTTTCTTTTGTTTTCGCGCCGAGCAATTCTCAAGCTTATTTTGTATTTAATAATTCGATTGAACAATGAATTAAAAGTAAAGTAAAACTTATATTAAGTAAAACCTTTTGTACAAGCAGCTACCAAAGCAATGTCAGTCTGAATATTATCATTTACCCATATATATGAATATTATTTGACTAACTCTTGTTCCACAGCTAACCGAACAGTTATTGGGCCCAAGATCTTGTTGCAGGTAGTACTGAGTGGTAAAATATATACATATTTAAGCGCGATGATTTAACTCCTTGAAAAGTGTGTATATTAACGGTGACATTTTTGTGTAAAGGCTTTTTTTTGATTCTTCTTTTGACTTAATGATGAATTTGAATTGAATTTTTAGAATTTAAATGATAGAACCACGTGTATATCGCATATGATAAATACTAAATGAAATGTGAATTTTGTTTGTTATTAAATGTCTAATATGACGAACTAAATAAACCTGAATCTGTCTAAGTACATAATGCCAATGAATTATCGAGGTTAAACATGAATTAACGTTTACTTTACGCCAACAAGGTTCCATGCATTACCAAGGTAGGGAGGGTATAGAGGAACGCGTGATCAATTCCAACTAGGATCACGTCCAAAACATCGTGTCTACAAGCTCCTGCTACCAGCTATACCGTTTTGGGGATATTTATTTTGAGATTATGTTGTTTTGTATTGATTAGAGTAGCGTCAGGAAGTGCACTTAACTTTTATCTAGTGGTGAGAACACAGGGATAGGAAAAACCCCGACCCCAATACCGGCGAGCTGAGCACAGAGCGCAGTATAGTGCACTAAACCTCCGATTCCCTCTCCAACCGAGGCTGTGGCCCGAGCACAATTCGCAGCCGTACCATTACACACATCCACCATCCACCATCCGATAACAGCTGACTTGAAGAGCAGGTGCTCATCTCAACATTAACGAAGGGGGATTTCAACTTGGAAAAACTGTCGCAAAATGACGTTCTCCTAATCTTATTGTACAATAATAGAATACATGGCATAAGATAATAGTTAAAATTCATATCTGAACTTTTATGACATATGCTATAACGAGTATGCATATATATTGCTGACTGGGGGAGAGCCTGACCTCTGTCTAGCCAAAAGAGTGCTGTTTTGGTAAATTATAGCAACTTTGGAACTTAATAGGAGTACATAGTACACTTTTAATTTATGTAGAGAAAGGCTTCCATTTACTTCCGTTAATTTATTAAATTATTAGACACGTTTTATTCTTCGATGAATACAGTTTTTTATACAGTTTTGTACATAGTTTTGACACTTCAATATACTCGAGATACACGCGACCTTCCTCTGCTGATGCTCAATCTCTACTGTGTGCGCGTTTATGACGCTTTTTAACACTAAAGAAAAATGTTATAGAACAGTACAACTGATCTGTTATAAAATAGGGCTGCCAATCCTACATTCGGCTATTCTGACAATTCATTCGACCCGAATGAGGACGACCACAACTTCATATATTCGGCGACAGTGTTTGTTTTATTTGGACCTTCATCATCTCCTACTTTTTCGACAAGGTATCGACCATGTCTCAACTTACGAGTCACGGCGTAGGGCCCTAAGAACTTCTTCTTCAACTTCAACCCTGCACCAAACTGCGTCCTCTTAATAGCTACTAAATCTCCGAGTTTGTACTCAGACTCTGGCTTCCTAGATTTGTTGAATGACTTGCGATTCTCGTCCTGAATCTTTGCGATGTTCTCCTTAGCTTCCTCTCGAATCTTCTCCTTCTCTTCCTGTAATTCTTTTAAGAAATCTTCCTCTAACAGCTTGTCTAACTCTTTATCATAGTTGGTCTTCATGTTGATCCCAGTAAGAATCTTGAATGGAGCTATCTTTGTACTTCTAGGTGGAGAGGAATTAATAAATTGTTAAACTCTGCCTACATGCTTATACCAAGCTTTCGGGTCTTCCGCACAAAGTTTTGTCAATATAGTGATGACAATCCTATTGATACGCTCTACTTGACCGTTGCCACGTGGCACTCCTGTGGCTACCAATAAATGCTGAATATTGTGATCCTTACAGTATTCCTGAAAAACATTGGCTGTGAATGCCGTTCCACGATCCGTGATTATACGATTTGGGTTACCGAAAACTTCAGACTGCCTTTCCATTCTATCCACTACTTCGTCAGCGCCAGTACTCTTAGTGGGGTAAAGCCACACAAATTTAGAGAAAGCGTCGACCACTACTAAGATATGATTGTATTGTTTTTTTTGTAATGTCCATGGGGCCAATATGGTCAATATGATAGGTCTGTAACGGATCGTCTGCCTTGTTTATTGCGTTTAAGAAGCCCTCTTTTTTCCCATACTTAGCCTCGCCAACTATGCACTCTACACAGGACTTCACTATAGTTTGAGCCTTCTTCTCTAAATCTGGGATGTAATAATCGCGCTGCACCAAGTCAATTGTCCTTTTGACGCCAAAGTGTCCTTGTCGGTGAGCAGTGTTGATTATTTCGTTCTCCATGGCTGATGGGATTACTATAAGCTCTTTTATAGAATTCTTATGGAGAACTTCGTGCTTCAAATAGAAGTCATCGTAGGTATTTGTTTCCAGGACCTTACAAATGGCTTTTATCCATTCATCCTGACGTTGAGCCTGTTGAATTCGATGTCTGACTGAATCTTGAAGCAACAGGGTATGTACTCGGCTTAAGGCGTCGACATGTTTCATCCTTGTGCCTGGACGATGCTCTATTGTGTACTCAAAGTCTTGTAAAAACATGGCCCAACGAGATACTTTCACTGGGACATCATTCTTCCGCATGGTCATAGCAAACGCATTGCAGTCGGTGACGATCTTAATCTTTCTCCCCAGCAGGTAGATTCTCCATTTCTTTAGAGCTTGTACTATAGCGAGTACTTCTAGCTCATAAGAAGGATATTTCTCCTCGGCATCTGTTGTCTTGCGGCTCATGTACTCTACCGGGTGAAATTCTTGATCAGCTGAATCCTTTTGAAGAAGGACTGCTCCATATCCGTACATGCTTGCATCACAATGGACTTCTGTAGCACTCTTTTGATCGAATAACTTCAGTACAGGCGAACTAGGGATACTTTTAATTGCTTAAACGATGCTAACTCTTCCTCGCCCATCTTAAAGGAAGCGCTCTTCCTAAGCAAGTTCGACAAAGGTCTAGCAATAATAGCGAAGTCTTTCACAAACCTTCGGAAATAGGATGTTAAGCCAAGATACCGTTGAACTCCTTTTTTGTCTCGCGGGACTGGAAAATTTTCGACTGCACAAGTCTTCTCTGCTGATGGTTGGATAGTTGCGTTTTCGACTATATAGCCCAGGAATTGGACCCTCTTCTGTAAAACCTGACACTTTTCCCACTTAATACGCAGACCTGAACTCTTTGCAACATCTAAAACTTTCTTTAATTTCTCCTTTCTTCTTGTTCGTCTTTTGATGGAATAATCAAATCATCCATGTACAGGATTAGGGTATTGTCTTCAATTAATGGCCTGAGCACTGCAAAAATGTATCGCATAAATTTAATTTTAATTTAATTTAATTTATTTTAAAATGCTTTCCTAACGCTACAAGTTTATAACTTATAATTAGTGCGATAGTCACGTAGGACAAATTACTCATAAGTACAGATAGATGGAATTCTTAAGATTACGCTTAAACATTATTGGTTAAGGAAAAGGGTCGCTTTGTTTTTTTTATTTAAGTTTTTTTTTTTTTTTTTTTTTTTTTTTATTATATTGTGCTAGTATCTTGTAGGTGTAATGTGAGTTTTGACTTAAACTGCGTGGCGCTACTAATATTTTTTAAAGTGTTTGGGAGCTGGTTCCATAGCCTTATTGCGTGTACAAAAAACTGCCTTTCAGAAAGTAGAGATCTGTGTCTTACTTGAATTATGTTATTTGCTCTTCTTGAGGAAGTGAATCTTAATACTTCAAAGAGATAGGTTGGTTCCCTCGTGTAAATTATTTTGTGCAGATATATTAAAACTCTCAGCTTCATCCAGTCTGTCAAATTAAGTTCAAATATTCTATATGCATAGTTTGTCACATGGTCAAATCGACGTAGATTGAATATAAATCTTGCTATATTATTATATGCAACTTTTATTTTTTGATGGCTGGCTGCATCGCAATTTGAAAAAATTTCTATTCCATAAAAAAGTGTTGGGATTAAACAGGTCTTGGCAATTAACATACGAACATTTATGGGTAACAGACTTTTAACAGGACAGAGAGATCTTAGTAAACCGTACGTTTTCCCTATAGCTTTATTTATATGGTCATTCCAACTAAGTTTATTATTGAATATGATACCCAAGTTTGTAGAATTTTCAACATATTTAATGGGCATGCTGTTTATCAACAATGGCTGCAGGTCAGCAATATTTACTTTCTTTTTATAAATTACGAGACATTTAGATTTTGTTGGGTTTAGACCAAGGCCATTGTCTTTGGCCCAGCTGCTAATTTTATCAAGCTCTCGATTACAAATATTCACACACTCGTTAATTCTACTAATGGGACGGCTAACATACATCTGGACATCATCGGCGTACATGTGAACATCACTATTTGACAACACACAGGGAAGGTCATTGACATATAGAGTAAACAGTAAAGGACCAAGAACTGAGCCTTGAGGCACACCACGTTTAAGGACTACAAGAGAAGACGAAACATTAGATATTACTACAGACTGCCGGCGATTTTTTAGGTACGAGGTCATAAGTTTGACAGAAGTGGTTGAAAAATTGAACTGAGTTTTCAATTTTGAACACAAAACATCATGATTAACAGAGTCAAAAGCTTTACTATAGTCAAGAAGTACTAGAAGCGTCACGTTGGATTTGTCTGCATGTTTACGTATATCCTCCGAAATTTTTAGGATTGCCGAGGTGCAGCTACGTTTTATTCTGAATTCCGATTGGTTGTTGTTAAGTAGAGCATTATCACCTATATATGCGTTTATTTGGGCTGCCATAATGTTCTCAAAGGCTTTCGATAAGAACGGTAGAATTGATATAGGTCTATATTCCTTGTTGGCTTTCATAATTGGTATAATTTTTGCGATTTTCCAACAGTCAGGAAATGCGGATGTTGTAAATGCAGTGTTAAAAATGTGAGTTATGTATGTAAGAATTTTGGGAAGTATTAATTTAATGAATTTAGGATTTATTTCGTCTAGTCCGATTGCGTCTGATTTAATTTTAAGAATATTGACAAGAACTTCGTACTGATTAACACAAACAAATCTAAAACTATTATCACAGAAATTTTCAGGTACTGAATTCAGGTACAAATTGCTATCGTCGATTTCAGGTACATTGCATTTTGAGAGTTGTTGGTTCAGCTCTTCAACATTAACATCCTGTCCCGGCGTTGATTTTTGTTTTCCTATCCCTAGTGACTTGATTTCTTTCCAGGTTTGTCTAGACGATGTTGAGTTTTTGAATTTTCGAAAATATAATTTTGACTTTGCGGTGTCAATAAGTTTAGTGACTGTGTGTCTCAATGATTTAAATTGGGCATAATGTGGCGGAGTCTTATACCTTTTCCACTTTTGATATGCAAAGTTTCGCTTTTGTATTGCTGACTTAATTTCATTATTAAACCACGGTTTAATAAAATGTTTAATGGGCTTTACTTTTTAATGGGCTTACTTTACTTTACTTTGTTCGTCTACATCTGGAAGACAGTAAATGTTATTCCAGTTGCATTTATCGAGTTCGGTATTTAGAAGGTAATAGTCTATATTATTAAAATCCCTAAATACTATTTCTTCATTATACTGAAGGTCAAAATTATAGGTCAAGTATATAAGGTCATGTTTTGAGAACGACGGCACAATGAGTTGGTCATACAAACATATTTTTTCAACATCACTAACAAAAAATACATCTAACAATGAGCTGCATGCTCTGCTGAAATGAGTCGGATAAGTGGAGTTTACAAGATTCAAGCCTAGTGATTCCATGTTAATTTTAAGGTGCTCTTCCCGAAGTATGTTGCTGTTGAGATCACCCGCTAAAAGTATATCTTCATAATTTATAGAGATGTCTGATAGCTTATTTAAAATATCGTCATAGTTAATGCTACTACGTGGGCGGTATATGCAACCCAGCAGCATTTTTTTTTGTGAGGACTGATTTTTAATTTCAAGGAATAAGTATTCTATTGGGCTGCTATCGGGATGTTTACATATAAACTTGGACACTAATTTTTTACTAACATAGATTGCTACCCCACCTCCATGACTGACACGGTCCGCTCGGTAAACATTATAGCCATCACACGAAATTATAACATCACAAACATTATCGCCAAGCCATGTTTCAGAGACACATATAATATCTAGACCAGAATTTACAAATAAATATTTAAACTCATCGACTTTTCTCGGCAAACTTTGAGCATTAATGTGACAAACTTTAAGCCCAGCTCTCTGCTTTGTCAGTATGCGCAATAGGGTATGGCTATTTACTTCGTTTAGGTCTTCCATTTCCAAAATTTAAATAAAATTATTAGCTGCTCACGCACTAGGTATGAAAAATTAAATTGATAAAACATCACGGAGAACATTAAGTAAACAAAGCGACCTACAATAATTTCTAATCTAACAAATACTAAAACTATGGATCTGCGTTTAAAACTAATCTCGAAATGAACTATTTCTCGACGGGCCTCCCAAATTGTTGCTCAGCTCAGAAAGCTCGTGCAAGCTCCGCACATTGTGAGCTTCCACTCCGTCGATCATCTTTACAAAGACATCTCCACGGCGAGTAAAGACAGCTGTGAGGCGCTTGTGCTTTTTGAGATGCATTGCTCTCTTGAAGACCTCGTAATTATGCTTTGTCAGCTGCTCATTTATGTAGATCAGTGCTGGCGACTCCAGACCAATTAGCTGTAAGCTCAGTTGTGTTTTTGTAGTTCGCCGGTATGCCCCTATTGCTCGTAGTAACGTCGCTTTTTCGCGCACGTGTTCCATCTTTATGTGGATAATTGGGTCTACAAGTGTTTGGCCGGTTTGTCGGGGCCGCACTCTGTAGATGGATCTCACCAGTGGAGGCGGAGTTAAATGGAGTGAAAAACAGAGCCGGTTGAAAAGCGTTTTGAGATTTTCTCCCTCCGCTTGCGGTACCCCATGCCAGCGCAAGGTACATGAGACCGCTGCGTCTTCCTCTGCTACACATTTGGCTGCCAGTCTGGCATCCAAGTCACCAACCTGTTGCTTCAGCTGATCGACCAAACCTCCAGCAGTGTTTGGTGCCGCCAATTTGCCGGTCAAGTCGTGGACCTGCTGCTTCAGCTCAGCTACCACCTTTACCTCATTCTCCAGCTGGCTCACACGTTGAGTGAGAGTGTGGATTTCTTCGGTCATCGCCTGGAACTTCTCCTGGAGAGAGCTGAGGAAACGTGCCTCGCTCTCTCGAAACTCCTTGCCCAAGATTTTCTTCTGCTCATCAAATCTGGCATCCATCAGCTGGAGCATCTTGGCGGATGTTGCATCCGACAAGCGGGTCGCCCTCTGATCAGGGCTTGTTGCAACCCGCAGACGCTTATTCGCCGACATGTTGTGGTTTTTATTTTGTTATGTGTTTATTTATTGAGAGTTGAGTGATTTTTTGTTTGTTTCTGAGTGGTTTTATTCTGTTTCTATTGCGTTTGACTGTATTACGGTTATTTCTTCTATGCTGTTTGTAAGTGGTTCGTTTGAGTGAGTGTTGTAATTTACTTCACTGCACTTTTTGCCTCTAGAAAATGTATTTTAATTTGTTTATTTGAAGTTCAATTGTTTTATGTGCACTGAATCGGTGTTACGCGCAGGCTTACGCGGTTGTTGTTGGACATTTGATGATTTATTAAGCGTATTTCTTGTGATTTAAGCCGAAATTCCGAGGAGCTCTAGGATTTGCGACTTTCTTTTTTAAACACTGCAGGGGAATTGGAAATTCCGAATGGTACGAAGCAGAATTCGTATTGACCGCTTTGGGTGACGAACGCGGTGTATTTGCGAGAGCTTTCCTGCACGGGGACATGGAAAAATCCGTTTGATAAGTCTAACGTTGTAAATACTTTTCCCTTCTGAAGCTTATGTAAAACATCGTCGATCAAGGCCATAGGGAAATTATCGCGAATAATCTTCTGGTTCAATTTGCGGTAATCGCAACAGAGTCTTTTGGTGCCATCCTTTTTTGCAACCAAAACTATGGGTGAGGCGTATTCGGAAACACTTTGACGAATGATTCCTTCCTTTAGCCAATCCCTAATCTGCTTGTCCACTTTCTCAGTTTCCTCGTACGGTAAGCGCCTAGGTCTCTGATAGACTGGGATTTCATCTGTGAGGAGTATTTTCATTTCTACTGGGCTTGACTCTGGCTTTAATGGCTTGTAATTTCGAACTAACCCAACCACTGCTGCTCTTATTTCGGTACTCAAGTGAAGCAGATCTAAATCTGGAACAATGTCTTCAATAAAATTAGATGCCATTAACTGATAGAAAGTTTCTGTCAAGTCTGAAATGTTAGTGGAAGTCGCATTGACAGCCACATTTTGATTGTCACTATAATGAGTGAGACCTAAGTCATAGCTTCGACTGTTTTCATCTCTACCTAAGGTGAGATCGGACATATGGCCAAGATCTACTGAATGAACTGCGTGAAAAACGACTCCTTTTGCTCCAATTGTTGCGGTTACTGTATTAAGGACATCGCTACCGATCACACCTTCATAAAGGGTATCCTTGTCACGCACTACATGAAAGCACATGTCAACATCAGCGTCATCCAACTTCGTCGCAACTAAGAATGAGCCTAGAGTGTATATCTTCTTGCCACCTATTCCAACAAGCTCCTTGATATCAGGTTTGAGAATATCAGGATAGATGCGAGTGTACGCTGTCTCGGAAATGGTACAAATATCGCTGCCAGAATCGAATAACGCCGTAATCTGGTCGTTACCAATGTTAATGTTTTTAAACGCTCTGTTGAAAGTTAACTGGGACAGCTGCTGAATGTTTGAGTTTTCATTTTTCACTTCCTTACGAGCTTCTTTGGTACCGCATTGATTTGCCTTGTGACCTAACTGATTGCATTTGAAACATTTTATACCTACTTCCTTACAATCCTTTGCAATATGATTGCTGCCACCACACTTAAAGCAACGTCTGCCATCTTGGTTAGTTTTGACTAACGAACTGTCAAACTTTGGCTTTGGTTTAAACCCCTGACTCGCGCAAATTTTCTCGTAAACCTTAAGTTTCTCACGAAACTCCTTAAGATTGGACGCCTGGTACAAACAACTTTTATTTTGCTTCGAATCTGGTATACCCTCCACTATGTATTCTATAATACTTTCTTCGTCCAACTTTGACTGATTTGCTAATGCGGTCATACTGTAGAAGTATTCTATCAAACTCTCTTTCTGGGTTTTCTTCCTATTTTCGAGCATCTTGTGCACCTGTTTTGCTGTAAGCTTCTCCCCAAATTCATTTTTTAGAGCTTCTTTTAATGCATTCCAATCATTTATTCCTGGTTGGCTACCCAAGAATAATTTTGCAGCTCCCTTTACCAACTGTCTGCCGTAAATGAACTTTTGAAGATCAGTCCACCCAACTGTAATAGAATTAAGCTCGAAGTCTGCGAGCCACTCATCAATATCTGGAGAACCATTTCCAGTGAATGCTGAAAGCGAATCTTCAATATCTCTCAGTGTGAACGCCATGGCTGAGGGTTGAGAATTAGAAGAACCTGACTCCACGACGTTGGATTCCTCGTACACTGACTCTTCTGAACTTTCTGTGTTTTCCTCCTGGTCGATATTTTCCCCCTCAAAATAGGAGATGAGTCTTTCCTGTAATACAGCTTTAAGGCCTGAACTTGGTAATCTTAATTCTTTTAATTTGTCTTTAAGCTCTGCAACAGAAAATCGTGTGATCTCTTCAACATTCATATTTTCTACACTTACATAACTTATTTTATATTACTTAATACAAAAGAACAATTTAAATGAGAATAAAATATTGTTTACGTTGCAATAAATTGTTTTGTTTAAGTTCAAATTCGTGGTATCAATTAAATAACGCTTGTATGGATTTATACTTGCGAACCGCCAGCTGTCTCTCGTCTTTTGTTGCTCATCTCTGATATTTGCCACTGCTTTTCAAATTCGTCTCTGGTAAATCGTTCAACTAAAAGCTGCAACCGTTGTCTTCTCTGATGACTGCTTTGCGAACTGCTTTTCAACTTCGTCTTCACTCGCGCCTTCAATATCGCCTTCGATCACGCCTTCAATCACGCCTTCAATCGCGCCTCCAGGTTTGATCAATCGCTTTCAACTCCAGTGGCGTCACTTTGCCGCCTCGTCTCAATAACCCTCTCTGGATCTCTGCTCCCTCGTAATCTCCTCCAGATTTTACGCTTCCAAGATCTCCTCCTGGTCAAGTTGTCGCATTAGCCATTATTGTCGCTCTCTGCGACAACGGATTGTAAAACGCCTTTCGTCGTCTTCCGTTAGGAATTTACTTCTCGCCACAAAACCAATTTTGCACTCAGGTTGGCAAACTGCGCAATAAATTTTGTAGTTTTGTAGTTGCAGAATTTCACAATACTTTGCAAAACTTGGTGGAATTGCGCAATATGAAAATTCTCAGCTCTTCTGGATGGTTTTTTGTCTCTCTTTTTCGTAATCACTTTAGTTGTATTACTTTCTAGTTTCTCCGTTTAGTTTTAATTATTAAACTGCGATCGATGGATTCTTAGCACAAAAACTTGATGGTTGTTTGGCCGCGTATCACACTCAATTGGCACGTTTGTGGATTGATCCCGGACGAGCCCCCAAAATTGTAGAGAAAGGCTTCCATTTACTTCCGTTAATTTATTAAATTATTAGACACGTTTTATTCTTCGATGAATACAGTTTTTTATACAGTTTTGTACATAGTTTTGACACTTCAATATACTCGAGATACACGCGACCTTCCTCTGCTGATGCTCAATCTCTACTGTGTGCGCGTTTATGACGCTTTTTAACACTAAAGAAAAATGTTATAGAACAGTACAACTGATCTGTTATAAAATAGGGCTGCCAATCCTACATTTATATTAGTTATTATTTACGAAGTGCATTACATTATGTTTTCGTACGCAGAACAGCATACATTTTGGCTCAACGGAGTCTTTTGTTACCTTCTTCACACAGCCGCTTAAAATCGCTCTTGCAATTTTAGGACGAACTGTGGTTAGACAGAGAATCGCTCAAGCGCGCAGCTGATCGCCACAAACAACCCCGAAGCCGTGCTAAAGAAAAACAAAACCTCGTTAGATTGGGATGATGCAGCCAGGAACGCTTTTCAGGAATTGAAACATAGACTGACAACGGCTCCTATCCTTGCAACACCTATCTTTTATATGCCTTTTGTGTTATTGTGTGACGCTAGTTCTTTTGGACTTGGATGTGTTTTGGCCCAAAGGAATGAAGAGGGTTTCGAGATGCCTGTCGGTTACATGTCAGTGAAACTATCCAAGGCTCAACGGAACTACACCGTCACAGAACTAGAGTGCCTTGCGGTTATTAAGGGAATAAAGAAGTTTCGCGCCTACATTGAAGGGCAGGATTTCTTGGTAGTAATGGACCATGCAGCGTTACAATGGCTCATGCGCCAAAAGGACTTGTCTGGTAGACTTGCTCGTTGGTCTATACAACTACAAGGTTTCGATTTCCGTATAGAGCACAGGAAAGGTTTTCAAACCGTCATCGCGGACACGCTTTCGAGACAGAATGAGTCAGCGGAAGAATTCGAGAACCTAGGCCCGATTATTGATTTGGAATCAGAACATTTTCGCTCGTTGGAATACCTTGACCTGATGGAACGCATTCGTCAGAATCAAGAAAAACTTCCCGATTTAAGGCTAACAAACGGTTATGTATATAAACGCACTGAAAGAGTAACTAGCGAGACTGAATCTGATGAAAGTTTAAGGAAATTATGGATACCTTCTGGATTAGTTAACAGCGTCCTGCAACAAGCACATAAATCACCAGGATCTGCTCATTGTGGTATAGGGGAAACAGTGTAAAAACTTAAAAGATATCTGTTTTGGCCGAAGATGCTTGTTCAAATTCGAGAATATGTAAGTAATTGCACCGTTTGTAAGCAGACCAAGAGTCCGAATGTTGTACTCAGACCTCCAATGGGGAAACCCAGAGAGACAGATAGACCATTCCAACGATTCTACATGGATCTATTAGGTCCATATCCTCGTTCGAAGGCCGAAGTTTACAAAATTCCATTTCCTTTGTCCTCGGAAAAAATTTGTGAGTTTTTGGAAAAGCATATTCTGTTTACATTTGGCGTACCCGAATCCATTCTGACTGATAATGGATCCCAATTCCGTTCAGGTTTCTTTAAAGCGTTTCTTACCAGATATTCGATCAAGCACATATGCACTGCAGTTTACTCTCCACAGATAAACGCAAGTGGGCGCTTAAACCGATCTGTCTTGGCCGCAATTAGAGCGTACGTAGGGAAAGATCATACAACCTGGGATCAAAGACTGAATGAGATAAACGGAGCTATTCGATCTAGTCTTCACACAACAACAGGATTTTCGCCATATTTCCTAACGTTTGGACAAAACATGATTTTATGTGGTAAAGATTATGAATTGTTGAGGAAACTCAATCTGTTATCAGACGACACCAGGTGAGTTTACCCCAAAGCTTTGCAATTGGCTAGGCATGAAGCTAAGTTTAACACCGCTAAGGCTCATGAGGCTAACGCTAGAATATACAACTTGAGGAGCAGAAACATCCAATTCAGCGTAGGAGATCAAGTTTACGTACGTAACTTCTCACAGAGCAATGCTAGTAAACAGTTTAGCCATAAATTAGCTCAAGTGTTCGTCACAGCAACTGTAACCAGAAAATTGAGTCCAGCGTATTACGAGTTATCCAACGAGAATGGCCGTAAGATGGGCGTATATCACGTAAAGGATATACAAACAAAATAACACGTGCTGATTCCAACATAACCCCAGAGCCAAGTTCCAACTTAGCCAAGTGGGCTGAGGACAGCTAAAATTCGAGCAGCGATCAGGAGACTTGCAGTCTACCTGTAGTGAAAACAAGAATTGTGAACAGTATTATTGAAGGTAATTTCGAAGAGAATTTTTGAGGTTTCTGTGCGTTTGCTAACTAGGAATTCATTACAGTTTTCTTGGTCACCGGCGGTCAGCCCAGAGGCGCTGCCACGCTTTCGAATACATCTACATACCTCGCTACCGCCGGTGTCTCAACTTTGCGAAGTCGCAGTTCGCTGTACCTAACTGTACCTTCTCTGCAAGAATCAATTGGTCGACAGTAGCGCCGACAGGAGATCACATAGCGTCGTAGTCAGCAACAACTTGTAGACATCTGTGTCGAAATTTATGTAAACACCGTCGATGTAGAACCTAACTAACAGAATGTGAGTGGAGCACGTGTCGTTACATAACGCATATGCATCGTCGTGAGTACTGTACAACCCCAACTGCAGGGTATGCTGACGTCACGGATAACGGAATGAGTCATACGCGCTGTGTGGCATTTTAGTAATCTGGCAACCCTACTGTGTTGGCCTTTTCTTTTGTTTTCGCGCCGAGCAATTCTCAAGCTTATTTTGTATTTAATAATTCGATTGAACAATGAATTAAAAGTAAAGTAAAACTTATATTAAGTAAAACCTTTTGTACAAGCAGCTACCAAAGCAATGTCAGTCTGAATATTATCATTTACCCATATATATGAATATTATTTGACTAACTCTTGTTCCACAGCTAACCGAACAGTTATTGGGCCCAAGATCTTGTTGCAGGTAGTACTGAGTGGTAAAATATATACATATTTAAGCGCGATGATTTAACTCCTTGAAAAGTGTGTATATTAACGGTGACATTTTTGTGTAAAGGCTTTTTTTTGATTCTTCTTTTGACTTAATGATGAATTTGAATTAAATTTTTAGAATTTAAATGATAGAACCACGTGTATATCGCATATGATAAATACTAAATGAAACGTGTACAACTAAATGAATTTCGTTTGTTATTAAATGTCTAATATGACGAACTAAATAAACCTGAATCTGTCTAAGTACATAATGCCAATGAATTATCGAGGTTAAACATGAAGTAACGTTTACTTTACTAAATGAAATGTGTACAACTAAATTAATTTCGTTTGTTATTAAATGTCTAATATGACGAACTAAATAAACCTGAATCTGTCTAAGTACATAATGCCAATGAATTATCGAGGTTAAACATGAAGTAACGTTTACTTTACGCCAACAAGGTTCCATGCATTACCAAGGTAGGGAGGGTATAGAGGAACGCGTGATCAATTCCAACTAGGATCACGTCCAAAACATCGTGTCTACAAGCTCCTGCTACCAGCTATACCGTTTTGGGGATATTTATTTTGAGATTATGTTGTTTTGTATTGATTAGAGTAGCGTCAGGAAGTGCACTTAACTTTTATCTAGTGGTGAGAACACAGGGATAGGAAAAACCCCGACCCCAATACCGGCGAGCTGAACACAGAGCGCAGTATAGTGCACTAAACCTCCGATTCCCTCTCCAACCGAGGCTGTGGCCCGAGCACAATTCGCAGCCGTACCATTACACACATCCACCATCCACCATCCGATAACAGCTGACTTGAAGAGCAGGTGCTCATCTCAACATTAACGAAGGGGGATTTCAACTTGGAAAAACTGTCGCAAAATGACGTTCTCCTAATCTTATTGTACAATAATAGAATACATGGCATAAGATAATAGTTAAAATTCATATCTGAACTTTTATGACATATGCTATAACGAGTATGCATATATATTGCTGACTGGGGGAGAGCCTGACCTCTGTCTAGCCAAAAGAGTGCTGTTTTGGTAAATTATAGCAACTTTGGAACTTAATAGGAGTACATAGTACACTTTTAATTTATATTAGTTATTATTTACGAAGTGCATTACATTATGTTTTCGTACGCAGAACAGCATACATTTTGGCTCAACGGAGTCTTTTGTTATCTTCTTCACACAGCCGCTTAAAATCGCTCTTGCAATTTTAGGACGAACTGTGGTTAGACAGAGAATCGCTCAAGCGCGCAGCTGATCGCCACAAACAACCCCGAAGCCGTGCTAAAGAAAAACAAAACCTCGTTAGATTGGGATGATGCAGCCAGGAACGCTTTTCAGGAATTGAAACATAGACTGACAACGGCTCCTATCTTTGCAACACCTATCTTTTATATGCCTTTTGTGTTATTGTGTGACGCTAGTTCTTTTGGACTTGGATGTGTTTTGGCCCAAAGGAATGAAGAGGGTTTCGAGATGCCTGTCGGTTACATGTCAGTGAAACTATCCAAGGCTCAACGGAACTACACCGTCACAGAACTAGAGTGCCTTGCGGTTATTAAGGGAATAAAGAAGTTTCGCGCCTACATTGAAGGGCAGGATTTCTTGGTAGTAATGGACCATGCAGCGTTACAATGGCTCATGCGCCAAAAGGACTTGTCTGGTAGACTTGCTCGTTGGTCTATACAACTACAAGGTTTCGATTTCCGTATAGAGCACAGGAAAGGTTTTCAAACCGTCATCGCGGACACGCTTTCGAGACAGAATGAGTCAGCGGAAGAATTCGAGAACCTAGGCCCGATTATTGATTTGGAATCAGAACATTTTCGCTCGTTGGAATACCTTGACCTGATGGAACGCATTCGTCAGAATCAAGAAAAACTTCCCGATTTAAGGCTAACAAACGGTTATGTATATAAACGCACTGAAAGAGTAACTAGCGAGACTGAATCTGATGAAAGTTTAAGGAAATTATGGATACCTTCTGGATTAGTTAACAGCGTCCTGCAACAAGCACATAAATCACCAGGATCTGCTCATTGTGGTATAGGGGAAACAGTGTAAAAACTTAAAAGATATCTGTTTTGGCCGAAGATGCTTGTTCAAATTCGAGAATATGTAAGTAATTGCACCGTTTCTAAGCAGACCAAGAGTCCGAATGTTGTACTCAGACCTCCAATGGGGAAACCCAGAGAGACAGATAGACCATTCCAACGATTCTACATGGATCTATTAGGTCCATATCCTCGTTCGAAGGCCGGGAATATTGGCTTACTGATTCTCGTCGATCAGTTTACTAAATTCCATTTCCTTTGTCCATTAAAGAGATTTACCTCGGAAAAAATTTGTGAGTTTTTGGAGAAGCATATTCTGTTTACATTTGGCGTACCCGAATCCATTCTGACTGATAATGGATCCCAATTCCGTTCAGGTTTCTTTGAAGCGTTTCTTACCAGATATTCGATCAAGCACATATGCACTGCAGTTTACTCTCCACAGATAAACGCAAGTGAGCGCTTAAACCGATCTGTCTTGGCCGCAATTAGAGCGAACGTAGGGAAAGATCATACAACCTGGGATCAAAGACTGAATGAGATAAACGGAGCTATTCGATCAAGTCTTCACACAACAACAGGATTTTCGCCATATTTCCTAACGTTTGGACAAAACATGATTTTATGTGGTAAAGATTATGAATTGTTGAGGAAACTCAATCTGTTATCAGACGACACCAGGTGAGTTTACCCCAAAGCTTTGCAATTGGCTAGGCATGAAGCTAAGTTTAACACCGCTAAGGCTCATGAGGCTAACGCTAGAATATACAACTTGAGGAGCAGAAACATCCAATTCAGCGTAGGAGATCAAGTTTACGTACGTAACTTCTCACAAAGCAATGCTCAAGTGTTCGTCACAGCAACTGTAACCAGAAAATTGAGTCCAGCGTATTACGAGTTATCCAACGAGAATGGCCGTAAGATGGGCGTATATCACGTAAAGGATATACATACAAGATAAGAAGCACTGTCCTTTTTCAGATTACGATTCCATTGGTAAACTCCTGAACATAATCTGTGGTTGTAGTGGCCAGTATAGAGAAAGATTAGTATTTTCTAACAGCGTACAAAATTATTAGATCAGCTAAGGGTTAAAGAATATGGAAGGGAGAGCTTTGCAACCGACTAGAATGTTCCAAGCCAAGACCATATAGTTGTCTCGCTCGCACACTGTCGTTCAGTTTTGCCTGGAAAGGGTCCCGTTAAAGCTCGCTGTACTGTCGCGCTGATGGAAATTTTCGGCCACGCAGATCACTTTGCTGCCGATATTCAACCGCCACAGTTGCGTACACTCCTGAATACATATATATAATAAATATATATAACTGTACCTTCTCTGCAAGAATCAATTGGTACGACAGTAGCGCCGACAGGAGATCACATAGCGTCGTAGTCAGCAACAACTTGTAGACATCTGTGTCGAAATTTATGTAAAAACCGTCGATGTAGAACCTAACTAACAGAATGTGAGTGGAGCACGTGTCGTTACATAACGCATATGCATCGTCGTGAGTACTGTACAACCCCAACTGCAGGGTATGCTGACGTCACGGATAACGCGCGAGCGTTAAAATGAGAGCGCACATACACGCATCACCTTGCTGTGTGGCATTTTAGTAATCTGGCAACCCTACTGTATTGGCCTTTTCTTTTGTTTTCGCGCCGAGCAATTCTCAAGCTTATTTTGTATTAAATAATTCGATTGAACAATGAATCAAAAGTAAAGTAAAACTTATATTAAGTAAAACCTTTTGTACAAGCAGCTACCAAAGCAATGCCAGTCTGAATATTATCATTTACCCATATATATGAATATTATTTGACTAACTCTTGTTCCACAGCTAACCGAACAGTTATTGGGCCCAAGATCTTGTTGCAGGTAGTACTGAGTGGTAAAATATATACATATTTAAGCGCGATGATTTAACTCCTTGAAAAGTGTGTATATTAACGGTGACATTTTTGTGTAAAGGCTTTTTTTTGATTCTTCTTTTGACTTAATGATGAATTTGAATTAAATTTTTAGAATTTAAATGATAGAACCACGTGTATATCGCATATGATAAATACTAAATGAAACGTGTACAACTAAATGAATTTCGTTTGTTATTAAATGTCTAATATGACGAACTAAATAAACCTGAATCTGTCTAAGTACATAATGCCAATGAATTATCGAGGTTAAACATGAAGTAACGTTTACTTTACTAAATGAAATGTGTACAACTAAATTAATTTCGTTTGTTATTAAATGTCTAATATGACGAACTAAATAAACCTGAATCTGTCTAAGTACATAATGCCAATGAATTATCGAGGTTAAACATGAAGTAACGTTTACTTTACGCCAACAAGGTTCCATGCATTACCAAGGTAGGGAGGGTATAGAGGAACGCGTGATCAATTCCAACTAGGATCACGTCCAAAACATCGTGTCTACAAGCTCCTGCTACCAGCTATACCGTTTTGGGGATATTTATTTTGAGATTTTGTTGTTTTGTATTGATTAGAGTAGCGTCAGGAAGTGCACTTAACTTTTATCTAGTGGTGAGAACACAGGGATAGGAAAAACCCCGACCCCAATACCGGCGAGCTGAGCACAGAGCGCAGTATAGTGCACTAAACCTCCGATTCCCTCTCCAACCGAGGCTGTGGCCCGAACACAATTCGCAGTCGTACCATTACACACATCCACCATCCACCATCCGATAACAGCTGACTTGAAGAGCAGGCGCTCATCTCAACATTAACGAAGGGGGATTTCAACTTGGAAAAACTGTCGCAAAATGACGTTCTCCTAATCTTATTGTACAATAATAGAATACATGGCATAAGATAATAGTTAAAATTCATATCTGAACTTTTATGACATATGCTATAACGAGTATGCATAGATATTGCTGACTGGGGGAGAGCCTGACCTCTGTCTAGCCAAATGAGTGCTGTTTTGGTAAATTATAGCAACTTTGGAACTTAATAGGAGTACATAGTACACTTTTAATTAATATTAGTTATTATTTACGAAGTGCATTACATTATGTTTTCGTACGCAGAACAGCATACATTTTGGCCGCTTAAAATCGCTGTTGGAATTTTAGGACGAACTGTGTTTAGACAGAGAATCGCTCAAGCGCGCAGCTGATCGCCACAAACAACCCCGAAGCCGTGCGGAAAGGAGATGCAAATTTAGTGATCCTGATAATAAAATGGATTACAATTCAAAGCTATTAAAATGTGAGCGCTGACAGATGGAATGTTTTCAGCGGCAAATGATTTGTTTATTGTTATTAGCAAATTGTCCAGTAATGAGAATTCCATCATGTAGTATTGAAAATTATTTGTTGACCAACTTTTAAATATTTATAGCACTTTATACGCTTATTTGACTAATTCCTTTTTTCAAGCAACAATTTGGACAATTTTGGGAGATGGATGCGCCTACAAAATATTTAGCAAGCCAACATCGATGTTTTTCGGAATTTTTTTCGTGACTTAGACCTTGCGAAATGTTATCAAAGTTTTCTTTAAAATTACACATACGACACGTAAACAGAACGAATTTGGTCAAAAAAATCGTTGTCCCATTTTTATACCCGTTACTCGTAGAGTAAAAGGGTATATTGTATTCGTGCAAAAGTATGTAACAGGGAGAAGGAAGCTTTTCCGACCCTATAAAGTATATATATTCTTAATCAGGATCACTAGCCGAGTCGAACTAGCCATGTCCGTCTGTCCGTCTGTCCGTCCGTCCGTCTGTCCGTCTGTCCGTCTGTCCGTCTGTCCGTCCGTATGAACGCTGAAATCTCGGAAACTATAAAAGCTAGAGGATTGGCATTTTGCATGCATATTCTTGGAGTTCCTACGCAGCGCAAGTTTATTTCAAAATGGTGCCACGCCCCCTCTAACGCCCTCAATCGCCCTACACCATTTTTTGAAAGAAGTCTGGCGCCCACACCATTAAAGATTTTGGAAAACTAAAAATGTAGTTTTATTGTGAAATTTTTCAAATTGGACCATTCGTCAAAAAGTTATGCCCGATCAAAGATTTTATATATCTATCTCCCTCGCACTCCCTTAGCTGAGTAACGGGTATCTGATAGTCGGGGCACCCGACTATAGCGTTCTCTCTTGTTAGTCCTGTCAAATTATGAATTTTGTTGCACTAATTGATTAAAAGAGGGAGAGCAAAACATCAAATGAACTGTTGAAATCTATGCCACCTAGATTAAAAAAACTTTTATCGAAGGCAACAGTGCGTATGGGTGATAAGCTTTGAAGCCAATTCGCAGACCCTATAACCCCTTTTCAAAAAAATGTTGGTATACCTTACCATACTATGGCTCATACTATGAGCCATGACCTACTTTATTCATTAGAAATGAAGTGACTCCTATAGCTAATCAGCTGACTCATATAGCTCACCTAGTAGCTCATAAAAAAATCGGATCTATACAGCGATCTGTGGACGATCCGGAGCTGGCCTACTTTTTTTATATAGCCTGACAACAAAAATCTCACGGCCGCCATTTTGAACGATAATAAAAATGCAAAATGTTTAAAATTTTATAAGAACAAAGTCAACATGCCAAGTTACGAAATCTCAGCTTAATCCCTTATTGGTAAAAAAAAATCACGAAAACATGAAAAAACAAGAGAGAACGCTATAGTCCTGAATACATATATATAATAAATATATATAACTGTACCTTCTCTGCAAGAATCAATTGGTACGACAGTAGCGCCGACAGGAGATCACATAGCGTCGTAGTCAGCAACAACTTGTAGACATCTGTGTCGAAATTTATGTAAAAACCGTCGATGTAGAACCTAACTAACAGAATGTGAGTGGAGCACGTGTCGTTACATAACGCATATGCATCGTCGTGAGTACTGTACAACCCCAACTGCAGGGTATGCTGACGTCACGGATAACGCGCGAGCGTTAAAATGAGAGCGCACATACACGCATCACCTTGCTGTGTGGCATTTTAGTAATCTGGCAACCCTACTGTATTGGTCTTTTCTTTTGTTTTCGAGCAATTCTCAAGCTTATTTTGTATTTAATAATTCGATTGAACAATGAATTAAAAGTAAAGTAAAACTTATATTAAGTAAAACCTTTTGTACAAGCAGCTACCAAAGCAATGCCAGTCTGAATATTATCATTTACCCATATATATGAATATTATTTGACTAACTCTTGTTCCACAGCTAACCGAACAGTTATTGGGCCCAAGATCTTGTTGCAGGTAGTACTGAGTGGTAAAATATATACATATTTAAGCGCGATGATTTAACTCCTTGAAAAGTGTGTATATTAACGGTGACATTTTTGTGTAAAGGCTTTTTTTTGATTCTTCTTTTGACTTAATGATGAATTTGAATTAAATTTTTAGAATTTAAATGATAGAACCACGTGTATATCGCATATGATAAATACTAAATGAAACGTGTACAACTAAATGAATTTCGTTTGTTATTAAATGTCTAATATGACGAACTAAATAAACCTGAATCTGTCTAAGTACATAATGCCAATGAATTATCGAGGTTAAACATGAAGTAACGTTTACTTTACTAAATGAAATGTGTACAACTAAATTAATTTCGTTTGTTATTAAATGTCTAATATGACGAACTAAATAAACCTGAATCTGTCTAAGTACATAATGCCAATGAATTATCGAGGTTAAACATGAAGTAACGTTTACTTTACGCCAACAAGGTTCCATGCATTACCAAGGTAGGGAGGGTATAGAGGAACGCGTGATCAATTCCAACTAGGATCACGTCCAAAACATCGTGTCTACAAGCTCCTGCTACCAGCTATACCGTTTTGGGGATATTTATTTTGAGATTTTGTTGTTTTGTATTGATTAGAGTAGCGTCAGGAAGTGCACTTAACTTTTATCTAGTGGTAAGAACACAGGGATAGGAAAAACCCCGACCCCAATACCGGCGAGCTGAGCACAGAGCGCAGTATAGTGCACTAAACCTCCGATTCCCTCTCCAACCGAGGCTGTGGCCCGAACACAATTCGCAGTCGTACCATTACACACATCCACCATCCACCATCCGATAACAGCTGACTTGAAGAGCAGGCGCTCATCTCAACATTAACGAAGGGGGATTTCAACTTGGAAAAACTGTCGCAAAATGACGTTCTCCTAATCTTATTGTACAATAATAGAATACATGGCATAAGATAATAGTTAAAATTCATATCTGAACTTTTATGACATATGCTATAACGAGTATGCATAGATATTGCTGACTGGGGGAGAGCCTGACCTCTGTCTAGCCAAATGAGTGCTGTTTTGGTAAATTATAGCAACTTTGGAACTTAATAGGAGTACATAGTACACTTTTAATTAATATTAGTTATTATTTACGAAGTGCATTACATTATGTTTTCGTACGCAGAACAGCATACATTTTGGCTCAACGGAGTCTTTTGTTACCTTCTTCACACAGCCGCTTAAAATCGCTGTTGGAATTTTAGGACGAACTGTGTTTAGACAGAGAATCGCTCAAGCGCGCAGCTGATCGCCACAAACAACCCCGAAGCCGTGCGGAAAGGAGATGCAAATTTAGTGATCCTGATAATAAAATGGATTACAATTCAAAGCTATTAAAATTTGAGCGCTGACAGATGGAATGTTTTCAGCGGCAAATGATTTGTTTATTGTTATTAGCAAATTGTCCAGTAATGAGAATTCCATCATGTAGTAGTGAAAATTATTTGTTGACCAACTTTTAAATATTTATAGCACTTTATACGCTTATTTGACTAATTCCTTTTTTCAAGCAACAATTTGGACAATTTTGGGAGATGGATGCGCCTACAAAATATTTAGCAAGCCAACATCGATGTTTTTCGGAATTTTTTTCGTGACTTAGACCTTGCGAAATGTTATCAAAGTTTTCTTTAAAATTACACATACGACACGTAAACAGAACGAATTTGGTCAAAAAAATCGTTGTCCCATTTTTATACCCGTTACTCGTAGAGTAAAAGGGTATATTGTATTCGTGCAAAAGTATGTAACAGGGAGAAGGAAGCTTTTCCGACCCTATAAAGTATATATATTCTTGATCAGGATCACTAGCCGAGTCGAACTAGCCATGTCCGTCTGTCCGTCTGTCCGTCTGTCCGTCTGTCCGTCCGTCCGTCTGTCCGTCTGTCCGTCCGTATGAACGCTGAAATCTCGGAAACTATAAAAGCTAGAGGATTGGCATTTTGCATGCATATTCTTGGAGTTCCTACGCAGCGCAAGTTTATTTCAAAATGGTGCCACGCCCCCTCTAACGCCCTCAATCGCCCTACACCATTTTTTGAAAGAAGTCTGGCGCCCACACCATTAAAGATTTTGGAAAACTAAAAATGTAGTTTTATTGTGAAATTTTTCAAATTGGACCATTCGTCAAAAAGTTATGCCCGATCAAAGATTTTATATATCTATCTCCCTCGCACTCCCTTAGCTGAGTAACGGGTATCTGATAGTCGGGGCACCCGACTATAGTGTTCTCTCTTGTTAGTCCTGTCAAATTATGAATTTTGTTGCACTAATTGATTAAAAGAGGGAGAGCAAAACATCAAATGAACTGTTGAAATCTATGCCACCTAGATTAAAAAAACTTTTATCGAAGGCAACAGTGCGTATGGGTGATAAGCTTTGAAGCCAATTCGCAGACCCTATAACCCCTTTTCAAAAAAATGTTGGTATACCTTACCATACTATGGCTCATACTATGAGCCATGACCTACTTTATTCATTAGAAATGAAGTGACTCCTATAGCTAATCAGCTGACTCATATAGCTCACCTAGTAGCTCATAAAAAAATCGGATCTATACAGCGATCTGTGGACGATCCGGAGCTGGCCTACTTTTTTTATATAGCCTGACAACAAAAATCTCACGGCCGCCATTTTGAACGATAATAAAAATGAAAATGTTTAAAATTTTATAAGAACAAAGTCAACATGCCAAGTTACGAAATCTCAGCTTAATCCCTTATTGGTAAAAAAAAATCACGAAAACATGAAAAAACAAGAGAGAACGCTATAGTCGGGTGCCCCGACCATCAGATACCCAGCTAAAAGGAGTGCGAGGGAGATGGGGATATTTTACTTTTATTTTATTTAAAAAAAAAATTGGTAAATATCTGCCAATATAAAAACTTAACTCCCACCACCGCCCGAATTTAGGAGTTCTTTTTATAGATATGCTCCGACTCACATCAAGTGGGCGGAGGCAGGGATAGGTGACTTAAAATATTTGGTACATTAAAGTCCACGGAACATTCACAAAACAACAAAAAGTACAATTCATTGTATAGAGTACACAAAACGCGAAAAGGATCGTGCGCTGCAAAATTCGTTCTGCAAATGTCCAGAGCAATAGGCCGAATGTTGCGGGTTGCTCTTATGGGGATCGAGAACTGTATTTGGCCGAGTAGGTAGCTAGAACTCACGAGGGCAGGTTCAGAAGACGCAGTCTATCGACGTGAGATGGCAGGTGACGTTGTGGTTCCCAGTTTAACCCACGTAAAGCAAACAAAAGGAACTGTTTCTGTACCGATTCGATTAGGTTCTGATATTTAGCATACTGAGGTGACCATACGCTCGAGCAGTATTCAAGAATTGGTCGAACCAGAGAAATGTAAAGGTGCTTTGTGGTGTAGGGATCCTCAAATTCCTTTGACCAGCGCTTAACAAATGCCAAAACCCCTTTTGCTTTACTGACAATAATGCCGATGTGATTGGTAAAATTTAAGTTGTTGCTAAATAAAACTCCAAGATCTGTTACGGAATTAATGCGTTCAAGATCGCGCTTCCAATGGAATAATTAAATAGGAAAAGCCTTTTCCGATTAAAGGACATGAAGCTACATTTAGAATAATTTAAGAGCAGCAGGTTCTGGAGGGACCATTATTGCAGATTGTTTAAGTCCGCTTGTAGGAGTACGTGAGAATCCACGTTCGTTAAAGGCATACAAAGTTTTACGTCATCAGCGTACATCATCACGTGGGAAGAGAGAATTACTTAAGGCAAGTCATTTATAAAAATTCCAAACAGAAGTGGTCCAAGGTGACTCCCTTGAGGGACGCCAGAAGTAACATGGACGAGGTTTGAGATCGAATTTTAAAATAATACTCACTGAGTCCGGTTCAATAAGTATGAAGAAATCCACTTCGTCAACGAATTTGGAAATCCCAAAAGCGTACGTTTTTTTAACAGTAGCAGATGATTCACTGAATCGAAGGCCTTACTAAAATCTGTAAAAATTACATCAGTTTGGGTGTTGGTTTTAAACGCGTTCCTAATAACTGTGGTAAACTCAAGAAGGTTGGTTGACGTTGATCTACGTTTCATAAAGCCATGCTGCGTTGGAGATATTATTGAGCTACATTGGTGCTGAAGCTGAGCAGTAATTAACTGTTCGAAGAATTTGGGTATAGCACTGAGTTTTGCAATCCCTCGGTAGTTATTCATGTTCGATTTACTACCCTTTTTATGAAGCGAAATTATAAAAGATTCCTTCAAAACTTCAGGAAAAAATTAGTGCTGCAGGGATAACTGAAATAGTTTTGACAGTGGCTCACACAATGCACTAGCACAATATTTTGAAACCCAGCTTGGTACAAAATCGGGACCAGATGAGAAAGATGACTTGATTTTTTGTAGATTTTGAAAAACATCATCTACACTGATTATAGGCATAAACATACCATTAAAGTGCGGAAGTGAAAAGGGATACGCTGAGGTAATATCATAGCTTATAGATGAGTACGTGGACTAAAAAAAGTTTGCAAATAAGTTAGCAATATCTGACTCATTAAAAGCAGAAACAGAGTCGAGATGAAGACAGCATGGAAATTGTTGAGACTTGCGTTTAGAGTTAACAAAAGCATAGAACTGCTTGGGGCTATCATGAAACTCATTTCTGCAACGATCAAGGTAGTTCTTGTGGCATTGGGAATTGTGAGTTAAGAATTCAGAACGCGCAGTAAGGTATCTCGAATAGTCTACTTGCATCCCAGTCCTGTTAAATTTCTTAAAAAGTCTGGACTTGCAGTCTAACTGTCTAACAATGTTAGAAGGTTCAACATTTAAATCCATAGAAGACCAATCTACCTCGGATAAATAATGATTCATATCAGTAAAGTTGGCTTTACGAAAGCAACGAAAAGATGCTGTTATGATTTCAGGTCATGCCAATAAAGGAGCCGAAGCTTCCAGAATGACCTCAAGTGTAGGATGGTAATCGTCTTCAGGACTAACGAGCGGATCAATTCTGGAAACGTAGGCATTGGCGAACTCTGACGCAAAAGTAAGGTCCAAGATTCTATTCGAAGAGTTCTGAATTGAGTTCAGTTGTCCCAATGAGAGGTCAATAAGGCCATGTACCAACTCGTGAGGTAAAGTGGGAACAAGAACGTTTGAATCAGGTGATGACATCCATGAAATGGCAGGCAGGTTAAAGTCGCCAATAACAATGAGATGGTCGTTATTGCCGAGGGTGGAGTGAATACTCTGAATATGATCAAGGTTCTGCAGATATACATTAATAATACGAGCATGAGACGTAAACAAAATAGTCATGAACCTTAATACGAACAGCAACAAATTCTGAAGTGCTTTCGGTGTCTATTATCGGAATTAATTCAGAAACCAGATCGGACTTAACGGCGATAAGAACACCGCCGCCCAGACGCTCTGTACGATCACGTCTATAGATAACATAGTTGCCCGCAAATATTTCGCAGTCAGACACAGAGAAATTTAGCCACGTTTCCGTGAAGGTAATCACATTGGCGTCAAAGGAGACACTATTGACGTGCAGTTTACTGAGTTTACCCAGTAAACTACGTACATTCTGATAGTGTAGGAAGAATGAATCAATTAGTTTTTTGGAACCTTGGCTGAAGGGGTTTGAGGCCCACGAACTCGAGAATTTATTTTGTTAACATACTCGTGAACGATGGCATGCTCCGGCGAGATAGCTATATCAAGGACTTTATCAATAAGCGCGTCAGAAATTCCAATCTTAAACAAAGATATTTTGCGTCTTTGCTTAAAATTGAACTTTGAGACCGTCATTTCGGTGCCAGAAATATTCAGTTTGCTACTTAGGTGGGTCTTTACGTCGTTTTCAGAAGCCCCAGGATTCAGACGGGAGACAAAAATGAACCTTTTGTGTGCAACGCCAACTAAGGGGGCAGATATTCTTGGCGCGACACCAGATATGATTGGTCCACTGTTGATTCTTACAGGCGACGAATGTGTGGCTGTCGCAGCATTGGGGGCACAATTAGAATTAGCTACGTCCATATTGTCGGAAATAGCAGACGACCGGGCGGTGGCCAGCAAAGCGCCTGTTGGTGCTGCGGCTGGCGGAAGACTGTGGAACATTTAGGTTATTTTTAGGCAAAGAATAAGTTTGAGCGACACTTAGCATTTTCAGATTCATAAAATGTGATTCGGCAGAGCGGAATCTCTCTTGAAGCTCGTGGAACCCAGTCGACAGGGCTTGGAACTCCAGGTGGGTTTGTCGCATGAACGATTTCATATCAATCTCAATATGCCTGCATTTTGGACAAGTCCAATTAAGGCCAACCCGTAACTTAAGCTTGTCCACAATAGTGCCACTTGTCCGCCCTAGATTAACGCAGATAGGTTGAGCCAAGCTGTCACAAATCCAGCAGCAAACAGAAGTTTGGCGTTATTTTGAAGTTATTTTATTGCCATACGAGCAGGAAACGGCACAGCATGAACTCATTTCGTTTGTTTTAATACATAAATTGCTTGAATAATTAATTTACTAAACGCGGCAAAGAACCGATTAAAACAACAAGAGAGAACGCTATAGTCGGGTGCCCCGACTATCAGATACCCATTTCTCAGCCAAAGTGAGTGCGAGGGAGATGGAGATAGAAAATTTGTAATCTGGCATAACTTTTTAACGAATGGTCCGATTTGAAAAATTTCTTCTACATTAGGTATTGATAAACACAATAAAACTGCTTATTTACTTTTTCAAAATCTTTAAAGGTGTGCGCGCCAGACACAGACAAACACACATATAAAATCGTTTAAGGCGATTGTGGGCGTCAGAGGGTGCGTGGCGCTCGTCTGAAATAAACTTGCGCTGCGTAGGAAGCCCAAGAATTTGTGTTGTTAATCCCAAATTTATAGCTTTTATAGTTTCCGAGATCTCAGCGTTCATACGGACGGACAGACGGACATGGCTAGATCGACTCGGCTAGTGACCCTGATCAAGAATATGTATACTTTATAGGGTCGGAAACGCTTCCTTCTACCTGTTACATACTTTTGCACGAATACAATATACCCTTTCACTCTACGAGTAACGGGTATAAAAAGCAAAGAGCGCAGGTAAAGCTTTTGGTTAAGCTCCGAAAATCAAGTGCGTGTGAATGTTCGGCAGCAGATGCACGGAGAGCAATTACACCAACAACAAACAACACTGATAAGCGGTTAAAACGCAAAGCGCAAGAACGAGGCGGCAAAGCGGATAGGAAACTATGTCACTTATAAAGTTTTGCGAAATAAAAAGTCACTTTATGTAAAACGATCCAGTTTGTTCGGATTGTTAAAGATCACAAAGTCACCAACAATTTGTTGAAATTCTGGTCAAAATGCACAGATATTTCACGTAGAAAACTTCGATTAAAAATAGAGCAATTTAAAGCACGTCTAACAGCGGCATTTAAAATTTAATTACGAATAACTTTTTAACGAATGGTCCGATTTTAAAAATTTCTTCTACATTTCGTTAGGTATTGATAAACACAATAAAACTGCATTTTTACTTCTCCGAAATATTTGAATATTTTAAAATATTTTATAGCGGTGGTGGGCGTTAGAGGGGGCGTGGCGCTCGGCTGAAACAAACTTGCGCTGCGTAGGAAGCCCAAGAATATGTGTGGTTAGTCCCAAGTTTCTAGCTTTTGTAGTTTCCGAGATCTCAGAGTTCATACGGACAGACGGACATGGCTAGATCGACTCGGCTAGTGATCCTGATCAAGAATATATACACTCCCCTTAATAGGGTCTTCCCACTGAGATCCATGCACCATCCGTTGAGGGGATGGTCCGTAAGGTTTTGCCGTCCATATTTGACGAGCTTTTTTATGCGATAGTTAGGCGGTGTTTTGTCGGTACAATTCTGAATTCTTCCTCTTGCCTGCGAAAATTGGAACGATGGCTACGAAAACGAATCAAATCGAGGGCGGGAAAAAATTAAAAAAATTTTAAACTCATTCAGGGCATTCCCTAAACTGTTGAATTGCTGGATTTGTTCAAAGCCAACTTTCAGAAATTTTAGCAATTCAACAGCCTCGAGGATGTTAAAAATTTTGTTGAATCGTTGAAAACCAGAGTTGTCACATTATTTTTACTAAAAGTCATGGCAACTCTACAACATTTTAATTTAATTTAATTTATTTATTTGATTTATCCCGATGCGACAAGACTAGGTCTTATAAATTATTACATCAGTCACTTTGGAAAAATTAATAATCGGGTATTTTACAAAACTTAAAAGGTAATACAAAACAAGAGAGAACGCTATAGTCGGGTGCCCTGACTATCAGATACCCGTTACTCAGCTAAGGGAGTGCGAGGGAGATAGATATATAAAATCTTTGATCGGGCATAACTTTTTAACGAATGGTCCGATTTGAAAAATTTCTTCTACATTTCGATAGGTATTGATAGTCACAATAAAACTGCATTTTTAGTTTTCCAAAATCTTTAATGGTGTAGGCGCCAGACACCTTTCAAAAAATGGTGTAGGGCGATTGAGGGCGTTAGAGGGGGCATGGCACCATTTTGAAATAAACTTGCGCTGCGTAGGAACTCCAAGAATATGCATGCAAAATGCCAATCCTCTAGCTTTTATAGTTTCCGAGATCTCAGCGTTCATACGGACGGACAGACGGACAGACGGACAGACGGACATGGCTAGTTCGACTCGGCTAGTGATCCTGATCAAGAATATATATACTTTATAGGGTCGGAAAAGCTTCCTTCTCCCTGTTACATACTTTTGCACGAATACAATATACCCTTTTACTCTACGAGTAACGGGTATAATTAATAAAGAGGAATACAAAATAAACAAAGAAAAATAGTTACGTTTAACATTAAATAATTTAAATTAAACAGATAGAGTGTAATAGTAAGTAAGTAAGTAAGTAAATAGTATTATGATGATGTTGTGCTTTTCAAAAAATTGGTAAGATCTTTTTTAAATTGCGTTGCGTTCCTTAGGTTTTTAATATTATTAGGGAGGTCATTCCAATAGCGTATAGCCTGGACGAAAAAATGTTTTTTGGCTATTGATAGCTTTATCCTTTTGGAGATTAAATTATTAGTCCGAGAAGACGTTGCCAATTGCAAGTGCTCCATCAAGTAAGGGGGTTCGTTGGATATAACGACTTTGTGGAGAAATAGAAGGGTTCTAAGTTTAATCCATGACTCAAAGCTTAGTCCAAAGATGTTGTTAGCGTGTCTTGTAATGTGGTCCCTACGGTTCAGGCTAAAAATATATCGAGCAATCGAATTAAACGCTACTCTGAGTCTTCGCATGCTTAAAGCATCACAGTATGAAAAGAATTCCATGCCGTAAAAGAGAACCGGGATTAAACAAGTCTTCGCCACCAACATCCTGATGTTCTGAGGGATACGTTTTTGGGATAAGGAGAGCTGTCTAATCATGCCAAACGTTTTTCCAGTAGCTTTAATGATTTGATTGGTCCAAGTTAAGGTTGTATTGAATTCGATTCCTAAATTTGTGGCTTGCTCAACATACTCTATTTCTACGTTATTAACGAGAACTTTGGGAAGATGCATTCGATGAATGGGTTTCTTATAGATTATTAGACACTTTGTCTTGGTTGGATTCAATCTCAGCCCATTTGCTTCGGCCCAGCAGTTTATTTTCTTGATTTCGTTATTACTTATTGAAACGCATTCGTTGACTAGATTCAGGGGACGACTAACATATAATTGGACATCATCTGCGTATAAATGGACATCACAATCGGACAGACATTTAGGAAGATCATTTATGTATATTGAGAATAGCAACGGCCCCAAGACCGACCCTTGTGGGACTCCCTGAGATACTGATACAAGATCTGATCTACGGGATCCTGAAACGACAGCCTGTAATCTGTTGGTCAGGTAGGTGTCAAGAAGTTTTATTGCACTCGGAGAAAAGTTATATAGTGTACAAAGTTTAGTACATAGAATTGAGTGATTGATTGAGTCGAAGGCTTTGCTGAAGTCAAGTAGGGTAAGGAGAGTTACTTTACTATTATCAATTTGTTGTCGGATATCTTCCGAGATCTTGATGATTGCCGTTGTACAACTCCTGTTCTTTTTGAATCCCGACTGCCGGCTACTCAATATGTTGTTATTGTCGAGGAAAGTTTGGATTTGCTGGGCTACTAGTCGCTCAAAAGCTTTTGCTAAAAATGGCAAGATGGAAATAGGCCTGAACTCGTTTTTCGCTTTTGGGATCGGGATGATTTTAGCTATTTTCCACGCGTCAGGAAAGATGGAAGTAGTAAAAATTGTATTGTATATGTGGCTGATTTGAAAAATTATTTTTGGGATCAGTAGTTTGATGAATTTAGGGCTTAAATTATCCAACCCTTCAGCGTTAGATTTCACTTTTAACAAAGAATCAAGAACTTCACTGGGACTGAAGTGACAATATTATCAGTTCGCATTATTTACTTTAAAATCAAATTAGAAAGTCTATTAGTAGTTATTCTTAGAGCAGGGTTAAAATTGCAACTTCGCGAACCCACTGGGCTTATCCAGAAATCGAAACAAAAAAACGTGTAGCCGGCTTCTTATCCAAGTGTGTGCTTTATTCCAAGAGTTTTCGTTAACTAGTGTTACCAACTCTCTCTTTTCCGTTCCTGCCATCGTACATCGGTATTTTTCTTAACTTAGTATTTTATGTAATTTTAGTATGTTCGTGGCTTGCCGACTCGTTGGGGGTATTATTTATTAGCGATATCAGCTGGGCTACGCCCCTGCTCGCAGCTTTCGATAGTCAGGCATCGCAACGAACATAAATAAAAAGAGGTAGAGGTGCTAGTCGGTGTACTGATCGCTTGTACACGCCTTGTTTAGTGTCTACTAGAGCAACGCGAACCTTGCCATCCGCTCCTTGCGTTACCTCTGTGACTCTGCCTAACAGCCACTTCTGTGGCGGTAAATTGTCTTCTTTTATGACGACGATAGTTCCTGGTCAAAGGTTGGCCGATTCCTTTGTCCACTTGACTCTTTGCTGCAGTCCCGCAATATAGTCACGAGACCAGTTTTGCCAAAACCGTTGTTTAATGGCTGATATAAGGTGCCAGCGTTGAAGGTGCGTTAAGTCATCCTCCGGATGAGGAGGAACCGATCCTGGGGGTAGCGCAGCGAGCGTGGTGCCTACCAGAAAGTGGGCTGGAGTTATTGCCTCTCCGTCGTTGGGGTTGTTGCTGTCAGCTACCAGCGGACGCGAATTCAATACCGCTTCCACTTCAACTAGGATCGTGTGAACTTCGTCCTCCTTGAGCAAGTCATTTCCGACGGACTTCAAAAACAGATTCTTAGCGGACTTAATGGCCGCCTCCCATAAGCCTCCAAAATGGTGGGTCCGGGGCGGAATGAACACGAACTCAACCTGGTGATGGACGCCGTACGTTCCCAATGTGTTGCGATACGTCCGGACATCGGAGGCCATTTCTTCAAGCATCCTTGCGGAACCGACAAAATTGGTTGCATTGTCGCAATACAGTCGTTCGAGCAGGCCGCGCACATATGAAGACTGCGACATACATTTTTAGAGCTGCCTTGCCACGCACTCCTAGCGACACCTTGATTGGACCGAACAGATCGACTCCGCTTATTCTAAAAGGTCGACTGACTCTGACACGGTCAAAAGGCAGATTTCCCATTATTTGCGACAATAACCGTGGCTTGTATCGGAAACAGTGCGTGCATCGTCGCACAACAGCACTGCACTCGCGTCGTGCATTGATCAACCAAATTGTCTGCCGAAGCAGGCCGACTAGCGCGCGCGGTCCTGCGTGGCAATTAGCGTAGTGCAGGTGCTCGATATATAATTTTACAAAACGATTCCCTTTGGGCATTAATATCGGGAATTTGGCACTGGGTTCTAGATCCGCGTGCGCTAGCCGACCGCCTACTCGCACCAAGGTTAAAGTACGAGTTCCAAAACTTTCATTGCTAATAAATGGACTGAGGTTTTGGTAAGAATTAGGTAATGGCAAATTGTTCTTTAGTTTCTTAAATTCGACTGCAAAGGATTCGCGCTGAACAGCCTGCGCGATAATAGAAAATGAAAAACTAAGTTCTGCAGCTGATACCACGTGCTCGTTTCACAAGTTCCAGGTCCTGCCGTACACAAAACGAAAGATAAATGTTGTAATTCTCAAGACCTTCACATAGGAAGACGAATTTTCGACTACCTGTAGTAAAGGATGATTAGAAACAACAGCAACCATATGAGCGGTTGCTGGCGGTTTCATTTCCAGTTGGCTTTCGAGGGGCATGTTAGCCAAGTGTGGGTTAACTGGCCAATGGGTCGAGTCCATGGACAAAAACGAAGGGCCTTCGAACCAAAGGGACGTATCAAGATCTTTGACCGTAGTTCCTCGAGAGGGGAGGTCCGCTGGATTGAAGTTAGTCGGGACGTGTCGCCAGACTGCAGTTGGGGCCAGCTCATGAATAGCCGAAATCCTATTTGCGACCAATGTTTTAAGCTTTGACAGATGAGTACTTAACCAAAAGAGAACAACTTCCGAATCCGACCACATGATAATTTGCTAGGCGCTGTAAAGATTGAGTGTTTGCACATCACTCCACAACTTTGCTAAGAGGTGAGCCGCACAGAGTTCTAGCCGTGGAACACTAAGTCTATTGATCGGTGCGACTCTGGATTTGGCTGTTAGCAATCTAACCTTTATCCCCTCTGAGGTCACTGACCTTACGTACAAACAACAACCGTAGGCATCCTCTGACGCGTCCGCAAACCCGTGGATTTGATAAGAGCCACCTAACTGAGTACCGACATGTCGATGGATTTTTAACGTTTCTAAATCTGCAAAGCATGATGACACTGTCTTCCAGCGATGCCGTACGTCTGCGGGTATCTCGTCGTCCCATCCAATTTGTAGCGACCATAATTTCTGAATAAACATAACGACAGGGCAAATAAGTCCTAACGGATCGAACAAACGCGCTGTAACTGAAAGCATGGATCGCTTAGTGGTTGAATGTATCCTGATTTGGACTCCAAGTAAGACCTAACGTTTTGGTCTCGGTGTCTTCGCCAATGAGGACTTTTGATTTTATTTATTTATTTAAAGTTAGCAAATATCTGCCAACATAAACATAGTACCCTACTCACATCAAGTGGGAGGGGGCAAGGACAGGTAAGTTAGGATGTTTGTTACAATTAAATTAACAGAGCATTCCGAAAATATCAAAAAATACAGTTCATTATATTGCGAACATAAAACGCGAAATGGATCATGTAACTGAAAGTTAGTTTTACAAATATCGAGGGCAATAGGTCGAAAGTGCCGAGTAGACCTAACCGGGATGGAGAAACGAATTTGACCAAGAAGGTAGCTTGAATTTACAAGTCCAGTAATTAATTTGTGCAGGAACATAACACCATGGCAGGTTCGACGATCCTTTAGGGAGGGCAGGTTAAGTAGACGCAGTCTATCCACGTACGATGGCAGGTGTCGATGTGTTCCCAGTTTAAACCACGTAGAGCAAACAAAAGGAACTGTTTCTGTACCGATTCGATAAGGTCCTGATAAATGGTATATAGGGGTGACCAAACACACGAGCAGTATTCAAGAAATGGACGAACCAAGGAAATGTATAAATGTTTTGTGGTGTAGGGGTCCTCAAATTCCTTCGACCAACGCTTAACAAAGGCAAAAACCCCTTTTGCTTTACTAACTATGATACCAATGTGATTAGAGAAATTTAAGTTGTGGTTGAATAACACTCCGAGGTCTGTAACGGAATTTATGCGTTCAAGTTCATTCGACCCAATAGAATATGTAGTGAGGAGAAGCTTTTTCCGATAAAAGGACATAAAGTTACATTTAGAATTGTTCAAAAACAACAAATTTTGGATGCACCAAGAATTCAGATTGTTCAGATCAGCTTGCAAAAGTGCCTGGGAATCGGGATTCGATAACGGCAAACAGAGTTTTACGTCGTCAGCATACATCATAACATGAGCAGAGAGAACAACTTGGGGCAAGTCATTTATGAAAATTCCAAACAGTAAGGGTCCTAGGTGGCTCCCTTGCGGAACACCAGAGGTCACGTGAACAAGGTTTGAGACTGTGCTTTTAAAAGCAATTCTTTGAGTTCGGTTCGTCAGGTAGGCTGAGATCCACTTAGTCAACGTGATCGGGAATCCTAATAGTATTAATTTTTTCAATAATAACTGATGGTTCACGGAATCGAAAGCTTTACTGAAGTCCGTAAAAATAACATCGGTTTGATTATCATTTTTAAAAGCGCTTCTGATGACTGAAGTAAACTGAAGAAGATTTGTAGTCGTTGATCTTCGTTTCATGAAGCCATACTGAGTTGGAGATATTATTGAGCTACATTGGTGCTGAAGCTGAGCAGTAATTAACTGTTCGAAGAATTTGGGTATAGCACTGAGTTTTGCAATCCCTCGGTAGTTATTCATGTTCGATTTACTACCCTTTTTATGAAGCGAAATTATAAAAGATTCCTTTAAAACTTTAGGAAAAAATGAGTGCTGCAGGGATAACTGAAATAGTTTTGACAGTGGCTCACACAATGCACTAGCACAATATTTTGAAACCCAGCTTGGTACAAGATCGGGACCAGATGAGAAGGATGACTTGATTTTTTATAGATTTTGAAAAACATCATCTACACTGATTATAGGCATAAACATACCATTAAAGTGCGGAAGTGAAAAGGGATACGCTGAGGTAATATCATAGCTTATAGATGAGTACGCGGACTAAAAAAATTTTGCAAATAAGTTAGCAATATCTGACTCATTAAAAACAGAAACAGAGTCGAGATGAAGACAGCATGGAAATTGTTGAGACTTTCGTTTAGAGTTAACAAAAGCATAGAACTGCTTGGGGCTATCATGAAACTCATTTCTGCAACGATCAAGGTAGTTCTTGTGGCATTGGGAATTGTGAGTTAAGAATTCAGAACGCGCAGTAAGGTATCTCGAATAGTCTACTTGCATCCCAGTCCTGTTAAATTTCTTAAAAAGTCTGGACTTGCAGTCTAACTGTCTAACAATGTTAGAAGGTTCATCATTTAAATCCATAGAAGACCAATCTACCTCGGATAAATAATGATTCATATCAGTAAAGTTGGCTTTACGAAAGCAACGAAAAGATGCTGTTTCGATTTCAGGATATGCCAATAAAGGAGCCGAAGCTTTCAGAATGACCTCAAGTGTAGGATGGTAATCGTCTTCAGGACTAACGAGTGGATATACTGGAAACGTAGGCATTGGCGAACTCTGACGCAAAAATAAGGTCCAAGATTCTATTCGAGGAGTTCTGAATTGAGTTCAGTTGTCCCAATGAGAGGTCAATAGGGCCATGTACCAACTCGTGAGGTAAAGTGGGAACAAGAACGTTTGAATCAGGTGATGACATCCAGGAAATGGCAGGCAGGTTAAAGTCGCCCATAACAATGATATGGTCGTTATTGCCGAGGGTGGAGTGAATACTCTGAATATGATCAAGGTTCTGCAGATATACATTAATATCGGACCTGGGTGGAATATATGAGCATGAGACGTAAACAAAATAGTCATGAACCTTAATACGAACAGCAACAAATTCTAAAGTGCTTTCGGTGTCAGTTATCGGAATTAATTCAGAAACCAGATCGGACTTAACGGCAATAAGAACACCGCCGCCCAGACGCACTGTACGATCACGTCTACAGATAACATAGTTGCCCGCAAATATTTCGCAGTCAGACACAGAGGAATTTAGCCACGTTTCCGTGAAGGCAATCACATTGGCGTCAAAGGAGACACTATTGACGTGCAGTTTACTGAGTTTACCCAGTAAACTACGTACATTCTGATAGTGTAGGAAGAATGAATTAATTAGTTTTTTGGAACCTTGGCTGAAGGGGTTTGAGGGCCACGAACTCGAGAATTTATTTTGTTAACATACTCGTGAACGATGGCATGCTCCGGCGAGATAGCTATATCAAGGACTTTATCAATAAGCGCGTCAGAAATTCCAATCTTAAACAAAGATATTTTGCATCTTTGCTTAAAATTGAACTTTGAGACCGTAATTTCGGTGCCAGAAATATTCAGTTTGCTCCTTAGGTGGGTCTTTACGTCGTTTTCAGAAGCCCCCGGATTCAGACGGGAGACAAAAATGAACCTTTTGGGTGCAACGCCAACTAAGGGGGCAGATATTCTTGGCGCGACACCAGATATGATTGGTCCACTGTTGATTCTTACAGGCGACGAATGTGTGGCTGTCGCAGCATTGGGGGCACAATTAGAATTAGCTACGTCCATATTGTCGGAAATAGCAGACGACCGGGCGGTGGCCAGCAAAGCGCCTGTTGGTGCCGCGGCTGGCGAAAGACTGTGGAACATTTAGGTTATTTTTAGGCAAAGAATAATTTTGGGCGACACTTAGCATTTTCAGGTTCTAAAAATGTGATTCGGCAGAGCGGAATTTCTCTTGAAGCTCGTGGAACCCAGTCGACATGGCTTGGAACTCCAGGTGGGTTTGTCGCATGAACGATTTCATATCAATCTCAATATGCCTGCATTTTGGACAAGTCCAATTAAGGCCAACCCGTAACTTAAGCTTGTCCACAATAGTGCCACTTGTCCGCCCTAGATCAACGCAGATAGGTTGAGCCAAGTTGTCACAAATCCAGCAGCTAACAGAAGTTTGGCGTTATTTTAATTACTAAACGCGGCAAAGAACCGATTAAAACAACAAGAGAGAACGCTATAGTCGGGTGCCCCGACTATCAGATACCCATTTCTCAGCCAAAGTGAGTGCGAGGGAGATGGAGATAGAAAATTTGTAATCTGGCATAACTTTTTAACGAATGGTCCGATTTGAAAAATTTCTTCTACATTAGGTATTGATAAACACAATAAAACTGCTTATTTACTTTTTCAAAATCTTTAAAGGTGTGCGCGCCAGACACAGACAAACACACATATAAAATCGTTTAAGGCGATTGTGGGCGTCAGAGGGTGCGTGGCGCTCGTCTGAAATAAACTTGCGCTGCGTAGGAAGTCCAAGAATTTGTGTTGTTAATCCCAAATTTATAGCTTTTATAGTTTCCGAGATCTCAGCGTTCATACGGACGGACAGACGGACAGACGGACATGGCTAGATCGACTCGGCTAGTGACCCTGATCAAGAATATGTATACTTTATAGGGTCGGAAACGCTTCCTTCTACATGTTACATACTTTTGCACTAATTCAATATACCCTTTTACTCTACGAGTAACGGGTATAAAAAGCGAAGAGCGCAGGTAAAGCTTTTGGTTAAGCTCCGAAAATCAAGTGCGTGTGAATGTTCGGCAGCAGATGCACGGAGAGCAATTACACCAACAACAAACAACACTGATAAGCGGTTAAAACGCAAAGCGCAAGAACGAGGCGGCAAAGCGGATAGGAAACTATGTCACTTATAAAGTTTTGCGAAATAAAAAGTCACTTTATGTAAAACGATCCAGTTTGTTCGGATTGTTAAAGATCACAAAGTCACCAACAATTTTTTGAAATTCTGGTCAAAATGCACAGATATTTCACGTAGAAAACTTCGATTAAAAATAGAGCAATTTAAAGCACGTCTAACAGCGGCATTTAAAATTTAATTACGAATAACTTTTTAACGAATGGTCCGATTTTAAAAATTTCTTCTACATTTCGTTAGGTATTGATAAACACAATTAAACTGCATTTTTACTTCTCCGAAATATTTGAATTTTTTAAAATATTTTATAGCGGTGGTGGGCGTTAGAGGGGGCGTGGCGCTCGTCTGAAACAAACTTGCGCTGCGTAGGTAGCCCAAGAATATGTGTGGTTAGTCCCAAGTTTCTAGCTTTTGTAGTTTCCGAGATCTCAGAGTTCATACGGACAGACGGACATGGCTAGATCGACTCGGCTAGTGATCCTGATCAAGAATATATACACTCCCCTTAATAGGGTCTTCCCACAGAGATCCATGCACCATCCGTTGAGGGGATGGTCCGTAAGGTTTTGCCGTCCAAATTTGACGAGCTTTTTTATGCGATAGTTAGGCGGTGTTTTGTCGGTACAATTCTGAATTCTTCCTCTTGCTTGCGAAAATTGGAACGATGGCTACGAAAACGAATCAAATCGAGGGCGGGAAAAAATTAAAAAATGTTTAAACTCATTCAGGGCATTCCCTAAACTGTTGAATTGCTGGATTTGTTCAAAGCCAACTTTCAGAAATTTTAGCAATTCAACAGCCTCGAGGATGTTAAAAATTTTGTTGAATCGTTGAAAACCAGAGTTTTCACATTATTCTTACTAAAAGTCATGGCAACTCTACAACATTTTAGTATTATCAGTTCGCATTATTTACTTTAAAATCAAATTAGAAAGTCTATTAGTAGTTATTCTTAGAGCAGGGTTAAAATTGCAACTTCGCGAACCCACTGGGCTTATCCAGAAATCGAAACAAAAAAACGTGTAGCCGGCTTCTTATCCAAGTGTGTGCTTTATTCCAAGAGTTTTCGTTAACTAGTGTTACCAACTCTCTCTTTTCCGTTCCTGCCATCGTACATCGGTATTTTTCTTAACTTAGTATTTTATGTAATTTTAGTATGTTCGTGGCTTGCCGACTCGTTGGGGGTATTACTTATTAGCGATATCAGCTGGGCTACGCCCCTGCTCGCAGCTTTCGATAGTCAGGCATCGCAACGAACATAAATAAAAAGAATATAATGAAATGACCAAACAGTAACAATTAAAGACAGTAACAAACAATGAAAAAATCTAATATTACATGTTTTAAGTTCCCGTGAAACTTTTCAACAAATAACAGATTTTTGAAATTTCAACAATAATCATGTTGGGTCGTTCCCTTAATTGCTGAAATTTTCTGTTGAATTTTCAACAATTCAGTAATTTAACAGTTTAGGGAATACCCAGATTGATATTTGGCTTTTGTTAAATTATTTTTAGTTTGTTGTTAGCGGTTATGTAATGTAAATGGAACAAAACACCGTAGCTTCCGACCTCACGAGGGAGGTTAAACCCCAAACCGTATCCGCTACCATCGAGAAAGGGCCGCGAACACCCAGCCAGGGTGCTCCGGCTCCGATGGGAACGGAAGAGGCTGCTAAATCCAGCACCCCAATAGACACCCAGAACAACAACCCGCACAACAGCGGAACCCAGCCGGGTACCAGCAAGGCAGCCACTGTTACGCATCAGCAGCGGAAGACCACGGTCAGTCCGGACCCCTCGCACGAGGTAAACGTGAGCGCACCCAAACGGGCAAAGGACGCTCACCTGGAGTTCCAAGCCCTGTCGACTGGGTTCCACGAGCTTCAAGAGAGATTCCGCTCTGCCGAATCACATTTTATGAATCTGAAAATGCTAAGTGTCGCTCAAACTTATTCTTTGCCTAAAAATAACCTAAATGTTCCACAGTCTTCCGCCAGCCGCAGCACCAACAGGCGCTTTGCTGGCCACCGCCCGGTCGTCTGCTATTTCCGACAATATGGACGTAGCTAATTCTAATTGTGCCCCCAATGCTGCGACAGCCACACATTCGTCGCCTGTAAGAATCAACAGTGGACCAATCATATCTGGTGTCGCGCCAAGAATATCTGCCCCCTTAGTTGGCGTTGCACCCAAAAGGTTAATTTTTGTCTCCCGTCTGAATCCTGGGGCTTCTGAAAACGACGTAAAGACCCACCTAAGTAGCAAACTGAATATTTTGGCACCGAAATTACGGTCTCAAAGTTCAATTTTAAGCAAAGACGCGAAATATCTTTGTTTAAGATTGGAATTTCTGACGCGCTTATTGATAAAGTCCTTGATATAGCTATCTCGCCGGAGCATGCCATCGTTCACGAGTATGTTAACAAAATAAATTCTCGAGTTCGTGGGCCTCAAACCCCTTCAGCCAAGGTTCCAAAAAACTAATTGATTCATTCTTCCTACACTATCAGAATGTACGTAGTTTACTGGGTAAACTCAGTAAACTGCACGTCAATAGTGTCTCCTTTGACGCCAATGTGATTGCCTTCACGGAAACGTGGCTAAATTCCTCTGTGTCTGACTGCGAAATATTTGCGGGCAACTATGTTATCTGTAGACGTGATCGTACAGTGCGTCTGGGCGGCGGTGTTCTTATTGCCGTTAAGTCCGATCTGGTTTCTGAATTAATTCCGATAACTGACACCGAAAGCACTTTAGAATTTGTTGCTGTTCGTATTAAGGTTCATGACTATTTTGTTTACGTCTCATGCTCATATATTCCACCCAGGTCCGATATTAATGTATATCTGCAGAACCTTGATCATATTCAGAGTATTCACTCCACCCTCGGCAATAACGACCATCTCATTGTTATGGGCGACTTTAACCTGCCTGCCATTTCCTGGATGTCATCACCTGATTCAAACGTTCTTGTTCCCACTTTACCTCACGAGTTGGTGCATGGCCCTATTGACCTCTCATTGGGACAACTGAACTCAATTCAGAACTCCTCGAATAGAATCTTGGACCTTATTTTTGCGTCAGAGTTCGCCAATGCCTACGTTTCCAGAATTGATCCGCTCGTTAGTCCTGAAGACGATTACCATCCTACACTTGAGGTCATTCTGAAAGCTTCGGCTCCGTTATTGGCATGTCCTGAAATCGAAACAGCATCTTTTCGTTGCTTTCGTAAAGCCAACTTTACTGATATGAATCATTATTTATCCGAGGTAGATTGGTCTTCTATGGATTTAAATGATGAACCTTCTAACATTGTTAGACAGTTAGACTGCAAGTCCAGACTTTTAAAGAAATTTAACAGGACTGGGATGCAAGTAGACTATTCGAGATACCTTACTGCGCGTTCTGAATTCTTAACTCACAATTCCCAATGCCACAAGAACTACCTTGATCGTTGCAGAAATTAGTTTCATGATAGCCCCAAGCAGTTCTATGCTTTTGTTAACTCTAAACGCAAGTCTCAACAATTTCCATGCTGTCTTCATCTCGACTCTGTTTCTGCTTTTAATGAGTCAGATATTGCTTACTTATTTTCATTTTTTTAGTCCACGTACTCATCTATAAGCTATGATATTACCTCAGCGTATCCCTTTTCACTTCCGCACTTTAATGGTATGTTTATGACTATAATCAGTGTAGATGACGTTTTTCAAAATCTATAAAAAATCAAGTCATCCTTCTCATCTGGTCCCGATCTTGTACCAAGCTGGGTTTCAAAATATTGTGCTAGTGCATTGTGTGAGCCACTGTCAAAACTATTTCAGTTATCCCTGCAGCACTAATTTTTTCCTGAAGTTTTGATGGAATCTTTTATAATTTCGCTTCATAAAAAGGGTAGTAAATCGAACATGAATAACTACCGAGGGATTGCAAAACTCAGTGCTATACCCAAATTCTTCGAACAGTTAATTACTGCTCAGCTTCAGCACCAATGTAGCTCAATAATATCTCCAACGCAGCATGGCTTTATGAAACGTAGATCAACGTCAACCAACCTTCTTGAGTTTACCACAGTTATTAGGAACGCGTTTAAAACCAACACCCAAACTGATGTAATTTTTACAGATTTTAGTAAGGCCTTCGATTCAGTGAATCATCTGCTACTGTTAAAAAAACTTACGCTTTTGGGATTTCCAAATTCGTTGACGAAGTTGATTTCTTCATACTTATTGAACCGGACTCAGTGAGTATTATTTAAAAATTCGATCTCAAACCTCGTCCATGTTACTTCTGGCGTCCCTCAAGGGAGTCACCTTGGACCACTTCTGTTTGGAATTTTTATAAATGACTTGCCTTAAGTAATTCTCTCTTCCCACGTGATGATGTACGCTGATGACGTAAAACTTTGTATGCCTTTAACGAACGTGGATTCTCACGTACTCCTACAAGCGGACTTAAACAATCTGCAATAATGGTGCCTCCAGAACCTGCTGTTCTTAAATTATTCTAAATGTAGCTTCATGTCCTTTAATCGGAAAAGGCTTTTCCTATTTAATTATTCCATTGGAACGTGCGATCTTGAACGCATTAATTCCGTAACAGATCTTGGAGTTTTATTTAGCAACAACTTAAATTTTACCAATCACATCGGCATTATTGTCAGTAAAGCAAAGGGGGTTTTGGCATTTGTTAAGCGCTGGTCAAAGGAATTTGAGGATCCCTACACCACAAAGCACCTTTACATTTCTCTGGTTCGACCAATTCTTGAATACTGCTCGTGCGTATGGTCACCTCAGTATGCTAAATATCAGAACCTAATCGAATCGGTACAGAAACAGTTCCTTTTGTTTGCTTTACGTGGGTTAAACTGGGAACCACAACGTCACCTGCCATCTTACGTCGATAGACTGCGTCTTCTGAACCTGCCCTCGCTGAGTTCTAGCTGCTCGTGCGTATGGTCACCTCAGTATGCTAAATATCAGGACCTAATCGAATCGGTAGAGAAACAGTTCCTTTTGTTTGCTTTACGTGGGTTAAACTGGGAACCACAACGTCACCTGCTTTCTTACGTCGATAGACTGCGTCTTCTGAACCTGCCCTCGTGAGTTCTAGCTACCTACTCGGCCAAATACGGTTCTCGATCCCCATAAGAGCAACCCGCAACTTTCGGCCTATTGCTCTGGACATTTGCAGAACGAATTTTGCAGCGCACGATCCTTTTCGCGTTTTGTGTACTCTATACAATGAATTGTACTTTTTGTTGTTTTGTGAATGTTCCGTGGACTTTAATGTACCAAATATTTTAAGTCACCTATCCCTGCCTCCGCCCACTTGATGTGAGTCGGAGCATATCTATAAAAAGAACTCCTAAATTCGGGCGGTGGTGGGAGTTAAGTTTTTATATTGGCAGATATTTGCCAATTTTTTTTTTTAAATAAAATAAAAATAAAATATCCCCATCTCCCTCGCACTCCCTTGAGCTGGGTATCTGATGGCCGGGGCACCCGACTACAGCGTTCTCTCTTGTTTTTTCATGTTTTCATGATTTTTTTTTACCAATAAGGGATTAAGCTGAGATTTCGTAACTTGGCATGTTGACATTGTTCTTATATAATTTTAAACATTTTGCATTTTTTTTTATCGTTCAAAATGGCGGCCATGAGATTTTTGTTGTCAGGCTATATAAAAAAAGTAGGCCAGCTCCGGATCGTCCACAGATCGCTGTGTAGATCCGATTTTGATGAAACCAAGTTTATTTTGTTAAGAAATAATGTATAAACTGTTTGAAAGTAACAAAGAATATCTCAAAAACTCTGGTTGTGGCACTCTTTCAAAGTCATAAATGAATTTTTGTTATATATTTTGTTGTTGTTTTTGCTTAACAAAAAATTCTTAAACTTACAAATTTATATATTAAATAGGTTCAGACAGTGGGCAATTGCATTACAAACATTTCCGTAAAAGCAGCATGATGATCGAAGCATTACTTTTTGAGATACACGATCCGCAGCTAAGAAAAACATGGTTCCGAGAAAAACGCATTGAAAGTATTTCATAACTTTCAATGCGTTTTTCTCGGAACCATGTTTTTCTTATATATACTGTACCAGGAAGGTGGGTGCCGTCATCTTGGTATAAGTTCCAAAATAGTTTGAATTTCTTCAAGAAATCTGCATGACACATTTTAAAGAGTTATTCTACCAATTTAAGAAATAAAAAATTAATTGCATTTTTTTTGTCTATATGTATCTTTTCCATTAAACATATTTTAATTTTTTTCATCTAAGATTTTCGGATCGATTACGTTCTCCGTAGTCAATGTTTCAATTTGCACAGTCAAAAGAAAAACAAGAAAGTAAGTTAACTTCGGCAAGACGATGTTTATATACCCTTGCAGTTATAATAAGTACCCAAAGTTTAGTCGTCACACGATCGGTGCTGTTCCTGGGTTCCAAATATATTTTTGTCAAATATGTTGATTGTCAAAAATTAAAACACCTACTTCATACAAAGTTAAAATGTATTTTTATTTTTTTTTTGAGATTATTCCTATGGGAGCCATGAGATATAGTGGTCCGATACGGAAGAAGACTTTTGGGAAAGTTTCATCGCGATAGATTTTAAAATGAGAGACTAGTTGGCATAGAAACGGACAGACGGACAGACGGACATGGCTAGATGGACTCGGCTATTGCTGGTAATCAAGACAGTAATCACTGCGTTGCAAACATCTGACTGAAATTATACTACCCCTGCAAGGGTATAAAAATGGCTGCTTAAACGGCCATTTTTCGCTTTAGCGACTTTTTCTCTGTAAGAAATGAATGTACTGTAAAGAGACAAACACAGTCGCTACAACTCACTGCAGCGGGAAATGGGACCGCTTTTTCAGTATTTATGTACTAATATTCAGAATTTTTAATCGTTAAAGGGATTTTTGTTCATGGCGTTTCGGAATTCTTTTGGAAAGGAAATGCATTTGCAGTGCAATGGCCCATAGAGGTGGAACATCACGAACATCGATGTTTTCGATGTTTTTGGCAATGTTTAATTAATTTTATTTAAATTTATGAGCTACTAGGTGAGCTATATGAGTCAGCTGATTAGCTATAGGAGTCACTTCATTTCTAATGAATAAAGTAGGTCATGGCTCATAGTATGAGCCATAGTATGGTAAGGTATACCAACATTTTTTTGAAAAGGGGTTATAGGGTCTGCGAATTGGCTTCAAAGCTTTTCACCTATACGCACTGTTGCCTTCGATAAACGTTTTTTTAATCTAGGTGGCATAGATTTCAACAGTTCATTTGATGTTTTGCTCTCCCTCTTTTAATCAATTAGTGCAACGAAATTCATAATTTGACAGGACTAAAAATGGGACAACGATTTTTTTGACCAAATTCGTTCTGTTTACGTGTCGTATGTGTAATTTTAAAGAAAACTTTGATAACATTTCGCAAGGTCTAAGTCACGAAAAAAATTCCGGAAAACATCGATGTTGGCTTGCCAAATATTTTGTAGGCGCATCCATCTCCCAAAATTGTCCAAATTGTTGCTTGAAAAAAGGAATTAGTCAAAGAAGCGTATAAAGTGCTATAAATATTTAAAAGTTGGTCAACAAATAGTTTTCACTACTACATGATGGAATTCTCATTACTGGACAATTTGCTAATAACAATAAACAAATCATTTGCCGCTGAAAACATTCCATCTGTCAGCGCTCAAATTTTAATAGCTTTGAATTGTAATCCATTTTATTATCAGGATCACTAAATTTGCATCTCCTTTCCGCACGGCTTCGGGGTTGTTTGTGGCGATCAGCTGCGCGCTTGAGCGATTCTCTGTCTAAACACAGTTCGTCCTAAAATTGCAACAGCGATTTTAAGCGGCTGTGTCAAGAAGGTAACAAAAGACTTCGTTGAGCCAAAATGTATGCTGTTCTGCGTACGAAAACATAATGTAATGCACTTCGTAAATAATAACTAATATTAATTAAAAGTGTACTATGTACTCCCATTAAGTTCCAAAGTTGCTATAATTTACCAAAACAGCACTCATTTGGCTAGTCAGAGGTCAGGCTCTCCCCCAGTCAGCAATATCTATGCATACTCGTTATAGCATATGATAAAAGTTCAGATGGGAATTTTAACTATTATCTTATGCCATGTATTCTATTATTGTACAATAAGATTAGGAGAACGTCATTTTGCGACAGTTTTTCCTTCGTTAATGTTGAGATGAGCACCTGCTCTTCAAGTCAGCTGTTATCGGATGGTGGATGGTGGATGTGTGTAATGGTACGACTGCGAATAGTGTTCGGGCCACAGCCTCGGTTGGAGAGGGAATCGGAGGTTTAGTGCACTATACTGCGCTCTGTGCTCAGCTCGCCGGTATTGGGGTCGGGGTTTTTCCTATCCCTGTGTTCTCACCACTAGATAAAAGTTAAGTGCACTTCCTGACGCTACTCTAATCAATACAAAACAACAAAATCTCAAAATAAATATCCCCAAAACGGTATAGCTGGTAGCAGGAGCTTGTAGACACGATGTTTTGGACGTGATCCTAGTTGGAATTGATCACGCGTTCCTCTATACCCTCCCTACCTTGGTAATGCATGGAACCTTGTTGGCGTAAAGTAAACGTTACTTCATGTTTAACCTCGATAATTCATTGGCATTATGTACTTAGACAGATTCAGGTTTATTTAGTTCGTCATATTAGACATTTAATAACAAACGAAATTAATTTAGTTGTACACATTTCATTTAGTAAAGTAAACGTTACTTCATGTTTAACCTCAATAATTCATTGGCATTATGTACTTAGACAGATTCAGGTTTATTTAGTTCGTCATATTAGACATTTAATTACAAACGAAAATCATTTAGTTGTACACATTTCATTTAGTATTTATCATATGCGATATACACGTGGTTTCCATCAGCGCGACAGTACAGCGAGCTTTAACGGGACCCTTTCCAGGCAAAACTGAACGACAGTGTGCGAGCGAGACAACTATATGGTCTTGGTTTGGAACATTCTAGTCGGTTGCAAAGCTCTCCCTTCCATATTCTTTAACCCTTAGCTGATCTAATAATTTTGTACGCTGTTAGAAAATACTAATCTTTCTCTATACTGGCCACTACAACCCCAGATTATGTTCAGGAGTTTACCGATGGAATCGTAATCTGAAAAAGGACAGTGCTTCTTATCTTGTTTGTATATCCTTTACGTGATATACGCCCATCTTACGGCCATTCTCGTTGGATAACTCGTAATACGCTGGACTCAATTTTCTGGTTAGAGTTGCTGTGACGAACACTTGAGCTAATTTAAGGCTAAACTGTTTACTAGCATTGCTTTGTGAGAAGTTACGTACGTAAACTTGATCTCCTACGCTGAATTGGATGTTTCTGCTCCTCAAGTTGTATATTCTAGCGTTAGCCTCATGAGCCTTAGCGGTGTTAAACTTAGCTTCATGCCTAGCCAATTGCAAAGCTTTGGGATAAACTCACCTGGTGTCGTCTGATAACAGATTGAGTTTCCTCAACAATTCATAATCTTTACCACACAAAATCATGTTTTGTCCAAACGTTAGGAAATATGGCGAAAATCCTGTTGTTGTGTGAAGACTAGATCGAATAGCTCCGTTTATCTCATTTAGTCTTTGATCCCAGGTTGTATGATCTTTCCCTACGTACGCTCTAATTGCGGCCAAGACAGATCGGTTTAAGCACCCACTTGCGTTTATCTGTGGAGAGTAAACTGCAGTGCATATGTGCTTGATCGAATATCTGGTAAGAAACGTTTCAAAGAAACCTGAACGGAATTGGGATCCATTATCAGTCAGAATGGATTCGGGTACGCCAAATGTAAACAGAATATGCTTCTCCAAAAACTCACAAATTTTTTCCGAGGTAAATCTCTTTAATGGACAAAGGAAATGGAATTTAGTAAACTGATCGACGAGAATCAGTAAGCCAATATTCCCGGCCTTCGAACGAGGATATGGACCTAATAGATCCATGTAGAATCGTTGGAATGGTCTATCTGTCTCTCTGGGTTTCCCCATTGGAGGTCTGAGTACAACATTCGGACTCTTGGTCTGCTTACAAACGGTGCAATTACTTACATATTCTCGAATTTGAACAAGCATCTTCGGCCAAAACAGATATCTTTTAAGTTTTTACACTGTTTCCTTTATACCACAATGAGCAGATCCTGGTGATTTATGTGCTTGTTGCAGGACGCTGTTAACTAATCCAGAAGGTATCCATAATTTCCATAAACTTTCATCAGATTCAGTCTCGCTAGTTACACTTTCAGTGCGTTTATATACATAACCGTTTGTTAGCCTTAAATCGGGAAGTTTTTCTTGATTCTGACGAATGCGTTCCATCAGGTCAAGGTATTCCAACGAGCGAAAATGTTCTAATTCCAAATCAATAATCGGGCCTATGTTCACGAATTCTTCCACTGACTCATTCTGTGTCGAAAGCGTGTCCGCGATGACGTTTTGAGAACCTTTCCTGTGCTCTATACGGAAATCGAAACCTTGTAGTTGTGTAGACCAACGAGCAAGTCTACCAGACAAGTCCTTTTGGCGCATGAGCCATTGTAACGCTGCATGGTCCATAACTACCAAGAAATCCTGCCCTTCAATGTAGGCGCGAAACTTATTTATTCCCTTGATAACCGCAAGGCACTCTAGTTCTGTGACGGTGTAGTTCCGTTGAGCCTTGGATTGTTTCACTGACATGTAACCGACAGGCATCTCGAAACCCTCTTCATTCCTTTGGGCCAAAACACAAGGACAAGCTGGGGAGTTCTTAAGCCAATTAGTCAAACACGCTTGGTGGAATTGGTGTTTGCACGGAGTCGTTGCTAACAATTGGTCTCTCTCAAATTTTTCATGACAAATACGACAATGAGCGGAAAGGTTCTGCGTCATTTCGAAGCTATTGTCGTTACTGGCCATGTTTATAATTACTTAGGTGGTTTAATTTTCCTTTCCTTTTTTTTTCAAAATCAATACTTAATATCATCTGTCCTTTCCATAAATGCCAAGTCCTTATCGGGGTCTTCTACTCTCTTCTACCGCTATTTATAGAAAAGAATGGTTGAAAATTTTTATAGGTTTCTTTTAGTTATTATTTTATACTAGTCGGAGATCAAAGATTCTCTAATGTCCGCAATTCATAGTATCGAACGCTACCCATAAATTCTAGGCTGAAAGTTGTACTGCATCTGGCTGGGTCGATCAATCCAAATTCCTGAATTGCAATCGCTAATTCTCTCACTCAGATACACTAAACTACAATCCTACAAATCCAAGTGGTCTTGAGTACAAACAAAATCTACAGTTCTCACGATCAACTTTGGTAGACCAATCCTGATGACGAATTGAAGCCTCATATTCCGAAAGCTAACTAAAAAATCTGTTCAATAACTCTAATACTCTAACCCAAAACTATTGATAATTTAATTACTGGATGTCCATACAGAGCTTACGTGGAGACTACTATTTGTCTCAAACTTTTCGGTTTTACCCTCATTTGTACTATTAGCTGCATACGTCTTACACGTTTATACCCTCCCTACCTTGGTAATGCATGGAACCTTGTTGGCGTAAAGTAAACGTTACTTCCTGTTTAACCTCGATAATTCATTGGCATTATGTACTTAGACAGATTCAGGTTTATTTAGTTCGTCATATTAGACATTTAATAACAAACGAAATTCATTTAGTTGTACACTTTTCATTTAGTAAAGTAAACGTTACTTCATGTTTAACCTCGATAATTCATTGGCATTATGTACTGTGGAACAAGAGTTAGTCAAATAATATTCATATATATATATATAAACTTGGGTATGTGTGGGTAAATGATAATATTCAGGCTGACATTGCTTTGCATTTCATTTGGCTTGTACAAAAAAACTTGGGAATAGGGTCGTTGCTACTAGATCTCATGCCTAAAAGATTGAGTTGTACATCTTGTACATCTTGCTGTTATCCTCAGCTATTTGTAATTGCAACGGTAATCGGTGTTTCTTTTTTGAGCTTTACTTAGAGTAGCATTGTACTTCTTAATTTCTGTTATGACTGAAGTCATTTTGGCTGCGTTCCTTGTTGAGATCGGGCAAAATGGGAGGCCTAAAAAGCTTACATCCCGGGAGGAACGTAAAATGGTGTCTACGGTTTTACAAAACCCAAGAATTACCACAAAAATACTTTGTAAAAATCTGGAAGAAGCAACCCAAAAAAAAATTTGTGTCCAAACTGCTCGTAACTACCTACATAAGGCCGGTTTACATGGTAGAGTTGCTCGTCGAAAACCATTTATTTCTGCCATCAACAAAAAAAAAAGGTTTGAGTTCGCTAAACTTCATTTAAATCAGCCGGATTCTTTTTGGGAAAATGTTATATTCAGTGATGAATCAAAATATAATATATTTGGACATGATGGCCCTTCTAAGGTATGGAGAAAAAAAATGAAGCTATGAAAGAGAAAAACTTGATACCAACCGTTAAGCATGGCGGAGGTAATGTTATGGTGTGGGGCTGTATAGCTGCTGGTGGAGTCGGTCGAATGGTGTTCATCGATAATAAAATGGATAAGGTTATGTATAAAGGAATTTTGAGTGAAAATTTAGTTCCAAGTGTCCTTAAACTTGGCCTTAATCCATTGACATTTTTATTTCAGCAAGATAACGACCCTAAACACTCCTCATATTTAGTGCAAGAATGGCTTCTTTATCACTGCAAGCAGCTCAAAACACCTCCCCAATCTCCGGATTTAAATCCTATTGAACATGTTTGGGATATCCTTGAAAAAAAAATAAGGAAGCATAACATTTCATCAAAAGCCACACTAAAAATGGCTCTGCAGGCTGAATGGGATAATAACAGCCCTAATGAGACTAATATGTTAGTAAAAAGCATGGGACGACGTTTACAAGCAGTAACTGATGCTAAGGGAGGACCGACAAAATATTAAAACTGTAAAAAATTAAAATTTAAGAACATTTTCGTTAATTGAATGAAGTGTACGAATAATTTTTGTGCCTTAAAAAAGTACCATTTTTTATACATTTAATTTTTTGTTGTATTTTTAAGGTGAAACTTTAATATGTTACACATGAAATATGTTCCTGAAATGATAATCTTTATTATGGAAAATTCTAAATTTGAAAACCTTTAATATTTTTTGACTTATAAATAAATTAAGTTTAAATTTCAAAGTGTACGAATAATTATTGTGCTCACTGTATGTATTTTACCACTCAGTACAACCTGCAACATGATCTTGGGCCCAATAACTGTTCGGTTAGCTGTGGAACAAGAGTTAGTCAAATAATATTCATATATATATATATAAACTTGGGTATGTGTGGGTAAATGATAATATTCAGGCTGACATTGCTTTGGTAGCTGCTTGTACAAAAGGTTTTACTTAATATAAGTTTTACTTTACTTTTAATTCATTGTTCAATCGAATAAATACAAAAAAGGCTTGAGAATTGCTCGGCGCGAAAACAAAAGAAAAGGCCAACACAGTAGGATTGCCAGATTACTAAAATGCCACACAGCAAGGTGATGCGTGTATGTGCGCTCTCATTTTAACGCTCGCGCGTATGACTCACTCCGTTATCCGTGACGTCAGCATACCCTGCAGTTGGGGTTGTACAGTACTCACGACGATGCCTATGCGTTATGTAACGACACGTGCTCCACTCACATTCCGTTACTAAGGTTCTACATCTCGGAAACTATAAAAGCTAGAGGATTGACATTTTGCATGTTTATTCTTGGAGTTCCCACGCAGCGCAAGTTTATTTCAAAAAGGTGCCACGCCTGCTATAACGCCCTTAATCGCCCTTAACCATTTTTTGAAAGGTGTCTGGCGCCCACACCTTTAAATATTTTAATAAAAAATGCAGTTTTATTGTGATTATCAATATCTATCGAATTGTAGAAGAATTTTTCAAATCGGACAATCCATTAAAAAGTTATGAGCAAAAAATGAAACAGCCACTAGATGGCGCTAGTAGCTTTGACGCGTGCATATATTTATCTCTCTCCCACTCCCTTTAGCTGAGTAACGGGTATCTAATAGTCGAAGTACTCGATTGTAGCGTTCTCTCTTGTTATACCCGTTACTCGTAGAGTAAAAGGGTATATTGTATTCGTGCAAAAGTATGTAACAGGGAGAAGGAAGCTTTTCCGACCCTATAAAGTATATATATTCTTGATCAGGATCACTAGCCGAGTCGAACTAGCCATGTCCGTCTGTCCGTCTGTCAGTCTGTCCGTCCGTATGAACGCTGAGATCTCGGAAACTATAAAAGCTAGAGGATTGGCATTTTGCATGCATATTCTTGGAGTTCCTACGCAGCGCAAGTTTATTTCAAAATGGTGCCACGCCCCCTCTAACGCCCTCAATCGCCCTACACCATTTTTTTAAAGGTGTCTGGCGCCCACACCATTAAAGATTTTGGAAAACTAAAAATGCAGTTTTATTGTGACTATCAATACCTATCGAAATGTAGAAGAAATTTTTCAAATCGGACCATTCGTTAAAAAGTTATGACCGATCAAAGATTTTATATATCTATCTCCCTCGCACTCCTTTAGCTGAGTAACGGGTATCTGATAGTCGGGACACCCGACTATAGCGTTCTCTCTTGTTTTTTTTTTAAGTTTGCTCGCTATTTGAGGGCCGAATCGAAAAATGTTTGATGCATGTGCCACAGCGCACCCACCCTTCCTGTGGTGCCCCAAGGGATGCAAGGGAGGCACCACCCATCGTAAACGGCCGGAATCCCCTCCAGGCGGTCTACGACCGGTACATCTCCCCAAAAAAAAAATGGCTCACACGATAAGGACGAGGCGCACAATAAGGACATAAACAATTCGTGTGTAAGTAAATCGCACTGTAAACTTCCCCGCCGAAAACTAAAACTCGCGACCCTTCTTAAGGCAACAACGAGGACAAACCACGGTTTTCGGGTCTAAATCCGGATAAATTTACAAGGAATGTATAGAGGACTTTTTCGCCAGAGATCAGCGGCAATCGCGGTCTATTGCCGGATGAACAATGGAGGCTATGTTGCAGTTGGAGTCGATTGTGGGATACTTCCTATCGATATGTCAGGACGATAGGGCGATGGTTTCGGTGGCGCCCCCCTGTGGGGAATCTGGCGGACGATCTGGATATTTGGCTTAATCCCGGTTCGCTCAGGGATTGCCTTTCATGGCCTTGAATATGGCCAATGACCCAATTTTGGGAGAGGCAAGGGAATATGGCGGGATGAGAATGATGATAGGCAGATATTGAGGTAGTCGCAGCCATATTGTCATGGAAGCTGGACGCAGCGATTAGTTCCGTCATTAAGTGTGTGCCAAAACCAGAAAAAGTGAGAGTTTAGAATGTTAAGTGTCATAGTTAGTTTAATTTCAATTAATTATTCGTAGGGCAACCGGGGTCCCAACACAAAGGGCCCCGGAAGATTTAATTTGGAGGTTATTTTTGGAATCTCTTCTATACGGATACGCCCTTCGCCTTGCATAAGAGCCTGACGTGGCGAGATCCCGGATTTCCACTTAACCTACCTGGATGAGCTTGGACCAGTGAATTCGGACCCGGTTACTTTGGCTTTACCAGACGCCGCCAACGCCGAACTATAATCCCCGGTGAGTCCGTTCCTGGGTATCAGTCCCACTCGCTATCGGGGACATCCGGCGTCAATTGGTGCGGCGGTGAACCTCCACGCCGTAAACTGTCCCCATTCCTCGGGGCTTTCTCGGCTTTAACAGCCGCTGGCCTCCGGCTCCCGTCCGGGATAGAATATCGCCCGTCATCTAGCCTAGAAGTGGCTGAAAATTGTTATAATTAATTATATGTATCTCATGGTTAGTCTTAATCGGAATACTTCCCGTAGTCACTTGTGAATTTGTCCGGATTCAGACCCTAAAACCATAGTTGTCCTCAGTGTTGCCTATTAAAAGGGTCGCGAGCCTTGGTTTTCGGTTGGGGAGATTGCAGCGCGCAATTACATCTTTGGCCTGTCCCTTCTTTTCCCTGGGAGCTCCTTTGGATCAGGTGACCCGACACCCAGATAGTGTGTCTCCTTTGCGCCCCGTTTAGTGGAGCATAGTTCCGCGGCGCCTGTAGCAAGTTCCTCTGCTTTGACCGCCTAAGTTTTGAGACGGCGGCTAACTGTGATATTGAAGGCTGAAAAAAGAGAAATTAGTTAATGGGAGTACAGTAATCACAATGTTTATATATAAGACTTACTGCGAATATTAAATTGTAAATGCAGACCGAAATGTGCGAGTGAGTTGTCACTGTGGGGGAGATGGAACCGAAGTAGGCGCGAGGAGTGACTCCGACGGTCCGAAAATGGGTGATGCCTCTGCGGAATCCTCCGGGGCATCATTGGTTGGGTGGGCGTGCTCGGCTAAGTCACCAATAGCCACCAAAACATATCATATTTCCCGTCACTTGTAATAATTTGCCTTTGTTTACGTTTTATATGTAGTGATGACCGATAGTTTAGTGATGTGAGACTGCGTAGTCGTCGATATTTATGTTGCGAGCTGTGGCATTAGGGGGACTCCGCCCTGAGAGGAACTGAGCTAGCGGCACTGCCAAAGAAAAAAATAGCAGTTCGTAACATAGTGGCGCCCAGTAAACCAGTGATGGCATCCCGGCAGAAGCCAGGTTTTGCATCACGGGGTACGTCGTGTGATAGCGAGTACACTGAAAGACAACTGTGATAAATTCTGTGATATATTAGGTTAGAAAGCTTGTTTTTTGTTATTTATTTATTTAAAATGTCGTTTTGTTTAGAATGTATTAAATTCCTGGGTTTTTCTCCCCTTCCTGAATTTCTAATTTTATGTCGGTTGTAAACTTAAATGGTAATCGTGATTTAAAATAGAAAATGCCGATGGGAAGGAAAAGCCAGCAGGAGTTAAACCAGCCAAAGTCCTTAACTGGCGGCTATCACCACGAGTGATAGCCAGTCCAGTTGACGAACGGCTAGGAGGTGACGGGAAAGTTGAGTTTTGGAGAAAGCACAGGACGAGTTAGGTCGGAAGTCCACCGGCGAGGGTCAGTTCCACCTCCCCTTGTCCAAATCTGGAAAGAGAAAAGAATAGGAAAATTTAAATAGGTAGCTTGAGTAATTGTTATATATTTTCACTGTTAGTTATTCTTGTTTATTTATTTATCTTATTTATTATCATATTTATTTATTCTTATTTATTTATTATCGTAATTGTGCATCCTTATTTATTTATTTATTATTTTATTATTTATTTATTGGATTATTTATTATTATTTATTGCATTTGGGTTATTGGTTAGATAGGGAAAATAATGGATAAAGGTACAGAGAATAGGCATGGCCATCAGCTAAGGTCGGTGGGTCCTCCCAACGCCGACGAAGACGCACTCTGGTCCACTGACGGAGAGGGCGCTGCAGGGTTGGTGCGAATGTCGCTGGCTGGGGGTTTACCCAGAACGCCGGTAGGCGGTGGTCCAGTGGATCGGATTAGGGATCAACCGGTGGACATCGAACAGCATCGATCGCCAAGAAATCTCGATTTCTTGGGGTTCGCCGAGGCGCAGGATAAGCTGAAGATCTCTGAGCAAAAGGATCCGCAGGAGCAAAACCTGGAACGAGATTCGGCAGCGGAGTCGGCGGCGAATGCAGCGCTAGCACAAGCTGCACAAACCTACCGCGCGTCCCAGGAGTCTGGGGTTAGCCAGACGTTGAGGGAGGAGATCAGGAACGGATTCATGGACATGATGAAGTTGCTGAACGACGTCCTTCGGCCAGTCGAGGGCAGACTGCAGCCGCTACAAGAGAGCGAGGATCGCCAGGGATCGCTGTTTTCCAGGCCAACGGGTCCAGAAGTCGCCCCAGCAGCAGCAGAAGTCCATCAGCGGCAGGAGTCGGACAGAGGCATCCGAAGGCCTCCAGAGCTGCCACCCAGGCAGCGACCTCGGCCACTGGTGAACGAGTCTCCGGGAGTCGAGAGCAGCCAGAGCCAGGAACCGGAGTACCCTCCAGCCGGCAGGAACGATCGCAACGCTCGGCAGTGGCGTGTCGAGGATCGCAGGGCTGCAGATTTCCGGGACGAGCCGCGGCTTTACGCCAACTCGGGAGCTGGCAACGGGAACCGATGGATCCGAGTGGACCGCTGGAATGTCTCCTTTGACGGCGAGGACGACCGCAATTCCGTCGACGATTTCGTGTTCCGTCTTGAGTTCCTGCAGCGGCAGCATCAGTGTCCGTGGAATGAAGTTCTGCGAAACTTCCACGCCCTCCTATCGGGCAGAGCAAGGGAGTGGTATTGGGTCCATGTACGCCAAGCCAGGGTGGACACTTGGAACAAGCTGCGCAGGGCTCTGATGGATCGGTTCCGTGGTCATCAGACGGAACACGAAAGGATGCACGAGCTACTACAGCGTGAGCAGCAGCCAGGAGAAGGCGTGGATGACTACATTCACACAATTCAGCAACTCGCCTCCCGCCTGAAAAAACCAATGCCACAGCGGCAATTGGTGAAGGTGGTGAAAAAGGGCTTGAGGGATGGGATAGCCAGGTTTGTCTACGCGATGGATGTTCTCACGGTGTATGAACTTCGGGAGGAGTGCGTCGAAGTGGAGAAGACCTTCGGTCGTCGAGGACGCGCTGCGTACGGGCAGCTGAACAAGTTGCGGGTCAGCGAAGCGCGCATACCGGACGAAGTCGACGAGCAGGAGATCCTCGAAGTGGACGAGATCCGTGGACGGCCTAAAAACCCTTTTAAGTCAGGCTGCTGGAATTGCGGAGCCGCGGAGCACGGATTCCGAGACTGCCCGTCTACGGAGTGGAAGAGAGTCTGCTTTAAGTGCGGCAGACCGGACACCATTACTCCAAAATGCCCAGAGTGTGCGGAAAACGGGAGACTGGGCAGTCAAAAGGTGGGAGGGACTCGCCCAGATTGGAGTCCCACGAAGTAGTCCCTAAAATAAACAACATGATAAATAATAACTTCTTAAGATACCTACCGGCTGAAGAACGGCTACGGCGATACATGGAGGCGCGAAACAGAATATTTGCAGAACATCAGTTGAGCGGCATGCGGATGGTTTCACGGAGAGTCCAGAAGGCAAGGGAACGCTTTAGGCAGCGGAGATCCCGACGACGAGAGGTGGTGGCTGCCGTGAAGCGCATCGATTCCGGCGATCCGAGACCCTTTGCCGACATTGAGGTCATGGGCCAGCTGCTCACCGGCTTGTTGGACACGTGGGCTAGTGTAAGCGTGCTAGGCAAACAGTGCAGAGAGCTCGTAGATACGCTGGGAGTGACGGTTCAGCCTTATTTCTCGGTAGTCCGGACCGCTTCTGGTGAGGACCGATCCATTATCGGACGCGTGGAACTACCTGTGAGATACAAAGGCGTGAGTAAGCTGATCATGTTCTACCTTTGCCCATACCTGGAACAAGCAGCGTACTTCGGAGTCGACTTTTGGCGTGCGTTTGAACTAGCTCCAGCCGTCGTTGGGAAGCCGGGGCCGAGAGTCGTCAAGGCAGCCGAAGAAATCCATGCCAGCCAGATGGAACACTACGCCGATCAGGAGGATGAGGACGAGACGAAGGAGGAAAAGAAGGCGTTGGAAAAGGTCAAGGAGGAGTTTCTTACCTTTGAACGGGATGGCCTAGGAACCACCAACATGGAAAAACATTCCATCGAGCTGATCGAGGGAGCCCGGGTGTTTAAGGATCGTCCGTATCCGATGTCTTCGGCGAAGCAAAAGGTGGTCGAGGATGAAATTGACAAAATGCTGGAACTGGGTGTCATCGAGGAGAGCAAAAGCCCGTGGAGCAATCGCACAACGGTGGTATCGAAGCCCGGGAAAGACAGGTTCTTTCTGGATGCCCGTAAGCTGAACGCGCTGACGGTCAAGGATGCGTATCCTTTGCCCAGTATCGAAGGAATCCTTTCCAGGATAGATCAGACGCATTACATCTCCAGCGTAGATCTCAAGTTTGCGTTCTGGCAGATCGAACTGGATGACAAAAGCAAGGAGTACACGGCATTCACGGTTCCAGGCAGACCGTTGTACCAGTTCCGGATGATGCCATTTGGACTGTGCAACGCGGCACAACGCTTGGTGCGACTTATGGATCGGGTGATACCAGCGGAACTCAGATCCAACGTTTTCGTCTACCTTGACGATCTCCTAATCCTCGCTCCAGATTTCCAGACGCACCTGAGGTACTTGCTTCGCGTAGCCCAAAGTCTGAAAGCAGCAGGATTGACGATAGGGTTAAAGAAGTCGAAGTTTTGCTTTAAGTCTTTAACGTACCTGGGGTTTATAGTCGGAGGTGGACTCCTACGGATGGATCCTGGACGAGTGTCGGCAATTCAGAAGATGCCTTACCCGAAATCCATGAAGGAAGTAAGAGCCTTCCTTGGCACTGTTGGGTGGTATCGACGATTTGTGAGGAACTTCGCCACGCTGGCTGCACCGCTCTCCGAAGCCTTAAAGAAGTCAGGAAACACCAGGTTTTCATTGAATCCCAGCGCCAAACAAGCAGTAGATGACCTAAAGCTGGCCTTGACGAGCGCGCCGGTCCTGGTTCATGCGGACTTCAAGAAACATTTCTTCGTCCAGTGCGACGCATCTCACGTTGACGTCGGCGCAGTTTTGTTTCAGCGGAACCAGGACGGAGACGAGCAACCCATCGCGTTCTTTTCGGCCAAGATGAACAAGCACCAGGTGAACTACTCGGTCACGGAGAAAGAGTGTCTGGCAGCCATCCTAGCCATTAGGAAGTTTAGACCGTATGTTGAGGGGATGCCGTTCACATGCATCACCGATCACGCCAGTCTGAAGTGGTTGATGACGATGAAGGATCTGTCAGGACGACTTGCGAGATGGTCTCTCCAGCTGCAGGGTTACGATTTCGGCATTGAGCATCGTAAAGGCAGCGAGAACGTAGTTGCCGATACCCTCTCCCGCTGCATCGAGGAAGTCCTGATTGATCCGACGGAGTTATTGGGATTCGAGACGACCGAGTTTGCTGCAGAGGATTATTTGGAGTTAGTCCAAGATGTAGAGTCCAACAGGGAGAACTTACCGGACCTCAAAGTGGACGGCGGACTGATCTTCAAGCGCTTGGGTAATCCGAATCTGGACGATGAACTGGAAGGATCCGAGTGGAAGCTGTGGATTCCGCAGAGCCTAACGCACAGCTTGATAGAGCGTGCCCATTCGGACCCCAAGGCTGGCCATGGCGGAATGGCGAAGACGTTGGAGACCATACGACGCCAGTTCTATTGGCCAGGGATGACTATCCAGGTGCGCGAATACGTCCGGGCTTGCGAGGTGTGCAAGGAGTCCAAAGCGCCTAACTTCAGGATGCAGGTGGGAATTGGAAAAAGAGTAGAGACGGAAAGGCCATTCCAGAAACTCTACATCGATTTCCTGGGCAAGTATCCGAGGTCTAAGAGTGGGCACGCGGGGATTTTTATCGTGGTGGACCATTTCTCCAAGTACACCTTCCTAAAGGCCATGAAGGATGCGGCGGCGTCAAACGTGGTGACCTTCCTGGTGAATGAGGTGTTTTACAAGTTCGGTGTGCCTAAAATTATACACTCGGATAATGGAAAGCAGTTCACATCCAAGGCGTTTGAGGAGATGATAGATGGCTTCGGGATCCAGCACATCAAGACGCCGATATACTCACCCTAGAGCAATGCAGCGGAACGGGTTAACCGTAGTGTCCTGGCAGCGATTCGCAGCTTCTTGGACGAAGATCACCGGGAATGGGATGCACATCTGCCGGAGATTGAAGTGGCCATCCGGAACACGGTCCATTCGGCTACCGGAGAAGCGCCGTTCTTCACAGTATTCGGCCATCATATGTTCCTCAACGGTTCCAGCTACAAGCTAGCCAGACAACTCCGGTCTCTGTGCGACCACGAGATGGCGGGAATGCAGGCCAAGGATAAGCTTCGGGTAATCCACGCCAAGGTTCAGAAGCAGCTGGAGGGTGCGTACGAGATGAGCCGGCAACGCTATGATAAGCGAGCCCGTACGGTACTCGCTAAACCGGGTCAAGAAGTCTTCCGCCGCAACTTCGTGCTGAGTGACTTCAGCAAATCCTTCAATGCGAAGTTTGCTCGCAAGTTCCTGAAGGCCAGGGTGGTCAAATCCGTCGGCGGCAATGCATACTTGCTGGAGGACCTCCAAGGCCGCAGTCTGGGAGTGTATCACGCTAAGGACATCCGGCTGTGATCTGAAAGAAGGACACACAAAGTACACACTCATAGCAGCAACATCAGTAATACTTCCCGTCATGCGTGGGCCCCGCGTAAGGCGCCGTTCAAACTGCAGGGCGATATCAGTGCCGTGTTGATTCCTACCGTATCTCCAAAGCTACCAATTATATCGTCGTTCTGCAGACACTCCTGGTAGCGCCTCTCGAAATCTTTGGTGTTGCATTTGGAGTCGATTGTGGGATACTTCCTATCGATATGTTAGGACGATAGGGCGATGGTTTCGGTGGCGCCCCCCTGTGGGGAATCTGGCGGACGATCTGGCCATTTGGCTTAATCCCGGTTCGCTCAGGGATTGCCTTTCATGGCCTTGAATATGGCCAATGACCCAATTTTGGGAGAGGCAAGGGAATATGGCGGGATGAGAATGATGATAGGCAGATATTGAGGTAGTCGCAGCCATATTGTCATGGAAGCTGGACGCAGCGATTAGTTCCGTCATTAAGTGTGTGCCAAAACCAGAAAAAGTGAGAGTTTAGAATGTTAAGTGTCATAGTTAGTTTAATTTCAATTAATTATTCGTAGGGCAACCGGGGTCCCAACACAAAGGGCCCCGGAAGATTTAATTTGGAGGTTATTTTTGGAATCTCTTCTACACGGATACGCCCTTCGCCTTGCATAAGAGCCTGACGTGGCGAGATCCCGGATTTCCACTTAACCTACCTGGATGAGCTTGGACCAGTGAATTCGGACCCGGTTACTTTGGCTTTACCAGACGCCGCCAACGCCGAACTATAATCCCCGGTGAGTCCGTTCCTGGGTATCAGTCCCACTCGCTATCGGGGACATCCGGCGTCAATTGGTGCGGCGGTGAACCTCCACGCCGTAAACTGTCCCCATTCCTCGGGGCTTTCTCGGCTTTAACGGCCGCTGGCCTCCGGCTCCCGTCCGGGATAGAATATCGCCCGTCATCTAGCCTAGAAGTGGCTGAAAATTGTTATAATTAATTATATGTATCTCATGGTTAGTCTTAATCGGAATACTTCCCGTAGTCACTTGTGAATTTGTCCGGATTCAGACCCTAAAACCATAGTTGTCCTCAGTGTTGCCTATTAAAAGGGTCGCGAGCCTTGGTTTTCGGTTGGGGAGATTGCAGCGCGCAATTACATCTTTCAGGTGACCCGACACACAGATAGTGTGTCTCCTTTGCGCCCCGTTTAGTGGAGCATAGTTCCGCGGCGCCTGTAGCTTTTCCCAGGAAAGCAAGTTCCTCTGCTTTGACCGCCTAAGTTTTGAGACGGCGGCCAACTGTGATATTGAAGGCTGAAAAAAGAGAAATTAGTTGATAGGAGTACAGTAATCACAATGTTTATATATAAGACTTACTGCGAATATTAAATTGTAAATGCAGACCGAAATGTGCGAGTGAGTTGTCACTGTGGGGGAGATGGAACCGAAGTAGGCGCGAGGAGTGACTCCGACGGTCCGAAAATGGGTGATGCCTCTGCGGAATCCTCCGGGGCATCCTTGGTTGGGTGGGCGTGCTCGGCTAAGTCACCAATAGCCACCAAAACATATCATATTTCCCGTCACTTGTAATAATTTGCCTTTGTTTACGTTTTATATGTAGTGATGACCGGTAGTTTAGTGATGTGAGACTGCGTAGTCGTCGATATTTATGTTGCGAGCTGTGGCATTAGGGGGACTCCGCCCTGAGAGGAACTGAGCTAGCGGCACTGCCAAAGAAAAAAATAGCAGTTCGTAACAGCTATATAAAATGGTGTGCTTCTCAACGTCGTGAGCTGCCGGCCAGATGACCACAAATCATGTGGGACGCACGAGCTTAGAAGGGACTCACCGAGGAATGTGGTACGTCGTCGGTGGCGTCCAGGTAAGCGCGGTGAAGGGTTCCAGGGACTCTTATTAGGATCGCATGGCTTCAGTGGCCGACGGTGTAGAGGTTATCTCCCAACAGGTTATGGCCAAAATTCTTGTCCTCCACAAAAAATCGTTGCCGGGGCCCTTTTGACGGGTCCCCGGAAATCCTATGGACACATACACTCGTAAAAAAAATAAGTTTTTATTAGTGATTAAAAACTAACTCACTTTCTAAATTTATTTCGCGAGCGCGGTTCAAAATGGATCACTCGGATCCGCAATATGGCATCTACTGACTTGCAGTTTGGCCTACCTTTTTTTTTTGCCTCGCCATTTTCTACCTTGGTGCTCTCAAATGTGGGTCATTGGACGATCCAAACCCAGTTAAGAGAATCCCCAGAGCGAACCGGGATTCATTTAAAAAGCTAGATCGCCCAATGACCAAAAAAAGGGGGTGCCACTACGTTTAGGGGTTACCCTGCCTACGCTATCGATAACTCCCTTGCCTCGATTTCGAACTTCTCCTAGCCGGTTCCAACTTGAAATGCAACACCACCCAAGGATTTTGAGAGACGCTACCGGATTTGAAGCCACTCGACGAAATTATTGGGAGCATTTGGATCCTTTCCTGGTGGTACCTGGACGACTACGCCATTTGCAGTTCCATACGGTGCCCAACGCGGGGCCCACGTTTGCCGGGAAGTATGCTGGCGTCAACATTATTTGCTCTTATTTACTTTGTTCCTTTTTCCAGATCATACCCGGAGCATTTGGATCCTTTCCTGGTGGTACCTGGACGACTACGCCATTTGCAGTTCCATACGGTGCCCAACGCGGGGCCCACGTTTGCCGGGAAGTATGCTGGCATCAACATTATTTGCTCTTATTTACTTTGTTCCTTTTTCCAGATCATACCCGGATATCCTTGTCGTCGTAAACTCCGAGATGGCGTCCTTGCAAGTCTTCCAGTTCGTAGGCATTGTTGCTGACGGCTTTCACCACTCGAGCCTTAAGGAATTTCCTGGCGAACTTGGCGTTAAACGACTTGCCATAGTCACTGAGGACGAAGTTGCGGCGATACACCTCCTGACCTGGCTTGGCCAAGAAGTTTCGAGCCCGTTGGTCATACCGCTGGCGGCTTCGGTCATACGCTGTCTCCATATTCTTTCGGACCTTTTCCTGGATCACTCGGAGTTTATCCACCGTCTTCATTCCTGCCATCTCGTGGTCACACAAGGACTTTAGCTTCCTCGCTAACCTATAGTTGGCTCCGTTTAGAAACATGTGATGTCCGAATACGGTGAAGAACTACGCTTCTCCTGTCGCCGAATGAATCGCGTTGCGGAGCGCTACCTCAATCTCCGGAAGGTACACGTCCCAGTCTCGATGATACCCATCTAAAAAGCTCCGGATTGCGGCCAACACGCTTCGATTGACTCGTTCTGCTGCGTTGCTCTGTGGTGAGTATACCGGAGTCTTTAGATGTGATATCCCGAAACTCTCCATCGCCTCTTGGAAGATCTTCGACGTGAACTGTCGACCATTGTCCGAGTGTACTGTTTCTGGAACGCCAAATTTGTAAAATACATCGTGGATGAGGAACTCGACGACGTTCGAGGCGGTAGCTTCCTTCATGGCCTTCAGAAATACGAATTTGGAGAAATGGTCCACCACGATGAAAATCCAGGCATGACCCTTCTTGGACCCCGGATATTTCCCCAAGAAGTCGATATACATCTTTTGGAATGGCTGTTCCGACTGCACTCTTTCTCCAATACCGACCTGCATCCGGAAATTTGGCGCCTTCGTCTCCTTGCAGACATCACATCCTCGTACAAACTCGCGGACTTGGAGAACCATGCCTGGCCAGTAGAACTGCCGTCGGAGGATTTCCAGAGTCTTTCCCATTCCGCCATGAGCTGCTATTGGGTCCGTATGCGCACACTCGATTATGCTGTGGGTCAGACTCTCTGGGATCCACAGTTTCCACTCGGAACCTTCCACCTCATCGTCCAGATTCGCTGGAGAAACTCACTTGAAGATGAGACCATCCTCGATCTTAAGGTCCGGTAAGTGTTCCAAATTACTCTCCACATTCTTCACTAATTCAAGGTAATCTTCTCCAGCGAACTCGGTGGTTTCAAAACCCTACAACTCTGGCGTGGTCGGTGATGCAGGTGAATGGCATCCCTTCGACATACGGCCTGAACTTGCGAATAGCCATGAGCGCTGCAAGACACTCTTTCTCGGTTACGGTGTGGTTAACCTGATGCTTATCCATCTTGGCCGAGAAAAAGGCAATCGGCTGCTCTCGTTTGTTTTCGTCTCGCTGGAAAAGCACCGTCCCGACTCCGACGTGTGACGCATCGCACTGAATAATGAAACACCTCTTGAAGTCCGCATGCACCAGGACTGGTGCAGTTGTTAACGCCATCTTCAAGGACTCTACGACTAGCTGGGCCTCTGGACTCAATGAAAACTTCGAGCTTCCAGTTTTCTTCAACGATTCTTGTCCTGGATCCATCCGTAGACGACCTCCACCAACGATAAACCCCAGGTATGTTAACGATTTGAAGCAAAACTTGGACTTGCTCATACCGATCGTTAAACCCGCTGATTTTAGGCATTCTGCGACTCGACGGAGGTATTTGAAGTGGGTCTGGATATCTGGAGCCAGTATCAACAGCCATATATGGGGTGCAAAAAAATGCTGGCTAAAGTCGGCGTATTTTTAAAAATTTGTTTATTCGTGATTTTTTATTTCAGTTTTTGAAAATAACAGTTATTTTTCGGCCCTGCTTTTTAACGAATCAATATTTCGGTACAACAAAAATGCATTTATACATTATCGAAATCATTAAAGATATAAACGCCAGACACACGACTAAAATTGTTTAAGGCAATCGTGGGCGTTAGAGTAAGAATGGCGCTCGGCTGAAACAAACTTTCGAAGCCCAAGTATATATGTGGTTAATCCCAATTTTCTAGCTTTTACAGTTAGGGCTCCGCCACTAACAGAATTTGCCATCATTTGCTGGGCAGCACTTCAAGAATATTATTTTGTAAACTAAACTTAAGGGAACTTGCTGCAAACTTTGAATTTGTACACCAAGGTGATAGTGTATACAATAAATAACAAGAAAAGAAGTTGACTTCGGCCAGCCGAAGTTTATATACCCTTGCAGGCAGAGCTCGTAAAAAAAGGTCTCACTTGTGATTTTTGTCAGAAAAAAACCCCTCACATACTGACCCCATACGAACCTGTCAGAGAGAGACCCCAAAATTTCGATTGCCCCTGGATTGCTCCCTGCTCAACCGATGAGCGATTTGGTTTGCTCGATCGGGTCTGTGTTCACCCGAGACCCTTTTCGTCGTTGCTACAGTTTAAGTCACTGAGAGGTAATTTTCAACGCTTAATTTCAACCTCAACAACAACCTCAATGCTTAATTTGTAATTTTAAATATATAAACATGAATAAATAATAATAATAATTGGGTTATTTCATTATATAAAAATGTATCCACAAAATATTAAAAAAAATATTTTAATATAAAGTTTTTTTGGCCTCTATATATTTCTCTTTTATTTTCCCTATAATTTTTGTTCTCTCTGTCTCGCTTTCGCTTTCTCTCAAATGCTTCTCCTGTCACAAAATATCTGAGGTGTTCGCGCCAAAGCGGCGCCCCAAGTCCCGGCCCATTTTCCCTTCAAGCGCCCCTGGAGCCTTGACAGTCGAGACAGCAGTTCTTCCAGATCGCTCGCATCTCGCTCTCTCGCACTGTTAAGTGTCTCCACTCCGCTCTCCAAGCGGCTCTTGGAGCTTCCACTCTGTAGTTTTAAGTTAGTTCTAATTTTCAAGTGTAACAGAGCCGACCAGTGAAGTGATTTCGGAAATAAACCGTGAATTTTTATAACGTGAAAACACCCATTGCGGCCGTGTATTTTCTGACCTACGTACAGCACCCCGAATTTTGGAAGACCCGCCCCACTCCATTACATGGTCCTTCGAGCCGGATCAACCAGGAGAAGAGTTTTGAAAGTACCAGCGTCCAACCGGCGGAGTTTCCAAGTTCCAAGTTCAAGATAAGTACGAATATTCCATTATTCCATTGCCGACCAGTCAGATATTTCCCAAGAACCCAATTTTCTTATATCTGTCTGATCGGCCATTTCCATTTCTTCATACGACCGCCATTTTCCGGCTTTGCTTTTCATATTTCCCACTTTCCATACATATTCGGGTTCATACGGACATACAATCCAGATGCACACTTTTTAATGTACGTACATACATATGCCTGACCAGCGCAACATATGTACGTAAGCTAACATACACGTACCTCCGCGTTACACCCTGCGAACATTTCTACAGCGACATTTACCATACAGTCCACATTATCTCCAATTTACAAAATATTTAAAATTACAATTTTAAAACACATCCATACACATCCAACACGCCCATACATACACATATATCTACGTTATCTCCAATTTACAAAATATTTAAAATTACAATTTTAAAACACATCCATACACATCCAACACGCCCATACATACACATATATCTACGTTATCTCCAATTTACAAAATATTTAAAATTACAATTTTAAAACACATCCATACGCCCATACATACACATATATCCACATTATCCCCAATTTACAAAATATTTAAAATTACAATTTTAACACACATCCATACGCCCATACATACACACATATACATAATCCTAATGCATGCTTATTAATGTACGTACATATCGACATATCCATTTCCACGTATGTACATAAGGGAAAAGTCACGTAACGTAACGTAAGGCAACGTAAGCACGATACACACGTACGTTCCTTCTCGGTACACCCTACAAACATTTCCAAATCAACATTTAAAATACAGCCCACATCATTAATATTTTCCGAAGATAAAATATACAATATATATACACAAATTAAAAACATATAATACACATATTAATATATGCACATTTATATATATTTTCCACCCAACACCATTAATTATATTATACACAATACCAAAATAACTTGTTTCCGCTGAACACAATTTATTATATATTGCATAAAATTACAAAAAAAAATAACCTGTTTCCACCGAACCCACCAGCACGATACGCCTGTCCAGAATTTGCATGGTATTTATTTCAGCAGCGCTAATTCGCACACACCGGCGGCTCACATCCATTAAAATAAAAATAAATAAATATTTTTTTTTGTGCCCAAGCCGTGACGGTGCGCGATATATATATTTTCCCATTCCTACCGCTCATTTTCGCAGCACAGCAACCGACTGCAAATATCTTGCAGAATATTATTTTTTCCACAGCAGCGATATTTTCCTCGCACGTTAAAATAGTTGTTGCGAAAACCTTGAAATTTTTATTGGTGTTCCGTTTCCACATATTCCAAAGTAGACCACGGAGCGGCAACGCTAGGAAACAAAAGCGGACCGCTTGCAATCCATACCGAGGAAACTAAGAAGCCACTGCGATATATTACCATTTTTGTTTTTTTTTTTAAAACAAAATTGAACTAATTCCGTAATATTTTTTGTCGCGTCGATCCACTATTGTTGACATTCAGCTATTAGGATTTTTGAAATTTTGGGGCCGTATTTTCCGGAAGTTATCCATTTTTGTCGTTCCTTTTCTTTGCCAATCAATCCCGGTGATCCGCAACAGCGTGACCACATTCCAGGACGGACCTTTCTGGAATGCCAGGAGACAAAACTAAGTTGTCAGTTCCGTCTGCAAATAAAACGCGATCGCTATCCGCATCACCACGCGCGCGCACCTCAAGCCCAGTAGCCCCAAAACCAATATCAAAGGCAAAGAGCGAAACTTCAGTAGCCAGCCAAGCAGGCGACAAGAAGTTGTCTGTTCCTACAATCCATCCGAAACGATTGTCTCTAAGTCCGCTCACGCCTAAAGTTAGGTCGCAAATCCAGACCAAGTCCGTAAAGTCGCTAGCAACTCGTTCTCAGGCAAAAATGAGTAACGAAATTGCAGTTGCAGCCCTCGCGCGGTTTATCACGGTGTCCGACCGTATGAGCCATTTCAGAGCGACTATAGAAACTCCAGGAGCTGCCGCTCCGTCCGTCCACACCTGCAAGGTCCGAAAAGAACAAGTCCGTTCACTCTGGGACAAAGCCGAGAAGGAGTTTGAAGCTTGTCTAGACACGATTTCCAGCCTTACGACTGACGAGGCGTCGGATATTTTGGCGACTCTACACCGAAAATATGAATATTGCTATTCGGTGTACGAGGAGCTATCGGTTCAGCTCAGCGAGTTAATTGACCGAGCCAGTTCACAGCAGCCGTTGTCGAGCACCGACAATCAGTCCGCGTACATTCCGTCTGGGTGCCGGTTGCCTCCATGTGATACAGAAGTATTTGAGGGAGACTATCTCAAATGGCCAACATTCAGGGACCTTTTCACTGCCGTCTACGTCAACAACACACGGTTGACGCCGGTCGAGAAGTTATTCCATCTCAACGCGAAAACGAGCGGTGAGGCAAAGGCAATTGTTGCCAAGTCCCCGCTCACTAATGATGGTTTCGCTTCCGCTTGGGAGGCGCTTCGAGACCGTTTCGAAAACAAAAGACTTTTAGTGAACAGTCAGCTCAAGCTCCTATTTAACTTAAGTTCCGTTAATGCCGAAACTGGCCACTCCATAAAAGAGCTTCAGAGCACCATCCAAGGGTGCCTGACAGCATTAGCCCACTCCAAAATATCAACCGAAAATTGGGATTGCTTGCTGGTCTACCTGTGCGCCAGTAAGTTGCCCAGATTGACCCTTTCCTTGTGGGAACAATCCCTTACATCAAAGTCTGATGTTCCTACATGGGATGAGATGAACGCGTTCCTTAGAAGCCATTGAGGACATGAAGCAGAGTCTTGGTGGTCCATCAACTTCCAAAAATTCCCAAGTTACGAAGAAGCTTAACTCCTTTGAAGCCAAAGTGAGTGTCAAACCAAAGAGTTGCGATTTGTGCTCTAAGGAGACTCACCCAGTGCGGTTGTGCCCTCGCTTCATTCAGATGGCAGTCGAGGCGCGGGAAAACTACATAAAAAAGAAGCAGTTATGCTTGAATTGCTTCGCGAGAGGCCATCAGCTCCGGGATTGTTCCAGTACGCACAGCTGCTTTGTATGCCGAGGGAGACATCACACGCTTTTGCATCGAGGCAACCCATTTTCCAACAATCCAAGTTCCTCTGGACATGCGAGACCTAGATCCGATCCTCCGTCGGGAGGCTCAGACATTCCCGATGAACACTCAAATGTACAAGTCTGTTTTGCCTCGGGCTCAAAGGCAGTTCTGTTGGGCACGGCAATGATTGATATTTGCCACCTCGGCACCCACTTCCGAGCACGCGCTTTGATCGACTCGGGATCTGAAGCGACGTTCATAACGGAGCGTCTTTTCAAGTTGGTCAATCTGCCGTTTCGCCCCATTCAAGCTCAAGTGTCTGGTTTAAATCAGACCGTTTCTGCCCAGTCAACAAGGCTTTGCCATTTCGCCATTCGTTCTCCTACTAAGCCGGGCCTGCAGTTAGACACCGCAGCGTATGTTCTGCCAGAACTAGCAGGCAGATTACCCTCACAGTCCATTCCACAAGATATCCTGAGAGATTTGCCAAACCTTCAATGGGCAGATCCCACATTTCTCCAGAGTTCCCAGATAGACGTTCTTATCGGAGCTGATATTCTTCCATCCGTGCTGCTGAGTGGCACAAAGACCAACATCTGCGGATCTCTTTTTGGGCAAGAGAGCATCTTCGGGTGGGTGCTCACTGGTCCAGTGTCCATGTCCACGAGCAACCGAGTCTCAGCCTTTACGACTCAAATTACAAAAAAAAGTGAGGCGTCCTTTGACAAACTTCTTACGAAGTTTTGGGAGGTGGAAGATCTACCATCAAAAATGGTAAAAGAGTCCGATTCCGTCTGCGAAAGGAATTTTCTACGAACCACAACTAGAGACGCGAGCGGGAAGTACGTAGTGACGTTACCGTTCTGCGACCCCGATCATTGTGGATCAGAGTTGGGTTACTCAAGGTCTATAGCACTTGCTCAGTTTCTGAGAAACGAGAATCGTTTACGAAGGGACACTCCATTAAATGAGCAGTACAACTCCGTGATTCAAGAGTATTTGGATTTAGGCCATATGAGAGAGGTTTCGCCCACTCACAATTCTCCAAACTACTACCTCCCACACCATGCGGTTATAAAACCCGAAAGCACGACCACGAAACTCCGGGTGGTATTCAACGCTTCCAGCCCGTCAGCAAATGGGACTAGCTTGAACGATGTGCTTCATGCCGGTCCAGTCCTCCAATCTGACTTAACAATTCAGATTTTAAAGTGGCGCTATTTTAAGTATGTTTTTAGTGCAGACATCACGAAAATGTATAGGCAGATCTGGGTCGATCCAAAGCATACGCCCTTTCAAAGGATTCTTTTCCGAAACAAGGAAGGTGACATTCGAGATTACGAGCTGAAAACCGTAACATTCGGTGTCAATTGCGCGCCCTATCTCGCCATCCGAGTGCTGAAACAGCTGGCTGATGACGTCGATCAGCAGTTTCCAAAAGCCAGTCATATAATCCGCAACTTCATGTATGTTGATGACGTTTTAGCAGGGTCGAATTCTCAACAAGAAGCTCAACTTGCCATCCAGGAGTTAGTAACCGCTTTGAATTCGGCCGGTTTTCCGCTTAGAAAGTGGACTTCCAACCACAAGGGGGTTTTAAAGGACATTCCAAATGAGCATCTTCTCCATTCTGAGTTCCTAAATATTGATGCCGAAAGCACAGCCAAAACCCTCGGCATTCGTTGGAGAGCAACCACCGACGAGTTCTACTTCGTGCCCCCAGAAATATCCGTCAAGTCCTCCTATACTAAAAGAGAAGTTCTCTCCCAGATAGCAAAGCTATTCGATCCCGCTGGATGGCTTGCACCGTTCATCGTCCGGGCCAAAATTTTTATGCAGGAGATCTGGCTGCAAGAGTTAGGCTGGGATGACAACCTTCCCGACGAAATGAGCCATAGATGGCAAGTGTTCCTGCAAAGTTATTCCGATCTCGATCAAATCCGTATTCCGAGATGGGTCGGTTACCAGCCCCAGGTAAAAATCGAGCTTCACGGGTTCTGTGACGCTTCCCAAAAAGCCTATGGGGCGGCGCTGTACGTCAGGGTTGAAGTCGGTCAGCAGATATTGACTAATCTGCTAACGGCAAAGACCCGGGTTGCCCCTGTGAAAACTGTATCTCTCCCCCGACTCGAGCTATGTGGTGCCCTATTGCTGGCAGATATGGCATCTACCATCCTTCCAAATATGCTGTCAGAAAGCTCTGAGATTTTCTGCTGGACAGATTCTACCATTGTCCTGGCATGGTTAAAGAAACCAGCCTGCTCCTGGACCACATTCGTAGCCAACCGCGTAACCAAAATAGCTCAAGCTACAAAGATTGAGAATTGGTCACATGTGCGGTCAGAACACAATCCTGCCGACCTAGCTAGTCGCGGCGTGTCCCTGCAAGAGCTGGGCGATAGCAACCTCTGGTGGCATGGGCCCCAGTGGTTACAATTGCCCAAACTTCAATGGCCAGAAACTTCGGATCCACACCCAGTCACGGAATTAGAGCAGCGCGCGGTGAAGGTTCATTTCGTAAAGCTCCCCGCTGATGATTTCCTTGACCGTTTTTCCAGACTAGACAAGGCTTTACGAGTCCTAGCTTACGTCCAAAGGTTCCTAAATCGCTGTCGTAAGGCTCCGGTAAGTCCGGATAAGCAGCTCAGTAATCGGGAGATCCGGGAGGCTGAAAGGACCTACATAATACTTGCCCAGCGTGAAGAGTACGCGCTCGAGCTTCGATTGTTACGAAGCAAAAGATCCATACCCGCATCAAGCCCAATTGCTAATTTGTTTCCATTTATAGACCAACAGGGACTCTTAAGAGCATGTGGTCGCTTAACTGCCTCCAAGGTCCTGCAGTATGACGAGCGCCATCCTGTATTACTCCCGTACAGCTGTCGGTTATCTCGTCTTCTTGTCCAATTCACGCACCAGATTACGCTTCATGGCGGCAACCAATTTATAGTGCGCCTGATGCGATCCAAATATTGGATTCCTAAAGTCAAGAATCTGGTAAAGGGCGTGGTGAATTCATGCAAGGTGTGCACCATTTATAAGAAAAGACTGCAAACCCAATTGATGGGCGATTTTCCGACTGATCGGGCCTCTTTTTCCAGGCCATTCACTTACACCGGCGTCGATTACGCCGGCCCCTTTGAGGTAAAAAACTATACAGGGAGAGCTTGTCTCATCACTAAGGGATATGTTTGTGTGTTTGTGTGTTTTTCTACAAAGGCCATCCATTTGGAACCCACCTCCGACCTTACAACTGAGAAGTTTCTAGCAGCGTTTGCGCGTTTTGTAGCTAGAAGAGGTTGTCCTCAGCGGGTCCATTCCGACAACGGCAAAACCTTTGTTGGCGCCTCAAGTCTTATTTCCCGTGACTTTACGCAAGCACTAAAGGAGTCAGTGACCAATGCGTATAGCCATCAGGGACTCGTGTGGCGTTTCATACCCCCAGGAGCTCCTCATATGGGAGGCCTGTGGGAGGCAGGAGTGAAGAGTTTTAAAACGCTGTTTTACAAATCCACGTCCGCTCGCAAGTATACATTCGAAGAGCTTTCCACGCTTCTGGCAAAGATTGAAGCCTGCCTTAATTCCAGACCACTCTCTCCAATGTCAGAGGACCCGACAGACTTGCTGGCACTGACGCCAGGCCATTTTCTGATCGGGGGACCGTTGCTTTCCACGTCGGAGCCTGAAATTAAAGGCGAAGCCCAGTCAATTATAAATCGATGGCAACATCTCAAGGCCCAGCATCAACAATTTAGTTCGCGATGGAAAGAAGAGTATCTAAAGGAACTCCACAAGCGCAACAAGTGGTTGAGTCCATCCAGAAATCTGCAAGTCGACGATATGGTAGTCATCAAGGACGATAATTTGCCATCAAATGACTGGCGGCTCGGCAGGATCGTAGCTGCTATCCCAGGAGCTGATACCAGAGTACGCGTCGTAGATATTCTTACTTCTCGTGGAACCATCCAACGTCCGATCCACAAACTAGTACTTCTTCCTATGGAGGACAAGGCAATCTCCGCACTTCCGCAATAATAACTTCTGTCCTCATTCTAGTACTTCTTCCTATGGAGGCCAAGGCAACCTCCACTTTCCAAAAATAGTGCCTTCTGTCCTTATTTTTCAAAATCCGTTCACAAATTGATACTAAATTTGCTTATCATTTTTTATTAAAGCATCAAAACCATGGCTCCACGTCCTCGCAGCGCCCAAACCTTGGACGACAGACGTTCACGAGGTACTCGATCCTACCGCTGCCGAGTCTGTCGGGGAATCCATCCTCTACGGAAGTGCACCCGCTTCCTTAGGCTCAGCACGGAGAAGCGGCTCCGTGCCGTCCTCATAAATAAATATTGTGCGAATTGCCTGGCCCATCAACACTCAGGGGGGCAATGTCGCAGTGGCGACACGTGCAAAAAGTGCGGGCAGAACCATCACACGCTGCTGCACCTGCACGAGATGTCCGGGACTACTCGGCAACCGCCCATCCAGCAACGTCGTCAATCGCCATCCCCGCCACGTCGCCAATCGCCGTCCTCGCAACATCGCGGATCGACCACTCGGCTGTCAAGGGCAGTCTCGCGGTCTCCATCGCCAGCGGCACGGGAAGCACGGACACCGGTCCGACGTCCAGCGTCAGCGGCAACTCCATCGGTGGCGGCTCTCCTGCAGCATCAGAGCCTCCACATTCTTCCGACGGCCATCGTGTTGCTGGAGTCTGGGGCCACCACCTTCGAGACGGCTGCGTTAATCGACCCTTGCACGCCCGTCAGCACCATCGACAGCTCCCTGGCAACTGCGTTCAAGTTGCCCACGACGACAGTGAGAGGCGAAGAAGTTTGCTCGACGACAATCCGGTCGAGGACGGGCGATTTCCAGATCGACGTGCTGCTGAAGATCAGTCAGAGTCTACGAATCCGCACCCCTATCCGCGCGCTAAGCGATTCTATGCGAGCCCAATTTGATGACATCCGTCTGGCCGATGAGCAGTTCCATCGCCCAGCGACAGTCTCGCTGGTGTTGGGCTCGGACGTATACCCCGACGTAATCAGGCCCGGGTTCCTAAATATACGAGATGGGCTGCCCGTCGCACAGGGCACGGTCTTTGGATGGGTCGTGTCTGGAGAATGCAGACTCGCCTAAGGATTAATCCTTTGCTACGTTCGCCCTCGCAAGGGGGGGGAGAATGTTCGCGCCAAAGCGGCGCCCCAAGTCCCGGCCCATTTTCCCTTCAAGCGCCCCTGGAGCCTTGACAGTCGAGACAGCAGTTCTTCCAGATCGCTCGCATCTCGCTCTCTCGCACTGTTAAGTGTCTCCACTCCGCTCTCCAAGCGGTTCTTGGAGCTTCCACTCTGTAGTTTTAAGTTAGTTCTAATTTTCAAGTGTAACAGAGCCGACCAGTGAAGTGATTTCGGAAATAAACCGTGAATTTTTATAACGTGAAAACACCCATTGCGGCCGTGTATTTTCTGACCTACGAACAGCACCCCGAATTTTGGAAGACCCGCCCCACTCCATTACATGAGGCAACTACACAAGCAAACCCAACAACAAAATTAAAGACCTTTTGTAGGAACCCTTTTGTTGTTTTGCTCACCTATATTGACAGTCAGTCAATATATGAGCGCCGAACGATTTTGTTCGTATCGAGCGGTCAGTTGGGGACCGATCCGAGTGTTCCGGTCAACCAAAAACCCGAGACCGAGAGCACAAACGAAACGAAAAAAGGGTTGTTCTCAGACCCTGAGCTAGACTTTCTCAATTTTGGGGTCTTTCAACTGAGCAGCCCGATTAGAAAAAATTCGGTTGACAGTATTTTACGAGCTCTGCTTGCATGTAAAATAAATATATAAGTTAACAACCAGCTCCCAGCATAAGCTAGGCTGGGCAATTTTACATTTTATTATCTCATTTTCATATTTTTATGTAAACCTGCGCCTTATGCAGGAGCTTAAAGACGACGTGTCGGCCGGGGGATCTCCGAAGATTTGGTTCGCCGTAGTAGTCGCGGTTAGCCTTACATTGTGCGGCTTGATTCTATTGCAGCAACGCTGGAGTCGGATGCGAACATCTTTCAAGTTACAAAAGGCCATCGACGAATTGGTAATCACCGAGGATGGCGACAAACTTAAGGGGGGAGTAGCTAACAACCAGCTCCCAGCATAAGCTAGGCAGGGGCATTTTACATTTTATTATCTCATTTTTTATATATCATTTAGTAATCTTTATACATTATACCTATGTTTCCCACCCTTATGGTGACCAAGTGCTGAGCCAGCAAAGTGCACCGCTATGGGCCGTGCCTTTATGCTATTGGTGGCCAGCTGTTGTATGACTTTAGCAATTTTGTGCTTGGTCAGCGAAGATGCCACGAGCATCCGGCCATACGTTTCACTTTATTTCAACTTAAAGTTAGTTCTGTTTTATACTTTGAATAAAGAGCACACTACTCATAAGCATTACTCCGGCCATCGCCGTCAAACTTATTTACATTCGTCCACTGAGCCTAAGGCCGGGGGCATAGGGGGACAGTTATCCCTTCACCGTAATCTTCAGTTGACTCATCAGCGGCTAAAGTTGCCCAGCAGTCAACCCCCAACTTAAGGAAGAGAACTACGCAGCGGCAGCAGACTTAATTATAGTTGTCCAGCAGCCAACCCCCGACTTAAGGAAGAGAGCTACGCAGCGGCAGCAGACTTAATTTATATCTCCTATTTAGGGCCGTTTTCTCGTCCGTCCTGGACAGTAAAATTTAGCTAATAGAAGGAAACCAGGCGGTAAATCGGTTTTCGTTTTCAAGTCCGTCATTTAAAACTCCAAATAAAAGGCGCAATAATTTCAGACTAGGTGGTAACCCCACAACAGAAGAGGTAACTAATTGTCAAAAGCTTTGCCTAACAGTGTTAGTGTTTTTAAATAAATCTCCCAACAAACAGGTACTTGTTTATAGTTATTTTAACATTTCTATTGGATTTGTTTAATCACTTGTCTTTGTTAGTGTAAATTACACGCTCTAAACTTGCTGAAACTCTTGTAATCTCTTTCCTACTCTCCCGCTCTCACTCTCTGAGAACTTGCTGTACTTCTAATTTCTCTCTCTCTTGCTAGCTTTACATTTGTAACTGTTTGTGCGTATAGTTGTTGGTGCCCCACAAGCCACGCTCAGTCGATAGAAGATTTTTCTTTCGCACTCTCTTGCTTTTAATTATATAACACTTTTCGTTGTTTTGTGTCTTTGCGGTTTTGGAATTTGATCCCAGTGCCAAATTCACATGACCAATTTAATCACAAGAAATTATTATTACCCGAGTCGCCTAATCGCAAAAAAGCCAGCTCAGGGGCAGGTTAATAAGACCGTGAAACAAAACAAAAAAACTGCACTCGGTAGCTGCAGCAGTTTCTGTCGGCACAGGGGTAAGCGAACCAACTGTGCCTATGGAAATAGTCAGTTCCGGAGATGATCCTGTTTCTTGAAGCCAACCTGAGGCACAGAATTCGGTGCTGACTGTACCTATATATACAGTAGGAACCCCTTCTGGGTTCAGATTCCTGAGTGTTCCACATAGGAAGCAACTATTCGTATCTAGATTTACCCCAGATAAAACATCCGAGGATGTTTTGGAATTTATTAGTGAAAAATTCCCATCCGAACTGCACGCACTTGATTTTTGGAGCTCAAACAAAAAGCTTTACCTGTGCTCTTCGCTTTTTGTTTTGATCGGTTCTTCGCCGCGATTATTAAACCAATTACTAAATCAATTTATATATTAAAACAAACGAAATGAGCTCATGCTGTGACGCTTCCTGCTCTTATGGCAACAAAATAACTTCCCGTCAAACTTCGGTTTGCTGCTGGATTTGTGACAACTTGGCACATCCTATCTGCGTGGAGCTAGGGCGGACTAGTGGCCCAATTGTGGACAAGCTTAGGTCGTGGGTTGGCCTTAATTGGACTTGTCCAAACTGCAGGCATATTGAGGTTGATATGAAAACATTCATGCGTCAAACCCACCTGGAGTTCCAAGCCCTGTCGACTGGGTTCCTCGAGCTTCAAGATAAATTCCGCTCTGCTGAATCACACTTTAAGAACCTGAAAATGCTAAGTGTCGCCCAAACTTACTCTTTGCCTAATAATACCTTAAATGTTCCACAGTCTTCCGCCTCAATGCAACTGAGCCCTATTACAAGAGCACTTATGGACTTCAATCAAGCCTCCCCCACTCTTACCTCTTCCTACCTGCCGGATGGTGGTGCAGCTGATGAAGACCACATATCTTCAGATCACTCGACAACTCTACCAACAGTTGCCCCGGCGACGGCCCTGGTTTCCCTTCCTCTGCATTCACCTACCGGACTGCATCTTGGCTCTGTTGCCAACGAAGACCAGGCATCTACGTCGCAAGCCGCGGCACCAACAGACGCTTTGTTGGCCATCGCCCGGTCATCTGCTATTTCCAATAATATGGACGTAACTAATTCTACTTGTACCACCAATGCCGCGATAGCCACACATTCGGCGCCTGTAAGAATCAACTGTGGATCAATCATATCTGATGTCGCGCCAAGGATATCTGCGCCAACAGTTGGCGTTGCACCCAAAAGATTCATTTTCGTCTCCCGTCTGAATCCTGGGGCTTCTGAGAACGACGTTAAGACCCACTTAAGTAGCAAACTGAATATTTCTGGCACCGAAATTACTGTCTCAAAGTTCAGTTTTAAGCAAAGTCGCGAAATATCGTCGTTTAAGATTGGAATTTCTGACACTCTAATTGATAAAGTCCTTGATATAGCAATCTGGCCGGAGCATGCCATCGTTCACGAGTATGTTAACAAATCAAATTCTCGAGTTCGTGGGCCTCAAACCCCTTCGGCCAGTGTTCCAAAAAACTAATTGAGTCATTCTCCCTACACTATCAGAATGTACGTAGTTTACTGGGTAAACTCAGTAAACTACACGTCAATAGTATCTCCTTTGTCGCCAATGTGATTGCCTTTACTGAAACGTGGCTTAATTCCTCTGTGTCTGACTGTGAAATATTTGTGGGCAACTATGTCATCTATAGACAAGATCGTACAGTGCGTCTGGGCGGCGGTGTTCTTATTGCCGTCAAGTCCGATCTGGTTTCAGAATTAATTCCGATAATCGACTCCGAAAGCACTTTAGAATTTGTAGCTGTTCGTATTAACGTTCATGACTATTTTGTTTACGTCTCATGCTCGTATATTCCACCTCGGTCCGATATTAATGTATATCTGCAGCACGTTGCTCTTACTCACAGTATTCACTCCACCCTCGGCAATAACGACCATCTTATTGTTATGGGCGACTTTAACCTACCTTCCATATCATGGATGTCATCACCTGACTCAAATGTTTTTGTTCCCTCTTTACCTCACGAGTTGGTACACGGCCTAATCGACCTCTCATTGGGACAATTGAACTCTATTCAGAACTCCTCGAATAAAATCTTGGACCTTATTTTTGCGTCTGAGTTCGCCAATGCCTACGTTTCAAGAATTGACCCGCTCGTTAGTCCTGAAGACAATTATCACCCTACACTTGAGGTCATTCTGGAAGCCTCGGCTCCTTTATTACCAGGTCCTGAAATCGAACCAGCATCTTTTCGCTGCTTTTAAAAGGCCAACTTTACTGATATGAATCTTTATTTATCCGAAGTAGATTGGTCTTTTATGGACTTAAACGAAGAACCTCTTAACATTGTTAAACAGTTCTACGGCATTCTCGACACCGTTTTCGATCTGTATGTGCCTTCATTCCCCTCACCTGATGTTTCACATAAGCCTCCTTGGTTCACTCGAAGACTCTCTTACTTAAAAAACTGCAAGTCCAGACTTTTAAAGAAATTTAAGAGGACAGGGATGCAAGTAGACTATTCGAGATACCTTACTGTGCGATCTGAATTCATAACTCACAATTCCCAATGCTACAAGAATTACCTTGATCGTTGCAGGACTGAGTTTCATGATAACCCCAAACGGTTCTATGCATTTGTTAACTCCAAACGCAAGTCTCAACAATTTCCATGCTGCCTTCATCTGGATTCCGTTTCGGCTGTTAATGATGCCGATATTGCCAATTTATTTGCAAATTTTTTCCAGTCCACGTATTCATCCACAAGCTACGATAATACCTCAGCGTATCCCTTTTCACTTCCGCACTCTAATGGTATGTTTATGCCTATAATCAGCGTAGATGATGTTTTTCAAAATCTGCAAAGAATCAAGTCATCCTTCTCTTCTGGTCCCGATCTTGTACCAAGCTGCGTTTTAAAATATTGTGCTAGTGCAGTGTGTGGGCCACTGTCAAAACTATTTCAGTTATCCCTGCAGCAATAATTTTTTCCAGAAGTTTGGAAGGAATCTTTTATAATTCCGCTTCATAAAAAGGGAAGTAAATCGGACATTAATAACTACAGAGGGATTGCAAAACTCAGTGCTATTCCCAAACTCTTCGAACGGTTAATTACTGCTCAGCTTCAGCACCAATGTAGCTCAATAATATCTCCAACGCAGCATGGCTTTATGAAACGTAGATCAACGTCAACCAACCTTCTTGAGTTTACCACAGTTATTAGGAACGCGTTTAAAACCAACACCCAAACTGATGTAATTTTTACAGATTTTAGTAAGGCCTTCGATTCAGTGAATCATCTGCTACTGTTAAAAAAACTTACGCTTTTGGGATTTCCAAATTCGTTGACGAAGTGGATTTCTTCATACTTATTGAACCGGACTCAGAGAGTATTATTTAAAAATTCGATCTCAAACCTTGTCCATGTGACTTCTGGCGTCCCTCAAGAGAGTCACCTTGGACCACTTCTGTTTGGAATCTTTATAAATGACTTGCCTTAAGTAATTCTCTCTTCCCACGTGATGATGTACGCCGATGACGTAAAACTTTGCATGCCCTTAACAAACGTTGATTCTCATGTACTCCTGCAAGCGGACTTATGCAATCTGCAATCATGGTGCCTCCAGAACCTGCTGTTCTTAAATAATTCTAAATGTTGCTTCATGTCTTTTTATCGGAAGAGGCTTTTCCTCTTTAATTATTCCATCGGGATGAACGATCTTGAACGCATTAATTCTGTAAAAGATCTTGGAGTTTTATTTAGCCACAACCTAAACTTTACCAATCACATCGGCATCATTGTCAGTAAAGCAAAAGGGGTTTTTGCGTTTGTAAAGCGCTGGTCTAAAGAATTTGAGGATCCCTACACCACAAAGCACCTTTACATTTCTCTTGTGCGACCTATTCTTGAATACTGCTCGTGCGTATGGTCACCTCAATATGCTAAATATCAGGACCTAATCGAATCGGTACAGAAACAGTTCCTTTTGTTTGCTTTACGTGGGTTAAACTGGGAACCACAACGTCACCTGCCATCCTACGTCGATAGACTGCGTCTTCTGAACCTGCCCTCGCTAAAGGATCGTCGGACCTGCCACGGAGTGATGTTCCTTCATAAGCTAATCACTGGACTCGTGAGTTCTAGCTACCTACGCGGCCAAATACGGTTCTCGATCCCCATAAGAGCAACCCGCAACTTTCGTTTAAGGCGATTGTGGGCGTTAGAAGGGGCGTGGCGCTCGTCTGAAATAAACTTGCACTGCGTAGGAATAACCTAACTGTTCCACAGTCTTCCGCCTCAATGCAACTGAGCCCTATTACAAGAGCACTTATGGACTTCAATCAAGCCATCACTTCCCTGCCGGAAGTGGGTGCAGCTGATGAAGACCTTACATCTGCAGATCATTCGGTAACTGTACCAACAGTTCCCCAGGCGACGGCGCTGGTTTCTCTTCCCCTGCATTTACCTACTGGACTGCATCTTGCCTCTGCTGCCAACGAAGACCGGGCATCTGCGCCGCAAGCCGCGGCACCAACAGGCGCTTTGCTGGCCACCGCCCGGTCGTCTGCTATTTCCGACAATATGGACGTAGCTAATTCTAATTGTGCCCCCAATGCTGCGACAGCCACACATTCGTCGCCTGTAAGAATCAACTGTGGACCAATCATATCTGGTGTCGCGCCAAGGATATCTGCCCCCTTAGTTGGCGTTGCACCCAAAAGGTTCATTTTTGTCTCCCATGTCTGCCAATGTGATTGCCTTCACGGAAACGTGGCTAAATTCCTCTGTGTCTGACTGCGAAATATTTGCGGGCAACTATGTTATCTGTAGACGTGATCGTACAGTGCGTCTGGGCGGCGGTGTTCTTATTGCCGTTAAGTCCGATCTGGTTTCTGAATTAATTCCGATAACTGACACCGAAAGCACTTTAGAATTTGTTGCTGTTCGTATTAAGGTTCATGACTATTTTGTTTACGTCTCATGCTCATATATTCCACCCAGGTCCGATATTAATGTATATCTGCAGAACCTTGATCATATTCAGAGTATTCACTCCACCCTCGGCAATAACGACCATATCATTGTTATGGGCGACTTTAACCTGCCATTTCCTGGATGTCATTACCTGATTCAAACGTTCTTGTTCCCACTTTACCTCACGAGTTGGTACATGGCCCTATTGACCTCTCATTGGGACAACTGAACTCAATTCAGAACTCCTCGAATATAATCTTGGACCTTATTTTTGCGTCAGAGTTCGCCAATGCCTACGTTTCCAGAATTGATCCGCTCGTTATTTATTGGGGGTTTATAGTTAACAATGAATCTGCTAACTTATATTAACATAACTATTTACTTAAATAAATAAACCTTAAATAAGAGTTTAACAAAGCAAGATTATTAGTACAGATTACTCGAGGACTCAAGAAAGGAGTAAATTTTAGCTGATAAACATTCAATCGAGTTTTCCAATGATATTTCAGTATACAATAAATTATAATTTGAACAAAGAACCCTAAAGGGCTCATGAACTGCAAAGTTTGACCTACAAATTGGCAGGTGAATTGGGCGAAAAGTTCGAGTGAATCTCAAAGGGACAGCGATGTCAATGTAGCTTAGGAGTCGCGGAGAGTTTACCTCACCCAAAAGCAGTTTATGAAAAAAAATTACTCCACCGCACATTCTGCGATGTTTTAGAGATTGTAAATCAATTAATTTTAATCTCGATTCATAGGGTGGCAAGTGTCTATTCGGATCCCAGTTCAGCTGACGCAAAGCGAATAATAGAAACTGCTTTTGAACTGACTCAATTAGTTTTTGTTGTTCATTATATTGAGGGCTCCATACACTCGAGCAATATTCCAAAATAGGGCGAACCATGGAAACATACAAAGTTTTTGTTGTGTATGGATCGTCAAACTCCTTGGCCCAACGTTTTATGAAGGCTAAAACCCCCCTAGCTTTACCAATAGTAACGGAGATGTGGCTTTTGAAACATAATTTGCTGTCGAATAAAACACCTAGATCATTTACGTTGGAAATACGTTCCAAAATACCATTTCCGAGATAGTAAGGTTGAATATGAGCTGAAGTTCGATAAAAAGACATCGACTTGCATTTTGCATGGTTAAGTTGTAACAAGTTAATGGAGCACCAAGACTGTAATTCATTTAGATCCGATTGTAGGCGGTGGTTAGAGATTTGGTCGGAGTATGATAGGCAAATTTTTACATCATCAGCATACATTAAAGTAGTGGCGAAGGATATGACGTTTGGAAGATCGTTTATAAAGAGTACAAACAGTAGAGGACCTAAGTGACTGCCTTGGGGGACACCAGAAAAAACATTTACAACAGAAGACAATTGATTATTAAAGAGAACGCGTTGAGTTCTATTTGAGAGATATGCCAAAATCCAGTTTAGTAAAATTGGTGGAAATCCAAGAAGAGACAGTTTGTGAAGGAGAAGGCTATGGTTTACTGAATCGAATGCCTTGCTGAAGTCCGTAAAAATAACATCAGTTTGGCATTTTTTAAGGAAACTTCGATGAATAAGACAAGAGAATTCGAGGAGATTTGTAGTAGTTGACCGATGCTTAACAAAACCATGCTGAGCTGGAGAGATTATGGATGTACACATATGTTGAAGTTGGCAGGTGACCAACTGTTCGAAAAGCTTAGGTAAAACAGAGAGTTTGACAATACCGCGATAGTTTTCAACATCGGATCTTGAGCCTTTTTTATGCAGAGGAATGATGAAAGATTCACTCCAAATTCTCGGGAATTCAGAAAGAAGCAGAGATTGGTTGAATAAAAAAGTAATTGGCCAGGACAAAGTTTCGGCACAGTTTCTAAGGACACAGCTTGGTATCTTATCAGGACCCGGAGAAAACGATATTTCAAGAGACAAAAGGGCTTTCAGAACGTCTTTGACTTCAAAGTATGGAACATAGATATTATTAATGTGGGATAGAGGGTATGGATAAGGAGTCGAGGAGCTATAGGACTGTGGAGAGTAGGTTGACTGGAAAAATTTGGCAAAAAGATTAGATATGTTTAATGATGAGGATTCAGAAGAGCTTTTATAATGAAGAGATGAGGGATAACAGTTACACTTTCTTTTAGAATTCACAAAGGAATAAAAGTGTTTTGGATCCGAGCGAATGTTTTCTCTACATTGAGCAATGTAGCGAGCATAACTCTGATTAGCAGCAATAGTAAATTCAGAGCGAATCGAGACGTACATCGCCAGGTCTACGGAGAGGTTGGTTTTTAGATATTTTTTGTATAGCCTGGATTTTTTGTTTTTGAGGTAAGATAAGTGCTTATTAAACCATGGTGGCTTGGATGAGTCAATAACAGATACATCTGGGACGAAAATGTTGATCGACGAATGCAAAAACTCATAAAACGTTGACACTGCGGTCTCTAGATCATCACATGATTTTAATAATGACCAATCGATGGCACCCAAATGTTGGCTCAAACTGTAGAAATTGGCTCTGCGAAAACATTTGACTCGTGTGGCCGATGTACTACGAGTTACAGCGTTAATCTCAACATTCAACAACAAGGTTGGGTGGTAAGGATCTTCTGGTGTGGAGAAGGGTGAGCATCGAAGCACGATTGTAAGGGTCTCGTTATTAACAAAGATTAAATCTAGGAGCCTGTCTTTATTGTTCTCCACAAAGTTAATCTGACCCAAAGACAAATCAGATAGGCCGTCGATAAAATCATGTTGACTCTCAGTAAAAAGAAGATTGGAGTCCGGTGAAGTCACCCAAAGCAGGTTAGGCAAGTTAAAGTCACCCATTACAATGAAATGATCTTCATCACCAGTTGCAGATGAAACTAAATCAATTGCAGAAAGGTGCATTAAGTACAGAGATTCATCCGATTTAGGTGGAATATAAGAGCAAGTTATGTAAATGTTACTACTATTTAAAGATATTTTGACTGCTATAAATTCAATGGAATGATCATTCTGAAAAGCAAAAAGCTCTGAAGACAGTGAGTTGTGAACTGCAATTAAAACGCCTCCACCTAGGGTGGGGCGATCAACTCTATAAACAACAAAGTTATCAGCAAATATTTCTTGATCAGAGACGGAAGAATTAAGCCAAGTTTCAGTTAAAGCTATTACGTCGGCATCGGTGGAAAGACTATTAACATACACCCTACTCAGTTTTCCCAATAGACTTCGCACATTTTGGTAGAGTATTGACAAGTTATCTAGTTTTTTGAAGCAGCTGAACTGGAGCCCCGAGTCTTGTCCTTTTGGAGATACTCGTGAACTAACGTATTCACTGGCCAAATTGTAGAATCAAGTGCTTTAGGGAACAAATGGTCTGTAAGAAGAATTTTAAATGAAGATATGTTACGCTTTTGCTTAAAATTAAATTTGTAGACAGAAATAGCGTTATCTGGAGCTAGAAGTTTATCGCAAAGGTAGATTTTCACATCCTCAGCAGTGGCTTTTGGGTTGAGTCTGGATATAAATATTGATTTTTGAATGACCCCACTTAGAGGGGTGCCCGAGACTGCAGGAGTCCCCACGTTTTTTCTCTGGTCCGTTCGACTTGGAACACCACTCAAAGAGATGTTAGAACGACCTGGAGCCAGCCGTCTTGGGCCAGGCAGATCATTTATAGTAGAAACTGCACTTGATGCAGAGACTGATTCACCAGGAACCAGCTGCAGTACAGGAGTGGCGAGGTTTTGTTCCGGTGGATTATTACCAGGGGATGCCACAGCTAATGCAGAGTGCGACTGCATTGGTAAGTTGTCTGAAGATCCAGATGGAGTAGCATGAGCAGGTGGAAGAGACGGTGTAAGATAGATTGGAGAGTGTTCCATGATGTTAGCACCAGTAGGAGTAGAGAGCATCGTGGTTGTCAGCCCGTTTGCAGGAAGTTGGAGATTATTTGGAATCCTCCTTTTCGGTGATTCACTTAGAATCTTAAGACCGAGAAACTGGGATTCCACTGCCAGGAACTTTTCGTTCATAGAGGTGAGGAGTTTTCGAACCTCCATAAATCCGGTCCTAGTTTGCCTCATGAAGGTGCGCATTTCATCCGTCATCTCACGGCATGCCGTGCAGGACCAGGTGAAGCCGACTTTTTTGGAGATTAAGTCCCCAATACGGCCATTGAAACCGGCTCCGGCGCACTTAACGTGCGCGCAATTGTCGCACAGCCAGCATATAAGGAAAGTGTCTCCGCTGATAATGTTATTATACTCGCATTTTTTAGCAGTGCAAATGATAGTCATTTTGGCTGAGTATCAGGTCACTGTGCAGCTGACAAGCGTAGGTGTATAAGCGGCAATAGCGGCAGGGTAGAGCGGCAGCAGGGCAAAGAGCAGTCGGATGTAAGCGTCGAAGAGCAGAGCAGCAGCAGAGTAGAAAGCAGTCGGTTGTAAGCGTCGAAGAGCAGAGCACCAGCTGGGCAGAGAGCACTTGGATGTAAGCGTCGAAAAGCAGCGAAAGGCAGCAGCACTCCAGAGAGACGAAGTTAGCGCTAAAGAACCGATCGAAGCGCAGTGCAGTGATTGCAAGTTCGTGTAGATGTTCGTGGCAAGCACAAAGAGAGCAGTTTCACCAACAACAAACTTTATGTTTAGCGGTGACGCTGGCAAAACAGAGCGCGATTGTGTGAATGTTCGCGGCAAACACAGAGAGAACAACAAAAACAAACTTTAGGTTTAGCGGTAACGCTGGCAAACAGAGCATTAGCAAATATATTATGTTGCCAATTTTGTTTTGCAAGTTATTACGTTACTGTCTTTTTAAAGTATCCAAACGGCTCGTATTGTTTAAGATTGCAGTGTTACTGACAATATGTTCAAAAACTGAGATGAACCGAATAGGTTTTTACAGGGAAATCGCGCTGTGGAGAAGGAGCGCAGAAAAACACGTCCGAATACTAGTTGAGCTAATTGACTATGATGAAGACGATTACCATCCTAAACTTGAGGTCATTCTGGAAGCTTCGGCTCCTTTATTGGCATGTCCTGAAATCGAAACAGCATCTTTTCGTTGCTTTCGTAAAGCCAACTTTACTGATATGAATCATTATTTATCCGAGGTAGATTGGTCTTTTATGGATTTAAATGATGAACCTTCTAACAATGTTAGACAGTTCTACAGCACTCTCGACACCGTTTTCGATCTGTATGTGCCTTCATTACCCTCACCTGATGTTTCACATAAGCCTCCTTGGTTCACTCGAAGACTCTCTTACTTAAAAAACTGCAAGTCCAGACTTTTTAAGAAATTTAACAGGACTGGGATGCAAGTTGACCATTCGAGATACCTTACTGCGCGTTCTGAATTCTGAACTCCCATTTCCCAATGCTACAAGAACTACCTTGATCGTTGCAGAAATGAGTTTCATGATAACCCCAAGCAGTTCTATGCTTTTGTTAACTCTAAACGTCCACGTACTCATCTATAAGCTATGATATTACCTCAGCGTATCCCTTTTCACTTCCGCACTTTAACGCAGCATGGCCTAATGAAACGTAGATCAACGTCAACCAACCTTCTTGAGTTTACCACAGTTATTAGAAACGCGTTTAAAACCAACACCCAAACTGATGTAATTTTTACAGATTTTAGCAAGGCCTTCGATTCAGTGAATCATCTGCTACTGTTAAAAAAACTTACGCTTTTGGGATTTCCAAATTCGTTGACAAAGTGGATTTCTTCATACTTATTGAACCGGACTCACAGAGTATTATTTAAAAATTCGATCTCAAACCTCGTCCATGTTACTTCTGGCGTCCCTCAAGGGAGTCACCTTGGACCACTTCTGTTTGGAATTTTTATAAATGACTTGCCTTAAGTAATTCTCTCTTCCTACGTGATGATGTACGCTGATGACGTAGAACTTTGTATGCCTTTAACGAACGTGGATTCTCACGTACTCCTACAAGCGGACTTAAACAATCTGCAATCATGGTGCCTCCAGAACCTGATGTTCTTAAATTATTCTAAATGTAGCTTCATGTCCTTTTATCGGAAGAGGCTTTTCCTATTTAATTAGTCCATTGGAACGTGCGATCTTGAACGCATTAATTCCGTAACAGATCTTGGAGTTTTATTTAGCAACAACTTAAATTTTACCAATCACATCGGCATTATTGTCAGTAAAGCAAAGGGGGTTTTGGCATTTGTTAAGCGTATCAAATATTTTGAATCACCTATCCCTGCCTCCGCCCACTTGATGTGAGTCGGAGCATATCTATAAAAAAACTCCTAAATTCGGGCGGTGGTGGGAGTTAAGTTTTTATATTGGCATATATTTGCCAATTTTTTTTTTGAAATAAAATAAATTAAAAATAAAATATCTCCATCTCCCTCGCACTCTCTTTAGCTGAGTAACGGGTATCTGATGGTCGGGGCACCCGACTATAGCGTTCTCTGTTGTTTTTTTTTATTTTGTCTATTTATTTAAATAGGGCTCTTACTTTTGCTACAAAATAAAAAATACTTTCGAAAAAAAAACCTAAGCATTTGATCCACAGAATTGATCGAAAATCATATTGATCGGAGCAGCAGTATAAGATTTAAAAATCCAAAACAAATTTAAACTTAAATTGCCCCTTTCCACACAGCACTTCCCCCTCCCCATCATCAGTTTTCTTGGCTGTTGCTCTCGCGGCCGTCGCTCTCTTGGCATCCGCTCTCTGGGTTTCGTTCTCTCGGCAGGCTCCCGCAAAATGCGAAGCAATAAAATAAAATCTTTAAAAATGTTAAAAAATTGAAAAATTAAACTTTCGCATTTGGGCCATAGAAAAACTAATGATCCAAAAATCATCTTGATCGGAGCAGCGGTTTAGATTTTTTAAATCGAAAAGTTAATTTTAAATGTAGCCCCCAAATTATGGGGGAAATCGAAATGTTTGTTAGATTTCTAATTAGGCCTTTTCAAAACCTAAAATTCGGCAAAATCCAAATTTCGAAATTCAAACCACATTAAAAGTTAAGCATTAAATACATCTAATTTTCTTTGCTAAAAATATGGATGTTGGAGCTGTTTGGGCGCTTACACCCCCAATGGAATACTCTACAAAAATTTGGCTAGCTCTTACGATTTGGGCTGTGGGCGTATCCCCTTAAAAATCGGTCTTTCATTTTATAATCTTTAGAGATTAGCTTCAGAACTTTCCACTTGACCGTATATATACAGTAAATGATTTAGGCGTTCTTCTGGACCCGAAGCTTAAATTTAACTGCCACATAATGCTGACTGTCATCAAAGCTATGAGTGTTTTTGGATTTATAAAGCGTTGGTCAAAATAATTTTACGAACCTTATATAACCAAATTATTATTTACCTCCCTTGTCCGTCCTATATTGGAATATTGTTCTTTGGTTTGGAGCCCACAATACAAAGTGCACATTGACCGTATAGAGTCGGTACAAAAAAATTTCTTCTTTTTGCCCTTCATAGTTTGAACTGGTATCAAAACGTAAAAACTTTCCTACCAGAGTAGATTATTATTGCTTAACTTACCGACACTTGCAAATCGTACAGTCAAAAAAAAAACGACTAAAATCGCCCTTGGTTTTAGAAAATCGCCTATGAATTTGCTTTACTGGCGATTTTGTCTATATTAAAGAAAATAGGTCCTTAATAACAATGGCGTTTTTTCTAAAAAATAAGAAAAAACAAGAGAGAATGCTATAGTCGGGTGCCCGACTATCAGATACCCGTTTCTCAGCTAAAGGGAGTGCGAGGGAAATGGATACATAAAACTTTAACCTAGCACAACTTTTTAACGAATGGTCCGCTTTAAAAAATTTCTTTTACATTTTGATAGGTATTAAAAAACACAATAAAACTGCATTTTTACTTTTCCAAAATCTTTAATAGTGTGGGCGCCAGACATAAAAACACACACACATTAAGTCGTTTAAGGCGATTGTGGGCGTTAGAGGGCGCGTGGCGCTCGTCTGAAATAAACTTGCACTGCGTAGGAAGGCCAAGAATTTGTGTTGTTAATCCCAAATTTCTAGCTTTTATAGTTTCCGAGATCTCAGCGTTCATACGGACGGACAGACAGACAGACGGACATGGCTAGATCGACTCGGCTAGTGATCCTGATCAAGAATATATATACTTTATATGGTCGGAAATGCTTCCTTCTAGCTGTTACATACTTTTGCACGAATACAATATACCCTTTTACTCTACGAGTAACGGGTATAAAAATCAGCAATTTAGAAATTTTTTACTAGAATGTAAAAAAGTGTTGTCTTCTAATTTAGAAATAAAGGTTTTCTAAGAAATAGAAATACTGTTTTTTTAAATATAGACAAATATTTTTCTAGAAAATACAAAAATCTTGCTTTGGCAATCTGAACGAACTATGCCGGTTGTTTCTGTGACTTCACGTCCCCCTTGTGTTGTTGTTGTGTTTCGTTCTTGTTTGTCATCTTATTTTAATTTTCTTTAATTGAGCACATGTGTGGGTGATGTATATGTTCATTATGTTACATGCACTTTAAGTTTCAAATCGGACCTGAAATTATAACTGAAATGAGTATACAAATTACAAATTAAACATATAAAAACCCAATAACTAACTATTTTGAGAAAAACATCTTGGTCGCCTCACGCGGGAATCGAACCGCTTGCACTCTACCAGCTGCGCCACGGAAGCATCACGTGTGGCGCTGTACAAAGTCTATTCACATTTTGTTCTCTTACTTTTAGTCAAATTGATCGGACTCTTTTCTCGTTATTCCCCACTATATGTTTATTTTATTGTGTTTGTTAATAATTATTGATTAACATTAATATTTATAAGCAAATATATATTTTATTATGGTAGAATAGTAACCAGTGGCGGATCTAGGATTTTGTTGTGGGGGGTGATATTAGAACAATTTTTTTGTTGCATACTTTTTGAATACCAATTTCCTTTCAATTTTCACCCGAGTGGGGGGTGATATATCACCCGTATCACCCCCCGTGGATCCGCGCATGATAGTAGCCGTAATTGATTGTTTCAAATTTGAATAACTTAAACATCATTTTTATCAAAATATAATTATACAAAAGTAAAAAAAAAAAATTACATTTTTCCAATGTTAATGGCGATTTTTTTTTATTTTTAGAAAAATGTAGTCTTTTTTTCTAAAATCAATGGCGATTTTAACCCTCATATATAGAAAGGAAGATTAGAAAAAAAAACCTTATATTTTAGAAAAAAATGAATTTTTCTACGTTTTATTATTATTATTATTATTATTATTATTATCCTAGCACAGCAAGTTTACACTTATATTTGTAGCACTAGTCACATTGAATTGGAAAAGCTTATTTGAACAAAAAAGACTTAAAGCTAATACTTATTACTAACAATTTTTCATTATTATTATTATTATTACGTGGGGATTGATTAATATTTTATGATAATTATTATTATTTTGACTTTAGTTTAATTTTAAGATTTGTTTTTGTTTCTATTTTACTTGAAATGTTCCTTAATTTTAGATTGAAACTGAGTTGCGCTCCTAATCGTTTTATAATTATGTGGTAGACTGTTCCACAAACGGATAGCATTTACGTAAAACTGCCTATTCGAGCATAGCGTATTATATCTCGGGCATATGAAGTTATTAGTTCTAGTTGATGTAGCTGATATAAGTTTGTTATACAAATATGAAGGTTCTTGGGTTATCACAATTTTATGGAAATATATTAGAGTCCTATAGTTAATCCATGAGATCAAGTTCAGGTCCAGAATTTTATTAGTCAAGTGTGATACATGGTCAAGACGGTTCAAATTAAAAACATATCTGATGATAGAGTTTAAGGCTACTACCAGCTTTTGCATATCACGGGTATCGCAGTGTCCAAAAACTTCCACACCATAAAATAGTGTTGGAACAAGAATCACTTTAGCTACTAACAGCCTTATTGGAAATGGTAGGAATGTTTTGGAGTATCTAAGCTGGCGCAATAAGCCGTAGGTTCGACCTGTAGCCTTCGATATGTGTTTACTCCAGCTAAGTGTGTTGCTGAACGTAATACCTAAATTATGTGCGTACTCCTCAAATTGTATCGGCATGTTGTTGATTACTAAGTTTTGAATACTTGTGGTATCGATTGGACTCTTAGCGATCACTACACACTTGGATTTTTTTGGGTTTATACTCAAGCCATTTTCGCTCGCCCATTTTTCAATTACTTGAAGCATTTTATTACTAGATCTAACGCAAACATTTAACTGATTAATTGGACTACTAACATAGATTTGTACATCATCTGCATACAGGTGAACTTCACAATCGGACAAAAGACTAGGTAAATCATTCACGTACATAGAAAACAATAATGGTCCCAGGACAGATCCTTGGGGAACTCCACGAGTAAGTAGGCTGAAGCTAGAAATCTGACTTCCCGCAACAACTGCCTGCATCCTCCCATCAAGATATGATTCTATAAGGCGAAGTGCAGTACTTGAAAAGTTAAAAAGATTCTTTAGTTTTGTAATTAAAATACCATGGTTTACAGAGTCAAATGCTTTGCTGTGGTCCAGAAGGGTTAAAAAAGTCACATAATTATTGTCAAGTTGTTTACGTATGTCTTCAACGATATTCGTTATTGCACTTACACAGCTTCTCTTTTTTCTGAAACCAGATTGTTTTTCTGATAATAACGAGTTTTTTTCTAGAAAATTTTGAATTTGTAGTGACATTAAATTTTCAAGAACCTTTGCTAAAAATGGTAGGATTGAAATAGGCCTATACTCTTTATTTGCTTTTAGTACTGGAATTATCTTGGCTTTTTTCCATGTTGAAGGAAAAGTGGAGGTCGTAATCGCAGTGTTAAAAATCTTGGTAATATGTGGGAGGAGTAAAGGTAACATAATTTTTAGGAATTTTGGGTTAACATTGTCTAAACCTTCAGCACTTGACTTAATTTTGAGAATACCGTCTAAAACATCACCTTGATCGACGCACACAAAGCTAAAACTATTATCACAGTAAGTAGTATTATTCAGGTACTGGTTGAAAGTTGCTTCAGGTACATCGAGCTGAGTAAACGTACGACAGAGTTCCTCGACATCAACATTGTGATCAGCACTTAGCCTACACTTCCCTATTCCTAAGTTGTTTATGTCCTTCCATGTTTTTTTTATTGATGGATTGTTTTCAAATTTCGTATTAAAATGTTCACACTTAGCATCCTTAATCATTTTTGTGACTCGCGATCTTGCCTCCCGGTACTGCATACTGTAATGTTGGGTTCTGTATCGCTTCCATTTAAAATACGCCACATCCCGCAAATAAAGTTGCTTCTTGATTTCATTAGTAAACCAGGGATTTTGTCTAGGCTTGATTATTTTAGACCTGATCGGTACGCATTTGTTAAAAATATACTGTATATTATTATTTAAGACATTTAATTGACACTCGACACTTGGACATTGATATATAGGACACCAATTACAAGCAGTATATTCACGTTGAAGTTCCATGTAATTAATATTCTTATAATCTCTATAACTAAACGATTTCTCAGCATAGTCAAGGGTAATATCACAGGTTAAAAAAATGAGATCATGCTTAGAAAAAGCTGGTGCAGAGATCTGGTCATAATGTAAAATCTTTCTAGTGTCATTAATAAAAAAAAGGTCAAGTAAAGTATCACAGGAGTTACTAAAGTGTGTTGGCGTAGATTTATTAACAGCGTACAGACCCAACGTCTCAAAGTTATCTATTAAATGGTTTTCGCATAAAATATTGCTGTTAAAATCTCCGGCAAGAATAATGTCTTCGTATGCAGCAGACAACTCGCTTATAGTCTCCATCAAAGGATTAAAGTCTATTGTGCGATTTGGACGGTATATACAACCAACCAGAACTTTATTTCTCATAAATTTGTTCGATATTTCCAGAAAAATATACTCAATTTCACTTGCTCTTGGTTGTTTACATTTAACCCTACAATTTAGTGTACACTTAACAAATATAGCGACACCACCAGCGTGGCCTACACGGTCAGAACGAAACAAAACATAACCATCACACCCGATCAGCAAATCAGACAAATGAGACGTAAACCAGGTCTCAGATACACATATCACATCAACATTAGATTGAACAAAAAGTAACCTGAACTCATCGATTTTCTTAAACAGGCTCTGTGCATTTATGTGAACAATTTTAAGACCCCTTTTATAATTACTTAGTATTTTTATCATGCTACCAACAGTGGAACCTTCTGTGTTAGCCGTCATTGTTTATATAATAACATTTTAGGGTCGCAAACTCAGCAGTAAAAATTAGTTTAAAGAACAAAAACAAAGCAAATCTTATATACTTAAATCCCCTATCTATCACTAAATTTATGACATTACAAACATAGATACAAGTATATTTAAGAGCGAAAGCTCTCCGAGGCAGCAGGCCCGTAATCAGAGTCCACTGCATGGTTTTCGGCCAGCGAAGAAGAGAGAGGAAGAGCAGCCAGCTTCTTGAGCTCATCTGAGTTATCTATGCACTGTACGCTCTCGCTCCCATTGCATCGGACATGCACGAGACCACGGCGTGTAAAAACGGCGCTTAAGATCTTCATCTTTTTTAGTCGCATTGCCTCTTTAAAAATCAGATAATTATCTCTCTGTAACTGCTCATTGACGTAAACCACCGCATCAGAGTTACAACCCAAAAGCTTTAAGGTCAGTTGTGTTTTTGCTTCACGTCGATATGCCGCGATTACTCTTAGCACCGTGATTTTTTCTCGCACATTTTCCATTTTAACAATAACAACCGGGTCGACATTGGTTTTTTGTGTTTTGCGGGCTCGAAAAATATCCCGCACCCGTGGCGGAGGAGTCATGTGTAGTGCGAAGCAGAGTTGGTGGAACATCGATCGTAAGTTTTCCCCTTCCACGTAGGGGACCCCATGGATGCGTAGGTCGGACGCATTATTGGCAATGTTATGAGCGGCCAGTTTTGCCTCTACGCTTCCCACTCTCTCTCTCATTGCACGCATGTCCGCGACCTCCCGATGCAAGTGTTCAACACGCTCGAATAGCTGATCCCGTTGCGCACGCAGTTCCACTACCTCCCGCTCCAAGTTGGACACCCTAGCGCCTGTTTCTTTGACCTCACCCGCAATGGAATCCAGGCGTTCCGAGAGGCTTTTGAGGATTCGCTTTTCTGCATCTTTCACTAGGCCGGCAATTGTTTCGGTCTGCTCCAGAAAACGGACCTTCATCAGATTCAAAAGCTCTGTTGAAGAGGCATCGGACAGGCGGTCTTGTGCAGCTCCAGTGTCTTTCCGTAGGCGTTTGTTGGATGACGTCGACATGTTTAAAATGTGTAAATGTGTTTAAAATTTTTGTAGTAAATAATTCTACATAAAATCGTTTAATGGAGAATTTTTCTAAAGTTTGCTTTTTTATTTCCGTTATGTGTCTCATCTTTTTTTTTTGTATGTATTCTTCCTCGCGAACTCGCATTCTTGCCCAAATTGTTAAAAGGAAACTTTGGAAACTTGGCTATTTTATAAAAATCAACAACATTTTCTTGAAGATCTTTAATAAACGGGAACTTCATAAATTGTTTTGATAAAAACGTTTCCCTGTAATACAGGTTTTTGATTTTATGGAATTCGTTATACCAAATGAATGCAGATACTTTCTTTACTTTAATCTAAAGTCACAAAATAATTGTTTGCAAATAATTGTTTACACAAGCGAAATCTTTTAACAAATTCTTCATAACTGTAATATTTGAAGTAATTTCTTTGTCCTTGATATCTGCGGCGATAGCTTCGCAGTTAGGAAAATTCGACGATGTCCCACAGAGTTTGAAAATAAATCGATCGGAAATTAATTTTTAGAATTAATTTAATGACTTTTACTTTAACAATTTTGATTCATATTAATATTAATTCATATTTGTCAACGCTCGAATGTCTGGCAACGCTTGCAATTGTCCGCACAAATCCACTCGCACAAATTTGAAAGGGTTGATGAAGTACAGACAAATTAAGGTACGGACGAAAAAACGGGCCTAAATAAGACAAACAAGACAATATAAAATACAAACAAAAGAGAACGCTATAGTCGAGTGCCCCGACTATCAGATACCCGTTACTCAGCTTTGTTCGCGCATAACTTTTTAACGAATGGTCCGATTTGAAATATTTCTTCTACATAAACACAATAAAGCTGCATTCTTACTTTTCTTTAAAAGTGTGGGCGCCAGACACCTTTTTAAAATCGTTTAAGGCAATTTTGGGCGTTAGAGGGGGCGTGGCACTCGGCTGAAATAAACTTGCGCTGCGTAGGAAGCCAAAGAATATGTGTGGGTAAACCCAACTTTCTAGCTTTTGTAGTTTCTTATTTAATAATTGAACTATTTCATTTTATTTGGAATTAAATTCTGAAATATCTTATAACTAATTTAACGCGCCTTTACACTTTTAGACTTATGCTATTTTTTTGCACGTGCAACGCGAGACTTAGGAAAATTTCTTTGAGCGCAGCAGTCGTAACTCCCTTAACCGTGACTTGGATTCTGATCAGTCAACGGCCGGATAACATTCGGGTGACCAGGTCAAATAAATCATTTTTTTTTTGTATTTAAGCAACCCTGTTTTCACCAGAAATTGCCATCGATAACCGTGTGACCACCCTGTGCCCACACTCGATATCTCTATCGATAGGCCGGCCACAACACTTCCCTGGCCTCTTAATTCCATTTGTCGGGCTATGTGAATTGCAATTTCTATATATGATAGACGTTGATGCACTACGAGCAGTACAAACAAGTGGCCCAACGATACCAAGCACGTGCTTGTTACGCGCGGGACCCTTTATCAATTAGGGAAAAAATGCGAGTTCGCGAGGAAAATATATGAAACAAATACTACAAATACTACAACTAAGATTGAAGCAAATGAGATAAAATTTTAGTTTTTAATACGGGGATAGATGTTGAAGTGCAAATTAAATGATAAAGATTGTTATAATTTTTACATAGAACACGAAAGGGCTCATGCAGAGTAAAATTTGATGTACATCGAGGCAAATTAAGAGGGTAATAATTTCGTGTTAGTCTAACGGGAACATTAAAAGTTAAACGGTTTACCAGTTCTACGGAGTCAATATCACCTTTTATAAGATTTTGCATAAAAATATTACCAAGCATTATTCTACGGTTTTCAAGTGTAGGTAAATTAAGCAATAGTAATCTACTCTGGTAGGAAGGTAGCCTTACGCTTTGATCCCAGTTCAAACTACGAAGGGCAAAAAGGAGAAATTTTTTTTGCACCGACTCAATACGGTCGATGTGCACTTGATATTGTGGACTCCAAACTGAAGAACAATATTCCAAAATAGGACGGACAAGGGAGGTATATAATAATCTGGTTGTATAAGGGTCATCAAATTCCTTTGACCAACGCTTTATAAACCCAAAAACACTCATAGCTTTATTGACAGTGGCCATTATGTGGCAATCAAATTTAAGTTTTGGGTCGAGAAGAACACCTAAATCGTTAATTGAATATATACGGTCGAGTGGTGTATTTTGAAGAGAATAACTAATAAACGTAGGAGTACCCCTATAAAAAGTCATAACGTTGCATTTAAGGCAGTTCAGATTTAAAAGATTGTACTCACACCATCCCTGAAAACAATCAATATCTGACTGTAAGTTGAAACCGGACCCTACATCTTTATATGATAAACAAAGCTTAACATCGTCAGCGTACATTAGTACACGAGAATGAGCTACGATAGAGGGAAGATCGTTAATAAACAAAGTAAACAGCAAAGGGCCTAAATGACTACCTTGAGGAACTCCAGATGTCACGTTGATCATTTTAGAAACAGCGCTCTTAAATATAACCCTCTGAGTCCTACCATTCAAGTAACTTGAAATCCAAGTTAATAGATTACATGGAAACCCAAGCTGATCTAATTTGAATAAAAGGAGAGAGTGGTTAACAGAGTCAAAGGCCTTACTAAAATCTGTATATATAACGTCAGTCTGCATGTTATTCTTATATCCATTTATTACAATAGATGACAGTTCAAGAAGGTTGGTGGTGGTCGATCTTCGCTTAACAAAACCATGCTGACACGGTGATATTAGCGAGGAACATAAATGCTGCAAATGAGAAGTAATAATACATTCAAATGCTTTAGGAATTGCCGACAATTTAGAAATGCCTCTATAATTCTGGGCATCCGCCTTCGCACCCTTTTTGTGGAGTGGAATAATGAAAGAGTCCTTCCAGATAGTTGGAAAAACTGATGATGAAATAGACAAATGAAAAAGTTTAAGAATCGGTTTACAAATGGTTGAAGCACAAAACTTAAGCACACTCCCAGGGAGTCCATCAGGACCGGGAGAATACGTTGGCGTTGTTGTTGCTAAATCCTTTAAAAGAGAACTTTCGGTAATTACAGGGGTAAAAATACAATTAGCCCTATTTAAGGGGTTAGGGTAGATAGGGTTTGACCAAGCAGCCGAACTATAAGTAGTTTGGAAAAACTCGGCAAATAAATCCGCAATTTCAGAATCCGACGATGCCTCTTTTGAGTTTAAACGTACCGATGAAGGCAATGCCGAAGACTTACGCTTGGCATTAACGAAGTTATAAAACTGCTTCGGATCATTTGAAAACTCGAATTTACATCGATTTAAATACATGGAATAGCAATGACTGTTGAGAACATTAAAATCTGAACGAGCCACAACAAATTTCGCAAAATCAGATGGCTTACCCGTTTTTTTATACTTTTTATAAGTGTTGGATTTAAGATTTGTAAGTCTTTGAAGCGCATTGTTAAACCAAGGAGGCCTGTTTAGCTTCGGAGGAAGACTGTCAGGAACGCATTCGTCAAAAAAAGTGTTTAAAACGCTATAGAAAAGTTCAATTGCACTGTCAATATCCATGCAATTGTACAAATCAGTCCAATTATATTGCGAAATCATGTAGTTTAGTTTATTATAGTCACATTTACGAAAGCATCTCCTTTTAGTTTGAGGAACTAAAGGAGAAAGGGTATCAGTACAGGGGAGGCCAATTGTCAATTCCAAAGTTGGATGATATCGGTCTTCAGGTACAACAAGTGCGTCAATTCTAGCTACAGTGACTTCATGCGGATCTAAAACAAATACTAGATCTAATTGTCTATTTAATGAATTTCGTATAAAGCATACTTGCTGTAACGATAGTTCTAAAAGGCCATCCACAAAATCATGGGCGGATAAAGGAGTAGCGACAAGTGAGTCAGTGGGAAGAGACCAAGAGATATTAGGGAGATTAAAGTCACCCAAAACAATCAAAAGGTCTCTGTTGGAAAGAAAGGATAGAACAGATTTTATAGCAGACAGATGGTGCTCATAAATTATTAAATCAGAGCCAGGAGGAATATAAGAGCAGGTTACAAAAATAGATAAGGATTGAATGGAAACTTTGACACTAACAAATTCAATATCGTTAGGGATATGAATGTTAAGTCTCTCCGATGTTAAACTAGAGGTAACGGCAATCAGTACACCACCCCCCCTACGCGGGAAGCGATCGGTCCTGTAGGAGTTAAAGTTCATTGACAAAACTTCAGAGTCAGATATCTCTGGTTTCAGCCAAGTTTCCGTAAAAGCCAAAATATCTTCAGTAAATGCAGAGGAGTCAGCATAAAGCTTTGGTAGCTTTATATTTAGTCCTCTAACATTTTGATAAGCCAAAAATAAACCTGTTAGTTTTTTGGCACAGCGGAAGGCCTATTATTAGGCACAGTGGAAAGCCGATTATTAGGCACAGTGGGAGGCCTGTTATTTGTTCTCGGTTTATTGGGAACAAATTCTTTTATTACCAAATCATCATTAAGCCAAAAGCTTTCAGAAAGTAGTACATTAAACACATCAGGCGGAGCAAATATTTTAAAAAAAGATATCCTACGGGCGTACGAAAATCGAAATTGTTCAACTTCAATGTCCTCGGATGGGAATTTTTCACGTATGAATTCCATAACATCCTCAGATTTGGTATCCGGGGTAAAAAGTTTCTTACGCCCCCCAGCAGCAGTCTGAACCTCACTCGGCTGGGTCCCAGAAGCGGTTCCTACTGTATCTACAGTCAGCACCGACTTCTGTGACTCAGGTTGGCATCCAGAAACAAGGTCACCTCCGGAACTGGCTGTTACCATAGGCACAGGTGGCTCGCTTACCCCTGTGCCGACCGGAACTGCTGCAGCTACCGAGTTCAATGTTTTCTTTTGTTTCACGGTCTTATTAACCGCCCCTGAGCTGGCTTTTTTGCGTTTAGGCGACTCGGTTAATAATAATTTCTTATTATTAAATTGGTCACAAACTGAGTTGAACCCGTCATTGAGCTGTTTGAAAACTCGAGAAAGGTTCAATAGTCCGTCTCGAGTCTGCCTCATAAAGCTGCTCATTTCGACTGTCATTTCCTTGCAGGACTCACATGCCCACATGAGAACGGTACGCATTTCAATGAAGTCTTTAACTCTGCCAGTAAATCCTGCACATTTGACGTGCATGACCGAATCGCAGAGCCAACAGATAACAAAAGAATCTTTGGTTGACGTCGGAGGAGAACAATTTTTCTTTGTACAGATAAGGGCCATTTTATAGGAAAAAAAGGTTATTTAAAGAAATAGAAAATAAAATTTGGAAAATATACCACGAGTAAATTTGGCACTGGGATCAAATTCCAAAACAGCAAAAAACACAAAACACGTAAGTATAAGAGCGCGAGATCGCAAATTAAGTCGAGAGCAAAAGAGCGCGAGAAAAAAAATGTTCAATCGACTGAGCGTGGCTTGTGGGGCACCACATGGTGTAACTATACAAGGTGATCTCGTCGCGAGAGCTGCCCTCTTTTGAGGACGTTATTTGTGCCAGTCTCTATCTAGCTATTTATTCTTTTGGTTAAGAGAGACAGAGAGGTAAACATATTTAACGTCCTCAGCAGAGCTGACGAGACCACCTTGTATAGTTACACCATGAGGCACCAACAACTAAACGAACGAACAGTTACAATGTAAAGCGAGAGAGAGAGAGACTATGAGAAAAGCACCCAAGAGTCTACAAGAAATTTGGCAGGTTCCGAGAGAGCGAAATTACAGTTATAATAGAGCGGAAAAGAGAGAGAGAGAAAGAGAGAGAATACAAGAGCAAATTGAGAGAGTGCAAAATAACACCAACAAAGCCAAGATATTAAACAAATCTAATGGAAATTGTTAAAATAACTAAAACCACATACCCGTTAAACAGGGAGATCTATTTAAAACACTAACGCGATTGTTAGGCAAACTTTGTTAGTAAGCTAAACACAAAACACTTGCGAAAAAATCACAAAAATAAATCAAAAACTCAGAGCACAGGTAAACACAACCGTTCACAAGCGACGCTAAATCGGTATCGGCAGAGTGAGAGTCTTTTAAATGGTAAGAACAACTTCCAGGCACATATTTCCTAGTACTAGCGTATGATTGACCCTGATCCTACCATTAATACTACATCAATACTAATAGTTAGTACATTGCAGGGCCTTTAGAAAGGCTATTGGGTTAATATCCTTGCGAAAGTCCATCGTATCATAAAATTCGATCTGTGCTGTTCAGATCTAAAGGTTGACACTATTCTTTTTCTTGATCCTTTCGCTTCCCTGGCCTCTTAAATCCATTTGTCGGGCTATGTGCCTTGCAATTTGGGACAGTGAGAGTCCTTTATACCGCCGTAAAAGGATCCGAATGGTAAGAAAAACTTCCAGGCACATATTTCCTAATACTAGCGTATGATTGACCTTGATCCTGCCATTAAAATGGTATTTTTCGCATAGTAAAATAGTATTTTACAGTCTTTAGTTAAAATTAAGTTATTAAAACGATTTTAAGATACAAATTTGGCAATATATTTGGCAATCGGTTAAGTTTTAGCGTAATAGATAAATACAACCAAGTGTGCCAATTTTGTTCGAACGAAAAGAGCTAATTTTATGGTTTTTGACTTAAAGTTAATGCTAAGTGTGCCAACAGTGAAGTTCGGTACTGTACATTTAATTTTAGTCTTTTTTTATATATATATATTCTTTATTTATTGAATCTTCTCTTTAATGAGACTAGCAATAAGTAGATCAAATCTTAAGAATATAACTAACAGTCATGTAGACTGAATTGAGACTGAAGGGCTTTTATATTTATTGCTGGGCTGGCAAATCGTTTCGATGCAGACGAGTTCTGTTCTGCGAGATTATTTGGGTGCAGGGTAAGTTTGTTATGGTAGGCCGTTTTCTGCTTTGATATTTCATCTTTCACCGGTGAAATGCCCAGATCCCTGTGGATGTTTTCGTTCCAAACATACCATGGTGCCCAAGTGATAGTTTGCAGGATTTTTGATTGTGAGCGCTGTATGATGTTAACGTTGCTGTTGCTTGCGTTCTCCCAAAGCTGGGAGCCGTAAGTCCAAATGGGCTTTAGGGTGAAGTTGTTGAGAAGAACTTTAAAGTCCAGTCACAGGGGTGATCGAGAATTTATAATACAGTTTAGGCTGCTAGCTTTAAGTCTGAGGTGTACTTTTTAGCATTTAATGTGCGTCCGCCAGGTTAGACGTCTGTCGAGGTAGACGCCGAGATATCGCTTGCTTGGGGGATCTGCGTATTATTCAAAGTTAGCGGGGGGCACGATTGTCTGTTAAGGGAAAACGTTATTTGTTTACAATTTTGTTCATTAATTTCTCAACGACCAGCAAATGATCAGCTAGTTGAGCTGTTGCTCTAGTTCGGCATCTTGCGCGGCTCAGGATTGCGGTGTCGTCAGCAAATGTGTCCGTAGTCAGCCTCTCGTTCGTAGGGAGGTCTGCTGTGTATAGCACAAATAGGGTAGGTCCCAGTGTGCTACCTTGTGGAACTCCGACTTTAATCATATACTCGTTAAATGTTGCTGCATTGCATCTCACCGTGAAGACTCTGTGGTAGAGGTACGACTTAAGTAACTTATGAGCAGTAATCTTATGATTTTATGCATAAGGCATGCGCGGATCCACGGGGGGTGATATGGGTGATATATCTCCCCCCACTCGGGTGAAAAATTAAAGGAATTTTGGTATTCAAAAAGTAGGCAACAAACATTTTTTTCGGATATCACCCTCCACAACAAAATCCTAGATCCGCCACTGGCATATATATGCCCCTGGTTGTTCGCTGCCTTTATTAAGGCCATTTATTATACCCGTTACTAGAGTTACGTAGAGTAAAAGGGTATATTGTATTCGTGTAACGGCTAGAAGGAAGAATTTCCGACCCTATCTCTAAAGATTATAAAATGAAAGACCGATTTTTACAGACAGCCAAAACGGTTAGAGCTAGAGCAGCCAAATTTTCGTACAGTATTCCATTGGCGGTCTAACCGCCCACTAAGGTCCGACATGTCCCACCAGTGGACCCAATCAGCTCCAACATTAATGTTTGCCCAAAAAAAATTTGGTCTATTTCAATGCTTCTAAAGTGGTTGGAATTTCGAAATTTGGATTTTACCGAATTTTAGGTTTTGAAAATGCCTATTCAGAAATTAAAAAGAAATTTCGATATCGCCCATAATTTGGGGGGGTACATTTAAAATCAACTTTTCGATTTAAAAAATCTAAACCGCTGCTCCGATTAAGATGATTTTTAGATCATAAGTTAATTCTATGCCCCAAATGGTTAACTTTAATTTTTAAAGTTTTTAACATTTTTGCCGGGATTTGGTAAGGGACAATTTAAGTTAAAATTTGTTTTGAATTTTAAAGTCTTATACTGCTGCCACCGATGCTCCTATAGTCCATTAGCTCTGGTATTTGCGGTATCTTTAATTTAAGAAAATCAAAATTTTTCTTCGTCTTTGATATGTGTATCTTCAAGATTCGTTTTTGAAAATTTAATCGAACTCAAGCACAAGAAAAGGTGGGCGCATTCAAAATTTAAAGTCACAGCAAAGTTTAAAAATCTTCATTTGTGAACAGCGTTTAAAAATATAATAAAACAAGAGAGAAAGCTATAGTCGGGTGCCCCGACTATCAGATACCCGTTACTCAGCTAAGGGAGTGCGAGGGAGATAGATATATAAAATCTTTGATCAGGCATAACTTTTTAACGAATGGTCCGATTTGAAAAATGTCTTCTACATTTCGATAGGTATTGATAGTCACAATAAAACTGCATTTTTAGTTTTCCAAAATCTTTAATGGTGTGGGCGCCAGACACCTTTCAAAAAATGGTGTAGGGCGATTGAGGGCGTTAGAGGGGGCGTGGCACCATTTTGAAATAAACTTGCGCTGCGTAGGAACTCCAAGAATATGCATGCAAAATGCCAATCCTCTAGCTTTTATAGTTTCCGAGATCTCAGCGTTCATACGGACGGACAGACGGACATGGCTAGTTCGACTCGGCTAGTGATCCTGATCAAGAATATATATACTTTATAGGGTCGGAAAAGCTTCCTTCTCCCTGTTACATACTTTTGCACGAATACATGCACGAATACTCTACGAGTAACGGGTATACCTATTTTCTTCAACAATGCATTTTTGACCCAAAGATATCTTATGTCCTTAATTTTTAAGCCACTCATCAGGTTTTTGTGAATTGTTTTGGAATTCTTTAAATTAATTTTCTTACTTCCTTGACATTGACTATTTACAAAACAAGAAAGGAAGCTAGCTTCGGGCAGCCGAAGCTTATATACCCTTGCAGATAAAGTAAATACCTATATTTTAATGCTTACTCTATCGGTGCAGTTCCAGGGGTTCCAGATTCTGCGCGACTATTTATAATTTTGTTTTTAAGTTGTCAAAAATTAAAACGCCTACTTCCTACAAAGTTACAATGAATTTTCTTATATTTGTTTGATTAGTCCTATAGGAGCCTTAAGATATAGTGGTCCGGTCCGGCTCGCTCCAACATATGTACTACCTGCAATAGAAAGAAGACTTTTGGGAAAGTTTCATCGCGATAGCTTTAAAACTAAGAGACTAGTTCGCATAGAAACGGAAGCTTTAAAACTAAGAGACTAGTTAGCATAGAAACGGACAGACGGGATGACGGACAGACGGACATGGCTAGATGGACTCGGCTATTGGTGCTGATCAAGAATATATATACTTTATGTGGTCGGAAACGCCTTCTTTACTGCGTTACAAACTTCTGACTGATATTATAATTGGCAAAGCCAAAATGTTTCCAAGTTAATTATTAATATTAAGATTCGAATTTTTGAGCTAAGATTGGCTATCTTAGAGCTCCATTTTGACAACGAAAAATGAAAGAGCAACCGGAATCAATAAATTATTTCTGAACTCATTTTATGGTTTAGAAGTCTTCTATAAATCGGTCGAGTCTCTCCCTGATGTTAATAATCCGGTTCATTACCCTATTGAATTTTTAAATTTTTCAAATGTAGCAGAAATTTTGCAGCATAATCTGTCTCTTAAGATTGGAGCACCCGAAATGTTATTGCGAAATTTAGGTCCCCCAACGTTATGCAATGGGACACGATTGCAGATAAAAGCTCTTCTTAAAGAATGTAATCGAAGTAACTGTATTTACGGGATCCGCGAAGGGGAAAACAGGATCCAATTAAAATCGTCCGGTCTGCCGTTTCAGTTTAAGAGGCTACAATTCCCTCTAAAAGTTTGCTTTGCAATAACTATAAATTAATCGCAGGGGCAGACTTGGAAGTTGGCTGGACTAGATCATAGAGAAGATTGCTTTTCTCATTTTAAACTTTAAAATTTAAAGTAATCATATAAAAAAAAGCGTCAATTTTTTTTTTCTTTTTTTTTCGATATGCATAACAAAATGTTTATTGGAGAGTGTTATGTGAAACTTAATTCACTTTCACCCATGGTAAAAATTAACAAGAAGTAGTGAATAAAAAAAAAAGACTAATTACAAAATTGAGCAGTGTGGCAGTCTATGAGTCTAAGTCTGGAATCAGTTTCCCACTAGCGTGCCGTCCAAGTATCCAATTGTCTGATGGGTGCAATCTTTTTGGTCTTCTTCTGTTCATAGGTCTGGAAAGTGTGAGTGCAAGTCTGTTTGTGTGGGAGATGAGTCTTGATCTGTAGCGAATGGCAGAATTGGTGATAGATTTACAAACAGGATTAATTTTGAGATCTTGAAAAATAGTAGTGTTTCTTGTATAGTATGGGGCGTTTATCATATGTCTTAAAATTTTGGATTGGCAGGATTCAACTCTTTTTATAGAAGTGTTACAGGCAGTGCCCCAGAAGTGTATACCCCAATGAAGACTAGGCATCAAGGTTGCTTTGAAGAGCCGGGTTTTCGCCGTGATCGACAGTCCACTGCCCGGACGAAGAAGCCATCTCATTTTCCCCGCTTTTTGCCTTACTGAAGCACAGGTTGCCACAATGTGCTGCTTTCAGGTAAGCCGCCTGTCCAGAGTAAGCCCAAGGTACTTAACCGTGTCCGAGTGCTTTATTCATGCTTTATTTATTTGTTCAGCCTGTTTAATGAAAAGGTTGCATGCTGAGATTTGGCAGGATTCAATGCGGTGTTCCACCTCGACGCCCAGGCCTCAAACTCATTTAGCATGTCCTGCACCATATCTGTCGCCTCTCTTCGCAGAGCACTTGTCGCCAGAAATGCTGTGTCATCTGCATAGGTAGCTGTTAAAACATTCCTGCCTCTGGGCGACGGAAGGTCCGAGGTGAATATTGTATACAAGATAGGACCCAGCAAGAATAGGCCTTGAGGCAGACTTTGATCCTAGAACATCCACCTGGAAGGTTCTACCAATTAGAAATGAGCGATGGAGATCAAAGTATGTCGGGGGAAGAATGGGTTTCAGCTTATACTTTTCGCCTCGAATGCTTTAAGGATATGGTTGACTACCCGATGCATTTGCTTAGCAGCGCTATGCAGACTCCTGAAACCAAACTGATGATTTGGAATTGCATCCTGGAACATATGAACACTAAAAAGCCTTTTTAGTAAGATTCGCTCAAAAATCTTAGAGAAAGTTGGCAATAGGCTTATAGGCCGAAAAGAATCTGCACAGCGGGGAGAGACGCCTTTCTTGGGGATCATAACAACATTCGCATGCTTCCACTGCTCCGGATAATATGAAAGAACAATCATAGCATTAAAGATACGCGTAAGGAACGAAATAGCTGCTACTGGCAAAGCTTTAGCTACTTTTCCGTCAATGCTGTCATGGCCAGGGGCTTTGTTCGTCTTCAGACGCTTTATTTGGTCTTTAACTTCTTCTGCATCAATAGGTGAAATTTGAGAAGCTGGACCAGAGGGAAGATCATCAAAGTTTTCTGTAATAGCAGTTTCTTCATCTGTGACCAAATCAAAAGGCTTAAATCTTTCTTCCAAAGAATCAGCGAATTCCTTAGCTATTTCATCATCTTTATTTGCCCAGGTACCGTCCGATCGAAGCAAGGGAAACTTTTGGAGAGGCTGCCGTTTAAGCCCGCGAGTGTATTTCCACAGTTCGAAGCCTCGATCAGCATCCGGATAGATAGCACTACGCTTCCGGACGAAAAATTCGGACTTAGCATCATAAAGTACTTTTCTTAATAAAGTATAAGCTCTTTTAAATATTGGTAAGTCTTGTCGATGACGCGTTTGCATCCAGCGTCGCCGGAGTGATCTCTTCTGCCTAACCAGCGTCGTTTTCTGAAAATAAGAAAGTCCTGACAACCGTACTCGAAACAAATTTTAAGCGAACGAAGTCGCTCCGGGTATAGCTAGTATTACTATATATTGATGTCATTGTTTTTGTAGGTTTATAAGCTAATTGAAGTTTGTCACGGTAGTAAACGTTTGATAAGGTAAGGCGTTCGGGGTATCTAGGAATGTACATAAACGATTTGTATGATTTTTTTTCTTGTAATTCTGGATGTTTGGGTTTCTGGTTAATATTTTTCCATACTTGATGAATAACCTTCATAGGAAAATCATTCTTTTTTAAAATGTTTTTATAACTTTTTTATTATCTTCGTGGGAAATTGTTTCACTTGTATTAATAATACGGTTGGCCAGATTCTGCGCTGTATTTATTGTTATTATTTTAAAAATAATTTTGTTTCGGTCAAATCCTGATACACGTGTTTACTTATTTTCCGAATAGTACACGTAAAAAAAGTTGCAAGCAAATCAAAAATGTGAAAAAACTATATATATTGTAGTATGCACATTAGGGTGGACTTTTTTAAGGTCGATTGAGCTCAGCATCTGAAGTGGTATGTTTCTGTGCCAAAAAAATGTATGTTAAAACAGAAAAATTTTATTTCAACGTTTAGGCGGTGCGCAATGGCCCTAAAATTTCAGTCAAATAACTTGTACGAATCGTAATATATTTCATCCTTCCTTAACTTGTCAACTTTTTTATTCCGTTCGAATAAAAGAGTCAAGTATAAGTTTATTTCATGCCTATTAACAGTTGGACGTAGCCTAGCCTGTAGAGCTTCTGTCTCCAAACAAAAAGGACCGCGTTTGATCCCCGACCCACCATGTTTTTTTTGTGTGACTCACACTAAAATAGAGATTCTATATTATAATTTTGGAGATTAACTGAAACTTTTGCATTCGCCAATAAAAGAAATGCTGCCAAGGACTTGAATTTTATCAACGACTTATCTCAAGAAAGCGATTTAGATACTTTTTAAAACACTGTCGAAGTATTAAATCAAGTTTAACTTTAAAGCCGTTGCGCACCGCCTGAAACTAATTATTTTTTACTTTTTCTTTCTTTTATGTATTAAGGATACAAAAAGGCAATTTATAAGAGGGTGAGAGTATGACCTTAGAAATTGCATACAAAAGAAGTCCACCCTAATGAACATATATAGAGTACATACTGTACCATCGGCAACAATGTCAATGCCAAATACGCAGGATCAGCACTCTTCAAGTGAAAACGTAATCCGATCGCGCACGCGATAGAAATAGAAAATACCTGCAATAGAAAGGTGAGTTTTGGAAAAGTTTCATCCCGAAAGCTTAAAAACTGAGAAACTAGTTTGAGTAAGAAACAGACTGACGGACAGACAGACATGGCTAGATCGACTCGTCTAGTGATGCTGATCTGAATCTGAATATATATTTTTTATGCGGTCTCCTTCACTGCGTTGAAATCTTCTGACTAAAATCATTATACCCTCTGCAATGGTATACAAATAATAAACTTACAAAAATATCGACCCCCGCATCAAACAGCTATAACCGCATTTTTATTAGCAAAGAAAGGTTAGAAAAAAAACAACGACAAATGTTTTCCAATGTTTTCTTTGTCCAATAAAATTTTATGAAAATTATCTTTTTTACCCTATACCGTTAACAGCGAAAGTATGTTTCGGACTGTTTTTACCCCACTACTGGGACTATATTAGTTAAAAAAGTATGATTACATTTTCCAACGTTCCTCGAAGGCTTTGCAATTGACTTCAAAATGATGTAGAAAATAGTTATAGCCAAAAGAACAGGCTTTCCGATGATACCAGTCTCATTCCGATGGCTATTTATTTATGTAAGATTGGTTAATAGTTTAAGGAGACCACAACAGAAGACAGCATTATACCTAACAGCAGATAATACCAGCAGAAGCAGAGAAAAAATACCAACAGAGGAAGCGATGAGAAGGAGTGGCGAAAGAAAGCAGAAAAAAGAAGCGAGAGTGAGAAGCAGAAGGAAAAACGACGAGAGACAGCAGCAGCAGAATTGACGTGTTTTGATTTAAGTTTAATCTGATATATATTAATAAAACCGAGTCGAGGAAAACACCTCGTCTCACATTTGGGTGCTCGTCCTAATTTGAACAGTTAAAAAGGCCCAAGCAGTCCCAAGGTGTCTCATAATTAAAAGTTGAAGTCCGCAGATGACAGAGAGCGCAACAAATCGGAAGCCTTCTGGAATACCAATAGCGAAATCAAGACAGCAATACTACACTAGGTCAGGCGCAGCAGCCGAAAAAGTTCAGGAAATGAGCGATAAAGAAAAAGACGCACTAAAGATGGATGAAGCAAGGGGAGAGGAAAATAAGAGCATTTCGCCAACGATTGAAAGCCAATCGATCGCTGAAAATACAAGAACTCTTTAGCAACTTGTTCAGCTGCTTTCTTTAAAAATAAGAGTAGATGAGCAAAGTAATAACAGTTGCACTATTACGGCTGAAAGTTTTGCAAAAATCATCCCTGAGTTTGACGGTGAGTCTATTCCAGTTAAACATTGGTTTGACAATTTCGAGAAGAATGCTGAAGCCTATGATCTGAACATCAAGCAAATGTATGTACAGGCTCGTGCCAAGATGACAAAAACAGCAAAGTTGTTCTTGGATGCCACTTATGTAAACCAATACTCGGAGCTCCGTAATTTGCTAGAGGCCGAGTTCAGTCGTCAATATCTGTGCAGCGCCGATGTTCATGAGCAGCTTCGTGATCGGAAAAAATACAAGCAGGAATCATTTCATGAGTATCTCCTGCAGATGAGAAAGGTTGCATCCCTTTGAAGCATAGATGCGCGGTCTGTAATCCGCTACATCGTGGATGGCCTAAAGCTTAAAAGTGACTTTAAGTACACGCTCTACAGCTGCAAGTCCTTCAGAGAACTGGTTTTCGATCGCGTCGCCGCGAAGAGCCCGAACCCGTTTCAACCAGGAGAAGGTAACTGGACGTCAACTCAGAAGGGACAGCACGAAATCAACGAAAGAAAGAGTCACTGCTATAATTGCGGATCCGGTGATCATTTGCGTAAGGATTGTCAAGCTGCAACTAAATGTTTTCGATGCAACAAAGAGGGACATATGTCTAGAAATTGTCCGGAAGCAGCTACTGCCGTACAAGTTGTACGACATGAAAATCGAATGAAGACGGTTAAGCTAAATGACATAGAGGTGGATTGCCTGGTGGATACCGGAGCCGACGTCTCCATATTGAGCAAGTGCGTCTTTGATCAAATTCCAAATGTCACTCTGGAGGGATGTTCGTCAAAGCTGCGCGGATTGGGAAAAAAGGTCACATGTCCAGTTGGTTGCTTTTCGGCTAACGTTGCCGTACATGAGGAAATTACTTGGCACAAGTTCGTAGTTGTCCAGGATGAAGACATCGAGCATGACGCTCTGCTTGGATTTGACTTCGTTTCGAAATTAAACCTCTCATTGTCAGCCGAAGGGTACAAGTTTTCTGCCCAGATTCCCAGGCAGAAAACTTGTGAGGAATCAAATCAGATGAGTATTTATAACATAAGTAATAATATTTTTATTTTTTATTTTTATTTTTAAATTAGCAAATATCTGCCAATATAAACCTAACTCCTACCTCCGCCCGAGTAAAGGAGATTTTTTTTAATGATATGCTCCGACTCACATCAAGTGGGCAGAGGCAAGGATAGGTGATTAAAAATATTTCTTACATTAAAGTCCACGGAACATTCAACAAACAACAAAAAATACAATTCATTATATTGAGTACACAAAACTCGAAAAGGATCGTGCGCTTCGAAATTCGATTTGCAAATTTCAAGAGCAATAGGCCGAAAGTAGCGGGATGCTCTTACGGGGATCGAAAACCGTATTTGGCCAAGTAAGAAGCTAGAATTTATAAGTCCAGTGATCAACTTGTGGAGGAACATCACTCCGTGGCAGGTCCGACGATCCATTAGCGAGGGCAGGTTCAGAAGACGCAGTCAATCGACGTAGGATGGCAGGTGACGTTGTGGATCCCAGTTTAACCCACGTAAAGCAAACAAAAGGAACTGTTTCTGTACCGATTCGATGAGGTCCTGATATTTAGCATACTGAGGTGACCATACGCACGAGCAGTATTCAAGAATAGGTCGCACAAGAGAAATGTAAAGGTGCTTTGTGGTGTAGGGATCCTCAAATTCTTTAGACCAGCGCTTTACAAACGCAAAAACCCCTTTTGCTTTACTAACAATGATGCCGATGTGATTGGTAAAGTTTAGGTTGTGGCTAAATAAAACTCCAAGATCTGTTACGGAATTAATGCGTTCAAGATCGTTCATCCCGATGGAATAATTAAAGAGGAAAAGCCTCTTCCGATAAAAAGACATGAAGTTACATTTAGAATTATTTAAGAACAGCAGGTTCTGGAGGCACCATGATTGCAGATTGCACAAGTCCGCTTGCAGGAGTACGTGAGAATCAACGTTTGTTAAGGGCATGCAAAGTTTTACGTCATCGGCGTACATCATCACGTGGGAAGAGAGAATTACTTGAGGCAAGTCATTTATAAAGATTCCAAACAGAAGTGGTCCAAGGTGACTCCCTTGAGGAACACCAGAAGTCACATGGACAAGGTTTGAGATAGAATTTTTAAATAATACTCTCTGCGTCCGGTTTAATAAGTATGAAGAAATCCACTTCGTCAACGAGATCGGGAATCCCAGAAGGGTAAGTTTTTTTAACAGTAACTGATGGTTCACCGAATCGAAAGCCTTACTGAAATCTGTAAAAATTACATTAGTTTGGGTGTTAGTTTTAAACGCATTCCTAATAACTGTAGTAAACTCTAGAAGGTTGGTTGACGTTGATCTACGTTTCATAAAGCCGTGCTGTGTTGAGGACATTATTGAACTACACTGGTGCTGAAGCTGAGCAGTAATTAATTGTTCGAAAAATTTGGGAATCGCACTAAGTTTTGCAATCCCTCGGTAGTTATTAATGTTCGATTTACTTCCCTTTTTATGAAGCGGAATTATAAAAGATTCCTTCCAAACTTCTGGAAAAAAGGAGTGCTGCAGGGATAACTGAAATAGTTTTGACAGTGGCCCACACAATGCGCTAGCACAATATTTTAAAACGCAGCTTGGTACAAGATCGGGACCAGAAGAGAAGGATGACTTGATTCTTTGCAGATTTTGAAAAACATCATCTACGATTATTATAGGCATAAACATACCATTAGAGTGCGGAAGTGAAAAGGGATACGCTGAGGTATTATCGTGGCTTGTGGATGAATACGTGGACTGGAAAAAATTTGCAAATAAATTGGCAATATCGGCTTCATTAAAAGCAGAAACGGAATCCAGATGAAGGCAGCATGGAAATTGTTGAGACTTGCGATTGGAGTTAACAAATGCATAGAACTGTTTGGGGTTATCATGAAACTCAGTTCTGCAACGAGACTGTGGATTTATACATGGATGATATAATAATTCACGCTGATACCGCCGAAAACTGTTTAGAGAAAATGGCTCTCGTCTTGGACACAGCTCGTAACTTTGGACTGAAGATTAAATGGCGGAAATGTCACTTTCTGCAAACTCGAATTTGCTTTTTGGGTCACAACATTGAAAACGGAAATCTGTGGCCAGGAAGAAGAAAAAACGGCAGCGGTCAGCAAGTTTTCGGTACCCAAAAACGTCAGGGCAGTCCAAGCATTTCTGGGATTGAAGGGATTTTTCAGAAAATTTGGTTTGAATTATTCACAGATCGCCCGCCCATTAACTGATCTGCTTCGGATAGGAGCAGCATTTCGAATGGCTGAGGCTCAGATGAAAGCATTCCAGCTGTTGAAAGACGCATTGACAAAGGAGCCCGTTTTAAAACTTTATAACAGAGAGGCCAAAACGGAATTACACACGGATGCATCAAAAGACGGATTTGCGGCGGTGCTAATGCAGTGGTCTGATGGGAGACTGCACCCTATTCAATATTGGAGTAAAAAAACATCTGAAGCAGAAACTCGCCAACACAGTTACATCTTGGAAGCCAAAGCCGTATATCTCGCCGTCAAGAAATTCAGACACTATTTGCTGGGATCGCCCTTTAAGTTAGTCACAGATTGCATCGCGTTTAAGCAAACTTTAAAGAAGACGGATGTACCAAGAGCAGTCACCCAGTGGATAATTTATCTGCAGGATTTTGAATTTGAAGTAGAGCTTCGACCTGGAGAGCGATTGAAACACGTTGACTGCCTTAGTCGTTACCCCGACCGTGTATTACTTGTATCTTTTAAGATTACAGCGCGCATCAAAAATGCTCAAGGAAAAGATGAGATGCTGAAGGCGATTGTGGAACTTCTAGCTGTTCGACCATATGAAGGGTACAAGATTAAAGGAGGCTTACTTTTTAAGGAAGTTAATGGAAATGATCTCTTGGTAGTACCAAAAGCTATGGAGAAGGAAGTTATTGTCGACGCCCACAATACTGGTCATTTCGCTCTCCAAAAAACTGTGCACGCTGTACAACAATCTTATTGGATTCCTCATCTCGAGCTAAAAGTTCACCATATTGTTAACAACTGCGTTAAGTGCATCCTTTTCAATAAGAAGCTTGGCAAGAAGGAAGGACTCCTAAACTGCATCGACAAGGGGGAGCAGCCACTACATACATTGCACGTAGATCATTTGGGTCCCATGGATGCCACTGGAAAGCAGTACAAGTACATATTTGCAATGGTGGATGCTTTTACAAAATTTATCTGGCTTTTTCCTACGAAGACCACAAGCTGTGAGGAAACTCTGAAGAAGATCGATATTTGGTCTGAAGTTTCTGGGAACCCAGTGCGTTTGGTATCTGACAGAAGCTCCGCATTTACCGCTAACTTGTTTGCAGAGTACATGAAGAAAAACGGCATAGAACACGTGTGGAGCACAACTGGAGTACCTCGAGGGAATGGACAAATTGAGAGGGTAAATCGGACGATTTTATCTCTTATATCAAAAATTTCGGCGGAGGATCCACCCAAATGGTTTAAGGTAGTGCCAGAAGTGCAGCGAGCTGTAAATTCACATGTACACGCTTCGACCAAGAGGTCACCATTTGAGCTCATGTTCGGTGTGAAAATGAACAATAAAACAACCGAGCGTATTATACAACTCTTGGAGGAGGAGATGTATTCAAACTTTGATGAGGAACGACAGAAGATGAGGCACGATGCTAGGGTAGAAATACAAAAATCACAGGATTCGTACAAGAAACATTTTGACAAGAAACGGAAGCCAGAAGTCGGATATCAAGTCGGAGATTTAGTCGCAATACGCCGCACACAATTTGTTGCTGGAAGGAAACTATCCAGCGAATATTTGGGACCTTACGAAGTTTCAAAAGTAAAAAGGAACGGTCGATACGATGTTCGGAAAGCAGCTGAAGTAGAAGGTCCATCTAACACCTCATCCAGCTGTGATTCTATGAAGCTGTGGCGTTATGTAGAGGACAATAAAGATGATTGGTCATCTGGGACAGATGAGTAGTCAGGAATGGCCGAATGTAAGATTGGTTAATAGTTTAAGGAGACCACAACAGAAGACAGCATTATACCTAACAGCAGATAATACCAGCAGAAGCAGAGAAAAAATACCAACAGAGGAAGCGATGAGAAGGAGTGGCGAAAGAAAGCAGAAAAAAGACGCGAGAGTGAGAAGCAGAAGGAAAAACGACGAGAGACAGCAGCAGCAGAATTTAATTGACGTGTTTTGATTTAAGTTTAATCTGATATATATTAATAAAACCGAGTCGAGGAAAACACCTCGTCTCACATTTATAGCTGCTACACTTGAAAAAATAGCCCTGAATTTTAAAAAATCGCCATACTTTGAAAATCGCCTTGAAATTCAGAAATGGGACACCGCTGTGCGCACACCGAAAAATAGGTATTGCAAAAAACCTTTGGCCTAAAAAAATTATTTAAAATCATTTTTTTAGAAGAAGAGATTTTACAGGAATTCATGCAAAAGACCTCGGTCTGAGGAACTTGTGAAATGGTTTTGAAGCCGCCTAGCTGGGGCGACCGAGCGGGTCGCAGGTTGCGGATAGCGGACGACCTCACTCGAGGCCAACTGCGAATAAGCTAAATAGTTGCATTACACAAACCCAATATACCCCACACACAACCTACTAGCCAAAAAACTAGCCCAGTCTCAAACGATGGGCTCAGGGAGATGGCGATCCCCTGTTCTATCTACTGCCTTATCCGGGTACCGCGGATCTCTGCCCGGGTGGACCTTTCCCCTTCTCCGCAGCTCGTGGGACCAATTATGGATACAACTACTAAGAACACAAACAAAAAAACAGAGACGGGAACTCCCCAAAAACCCAACGATGCAAGGATGAACAGTGGTTCCATTGCAAGCACCAGTAGGGCTCAGAAAGGGCCTCATCCCAAATTAGGGATGTCGGGGGACAGAAAGGCTGTCGCAAACGCCTCTGCCACGTGCGCATCTGCGCCAAAACCAGCAGTAGGCGCAGCAAAGCCGATCGGGTCACCCGCTGGTGTGAAGAAATTCACCTACGCAGAAAAGCGGACTGCCGCCCAAACCCAACAAGAAGGTGCTCAGGCAAAAAGGCAACGCTCCATAGTGCTGCCCGGTCCGTCGGCGAAGAGATCGAAGATCCAGCCGAGATCACAAAATATCGGGTCCTACTTGGACTCATTGACAGGGGAAATCCGTAGAGCAGGATTCCTAAAAACAAACGGAAGGCGCTTGAGTCCAAGCTGTCCCTTATATGCCTGCGTATGGTACGCGAGAATCCCAGTTCATCACCTTGCTGTATGGACGCGGGTTGGTAACAGGGCAGCGTAAAAGTGGTGGCCTGTGACAACCAGCGATCAGCCGACCTATATAAACAGGCGACCGCAAAGCTCGGAGCGGTATACGAAGGGGCGAACATAGTCGTCATAGTCATAGTAGATTGGTGTGACGTTCCCAGTAGACCCCTTGCCAGAATTTGGCTCCCAGCTGCAATTAAATCACCGGAGAACATCCTATATATGCTGCAAGAATGCAACCCACATCTCCCCACAAAAGACTGGAAAGTCGTTAAGGTGGAGGAGCATGCTGGTGATGTAAACCAAGCGATCGTGGTGCTGAATAAGTCGGTCGCTCCCATAGAGGCTGCTCGGGGAGTTCTAAACTACGGCTTCAGCGCAGTGCACATACAAATTTAGAAAGGGGACTCTAATTCCACGGGAAGCCCTGCCGGCAACCCAGCTGAGCAGGTGCTTGCGGAGGAAGTGTAGGCCCCTGGTGTGCCGGAGGACGGCTACCCAACCGACTCGTCGCTGAGCAGAGAGCTGTGAGCGATGGGAGAGGCAATCGATGAAGTGGACCTGAGCGACTGCCCTTTTGCTTCGCCTGGCCAAAGGCGAAGCCGACGTGGTCTTAGTTCAGTAACCTTCGATAGCAGGAGGTTAGGTTGGTGGACTAGGAACAAAAGAATACAAGCTTATGCTTGACCCCAAAGAAGGTCAAATTCGAACCTGCATTTTCGCCAAACGGCATCTTAGTACATGTATGCTGCGCAATTACAGCAACGGAGACAACACGGCAGTAAGCCTGGAGCTGCAAAACGGCTTTATAAGGATGCTATCGGCCTACTTGGCCTTTGAAAAGGTAGACCCCCCAGACGCGCTAGTCAGACGACTGGTAAAGGAATGTGAAGAGCTCAAGAAAGGTTTGGTGATAGGATGCGATGCCAACGCCCACCATACTCATACTATTAACATCGACAGAGGTGAGTCCTTATTTGATTTCATTCTAAATTCGAACTTATTTCTTTGTTATAGGGGCAATACCCTTACTTTTATAACAAAAACGTCCCAAACGATCTTAGATCTAACCTTGAAGCACAGTTACAAACTGGGCTGTCTCCGACGAGGACTCTTTCTCAGATCACAGGTTCATAGAGACAACGTTGTCCCTAGAGTCACCCACGCCGGTCAGCTTCGCCAACCCCACGCGGGCAAACTGGAATGTTATATGTTATATATGGACGTTGATGCACTACGAGCAGTACAAACAAGTGGCCCAACGACACCAAGCACGTGCTTGTTACGCGCGGGCCCTTTTATCAATTTGGGCAAGATTGCAAATTCGCGAGGAAGAATACATAAAACAAAAAAAACGGGACACATAATGAGAATAAAGAAGCAATTAGGAGTGAAGCAAATGAGTTAAAATATTAGTTTTTAATACCGTGATAGAAGTTGAAATGCAAATTAAATGATAAAGGTTGTTATAATTATTACATAGAGCACGAAAGGGCTAGTGCAGACTTAAATTTGATGAACATCGAGGCAAATTAAGAGGATAATAATTACGTGTTAGTCTAACGGGAATATTAAAAATTAGGCGGCTTACAAGTTCTACAGAGTCAATATCACCTCTAATAAGATTATGCATAAAAATAGTACCAAGCATTTTTCTACGATTTGCCAGTGTCGGTAAATTAAGCAATAATAATCTACTCTGGTAGGAAGGTAGCCTTACGCTTTAATCCCAGTTCAAACTACGAAGGGCAAAAAGAAGAAATTGTTTTTGTACCGACTCTATACGGTCAATGTGCACTTGGTATTGTGGGCTCCAAACCGAAGAACAATATTTCAATATAGGACGGACAAGGGAGGTAAATAATAATTTGGTTATATAAGGGTCGTCAAATACTTTTGACCAACGCTTTATAAACCCAAGAACACTCATAGCTTTGTAAACAGTCAACATTATGTGGCAGTCAAACTTAAGCTTCGGGTCCAGAAGAACGCCTAAATCATTTACTGAATATATACGGTCAAGTGGCAAGTTCTGAAGCAAATAACTTATAAACGTTGGAGTACCCCTGTGGAAGGACATTACATTACATTTCAGGCAGTTCAAATTTAAGAGGTTATACTCACACCATACTTGTAAATTGTCAATGTCTGATTGTAAGCGGAAACCAGACTCTATATTGTTGTATGTCAAACAAAGCTTAACATCATCAGCATACATTAGTACACGAGAATTTGTTATGATAGAGGGAAGATCGTAAATAAACAAGGTAAACAGCAAAGGGCCCAAATGACTACCCTGGGGCACTCCAGATGTCACGTGGATCATTTTAGAAGCAGCGTTCTTAAATATAACCTTCTGAGTCTTCCCATTCAGATAACTTGAAATCCATGCTAAAAGATTACATGGAAACCCAAGCAAGTCTAGTTTAAATAAAAAAGAGGAGTGGTTAACAGAGTCAAAGGCTTTACTAAAATCTGTATAAATAACGTCGGTCTGCATTTTATTGTTAAATCCGTTTATTACAATAGATGGCTTGTGGGGCACCAACAACTATACGCACGAACAGTTACAAATGTAAAGCAAGCCAGCAAGCAAGAGAGAGAGAAATTAGAAGTACAGCAAGCTCTCAGAGAGTGAGAGCGGGAGAGTGGGAAAGAGATTACAAGAGTTTTAGCAAGTTTAGAGCGAGTAATTTACACTAACAAAGACAAGCGAGTAAACAAATCCAATAGAAATGTTAAAATAACTATAACCATGTACCCGTTTATTGGGAGATTTATTTAAAAACACTAACTCAGTTGTTAGGCTAAGCTTTGTTTATAAAAAAAACGCAATACACTCGCAAAAAATCACTGAAAACACACAAAAAACTTAGAGCACAAAAGTAAACACAACCGTTCACAAGCGACGCTAAATCGATATGTACAAATCGAATAAGTAGAAAGAAGTTCTTCAGTGGACCGGTCTTGTCTTGATAGTCTGCATCTTGATGAGGCTATTTCTACTTTTTATAAAGTCCTTTATTCCATATTTGATGAATTAGTCCCTTTCATAGTTGTTAGAAACTCTAACAGCCCTCCATGGTCTTCCAAGCACTTGGCTCACTTAAAAAATATAAAAACTAATCTTTATAAGAAGTATGCTAAAACAGGACTTCATTCTGATTTTACCAAATACAGCGTTGCTAAATCCAGTTAATTTCTGCATAATTCTGAATGTTATAACAGCTTCCTCCTACGCTGTAAAAACGAATTTCGCAGCAATCCAAAATTATTTTACTCCTTCGTCAACTCAAAGCGCAAAGCCAACAGATTTCCTCCATCACTTCAATTAAATAATGTATCTGCATCTAATGATCAAGATGTGATCTTTACTGACTTTAGTAAAGCCTTTGATTCAGTCAACCATGAGCTGCTGATCCACAAGCTCCTCCTCCTCGGATTTCCTCCAACTCTACTGACATGGCTTCGTTCTTATCTAACAAATCGCACCCAAAAGGTCCAGTACAACAGCATTTATTCAAAATCTGTTTCTGTAAATTCGGGAGTACTATTTGGCTTATTTATCAATGATCTTCCTCAAGTAATTGAGTTCTCCCAAATGCTTTGCGGATGATGTCAAGTTGTGTATGCATTTGACCTCACCTAGTTCCTACATGCAGCTCCAGCTTGACTTAAATAACCTTCAATCCTGGTTCCTAGTCAACAAGCTACTGCTTAATTTAGATAAATGTAAATCCATGTCATTTTATCGATCCAATCCATATATTTGTACAAACTCAATAGATCACTTTGCACTTGAACGTATTACTACTGTCCTTGATCTTGGTGTCCTATTTGACCACAAGATTTGTTTTAATCGCCACGTCATTACCATCTCCAATTAAGCTAAGTCCTTATTAGCTTTCATCAAACGCTGGTACAAGAAATTTGATGACCCTTTCACCACAAAGCTCCTGTACGTCCCTCTAATTCGTCCTACACTTGAGTATTGCTCTAGTGTTTGGTCTCCACAATATGAGCACTATCAAAATATGATAGAATCCGTCCAAAAGCAATTTCTCCTTTTTGCACTACGAGGCTTGAACTGGGAGGAGGGACGCCGTTTGCCTTCTTATAGAGACAGGTTGCGCCTCTTGGATCTACCTACCTTAAAGGATCGTCGGACCTGTTATGGCGTGATATTACTTCACAAACTCATTACTGGCGCCGTCGACTCAGTTGATCTGTTAGCTACCCTCAATTGGAACGTTCCTTGTAGAGCTACTCGACGATTCCGTCCATTAGCACTTCTATGTGCAGGTTAAACTACTCCCGTTTCGACCCCTTCCGAATCCTATGTGATAACTATAATGAACTTTACCACCTTATATCCTATGAGTGCTCTGCCAAGGCTAATTCGCTAAAACGTCATTGCGTTCCTTTCATCATCAACTTAATAACTTCTCCTACTTTTAATATTGTCATTTTAAAAATATATTATGTGTTCATTTTAATTACTATGTATATAATTTTAAGTTCATTGAGCAGTACATTGCTTTAAACAAACAAATAAAATAATTACGGACGTCAATGACTGGTTGCTAACTATGCAGCTTCAGGATGAGGTCCTTGTCCAAATATTTGATGAATTGAAAGAACATCGTACCGGAAATCAGCTAAAACAACTTCAAGCTGATTACGTCATCAAAAATCACCGTCTATTTCGCAAGGTCGAAAAGGTGGCGCATTGTTAAGATGTGTCATGATGATTTTGGGCATTTTGGACTGGACAAAACAATCGGACGAATTCAAGAAAAGTTTACATGCATTCAATGCTGCTACTACAAATCTAAAGGAGGCAAGCCCACAAAACTAAAAATACTATCGGAATGGACGACAAAAAACGGACTTTGGGTAAATCCCTCAAAAACGGAACTAGTTCTTTTTACAAATAGATACAAAATCCCAAAACTTAACCCACCAACTCTAAACAACTGTAATCTCTCTTTCAGCAAGTACGCAAGATACTTGGGGTTATTATTAGAAAGCGTCTTAAATGGGGTTTAAACAACCAAAAGAGAACCAAGCGCCACGCCCCCTCTAACGCCCACAATCGCCTTAAACGATTTTACGTGTGTGTGTCTGTGTCTGGCGCGCACACCTTTAAAGATTTTGGAAAAGTAAAAATTCAGTTTTATTGTGTTTATCAATACCTATCGAAAAGTAGAAGAAATTTTTTCAAATCGGACCATTCGTTAAAAAGGTTTGCCCTATCCAAGTTTTATATATCCATCTCCCTCGCACTCCCTTTAGCTAAGTAACGGGTATATGATAGTCGGGGCACCCGACTATAGCATTCTCTCTTGTTGTTTGTCCAATAAGTGTCTGTATATATGTGCGACGTTTTCTGTGTCTGTCTTGAAATTTAGTCGAATGTTTGTCGGTGTGTTGATGATGTGCAGCATTTCTAATGTGAACAGTTTCTTGTAATGGGCAAGTGTCGTTCGCTCGCACACTGGGCTGCAAGTGCTGTTTTTGGTATATTTAAATTATTGTTGTTTTTTATGTCTGATTTATGGCCCCGCTATTCTTGTTTTTAATTTGGGCTTCGTTGTTCCAATATATATTTTATTGCCGTGAGCCGTCACCATCACACGGAATTTTATAAATTATATTGTGTTTATCCATTATTTAAATTTTACTTTTCATATTACTATATATTGATGTCATTGTTTTTGCAGGTTTATAAACTAATTGAATTTGTCACGGTCGTAAATGTTATAATAACACTATGCAGCATCAAAAATGTACCTCGATGGATGCTATATTTTTGGATTCGTTACGAATTCCCAAGTTAAACTGCATTTTCCAAAAAGTTCCCCGACGCAAGGATTCTTAGCAAAAGGACCTCAAAGTTCGAAAAATGCTGAAATTGGCCAACTTCCCAGAGATCTCAGAGGCAAACGGATGCACGGTTTGATTCGATGTTAAAGTTTTTTAAGAGATACACTCTTTATCTTTCAAACCCCTCACTTAGAATAATTTTAGGATTTTTTTTAAGGCAGAAAGAAATTCTAGAAAACATAGTCAAAAAACATAAAAGTATACAGCTGCGGTCAAAATAGTAGTAGTGTTGCCGCTCTGTGTTTTTAAAAGTTTGATGTTGTAACTTTTTTATCCAATTAGTCTAATAGTAAAATTATAATCAATACAATATTACCAGGAAAATATCAATTGCAACAAAAAACTTTTAAATACACAGGGCGGCAACACTACTACTATTTTGACCGCAGCTGTATACTTTTATGTTTTTTGACTATGTTTTCTAGAATTTGTTTCTGCCTTAAAAAAAATCCTAAAATTATTCTAAGTATGGGGTTTGAAAGATAAAGAGTGTATCTTTTAAAAAACTTTAACATCGAATCAAACCATGCATCCGTTTGCCTCTGAGATCTCTGGAAAGTTGGCCAATTTCAGCATTTTTCGAACTTTGAGGTCCTTTTGCTAAGAATCCTTGCGTCGGGGAACTTTTTGGAAAACGAAGTTTAACTTGGGAATTCGTAACGAATCCAAAAATATAGCATCCATCAAGGTAGATTTAAAAAGCACTAAAAATGCTGCACAGAGTAAGGAATTGGAACGAATTTTTTAAATAAATATCAGCCTTGTACGTCGAAGGATGGAATTTATAGAATTTTTTCCATAAGAACGTAAAAAGTAACAAGTATTTTTAAATCTCATTTTACATAAATATCTCACACATTCGAACAAATTTTACTTTCAATTTGACTATCAGTAGGCGCCAAGCGTCGAAATTTTATATTTTGAAGGGGTTAGTATGCCTATTAAAAAGCTCCCCCTCAACATTTTAAGGCTACGCCACAGTTATCTTTAGAAAACCTACTGTGTGAAATGGCGACTTGTTACTTTTCACGTTCTTATGGAAAAAATTCTATAAATTCCATCCTTCGACGTACAAGGCTGATATTTATCTCAAAAATTCGTAAAGACGCCTCTAGATGCCTGCCCAATATTTTGAAGCACATATTTTTCCTTGAATTTTTTTAAGCCTGTTCACCTTATCAAATTGGTTGTGAGTAAATGTGAACAAATTACCTAAATGGCGCATAGGCTTTGATTGACTCAAATGATGATGGAACCTTAAATGGAATTACTTAGAAGGGCATCTAAGCTATTTTTTGGCATATGTTTTAATGCAATTGAGTACTGACCCTCGAAGATACCTTAAATTAAAACATTAAATGTTGCTATTTTTTCAAACCGCTATTACACAAATACCACCCGCTAAACTCAAAAACTAAGTATGCAGATATGCTTATATACGTCTATATTAACACAATTTAATGCCCATAGGCCTGCACCTTTTAATAAAGTCCATTTTGTTGTCCAGTGTAATTTTTGGAAGTATTATTTTTACAAAGTTCGGATTTACCTCATCAAATCCTGTAGCTTTTGATTTAATTTGTAGCATAGCTTCTAAGATATCACATTGACTCACACAAACAAAACTGAAACAATCAAACATACTATCTACAGTCTTTGTTGTCACATACGTGCTATAGTCAGGATCAGGTACATTTATGTTTAAGAATTTTCTGTTAAGGTCGTGCACATTTACATCTTCCTTTATCACAGGTTTTATATTGCCAATTCTTGGGTTTTTTAGTTCTTTCCAGACTATTCCGTTTTCTATTGCACCAGTAAGCTTCATGCTTAAGTATTAATTAATCTGTTCACTGTAGTCCTTTCTCTTTAAAATTGTGTGTAGAAATGTTCAGTCTTATATCGTTTCCATTTTTACTTTTCCGAAATCTTTAATGGTGTGGCCGCCAGACACCTTTCAAAACAGGGTTTAGGGCGATTGTGGGCGTTGAACTCGGCTGAAACAAACTTGCACTGCGTAGGAAGACAAAGAATATGTGTGGGTAATCCCAACTTTCTAGCTTCTGTAGTTTCCGAGATCTCAGCGTTCATATAGACGGACAGATAGACATGGCTAGATCGACTCGGCTAGTGACCCTGATCAAGAATATATATACTTTATGGGGTCGGAAACGCTTCCTTCTAGCTGTTACATACTTTTGCACGAATACAATATACCCTTTTACTCTACGAGTAACGGGTATAATAAGTGAAATACGGACGCAACAAAAATAGAACTGCAATTAAAGTTCCTACTGTAAACTTTGGTTAAATTATTTTAGCGTTATCCACCTCTTTTTAATAGAAACATAGTTTTTATATAGCTTGTTTTATGAAAGCTATACGACGCAGTGGTTAGAATTAAACTAAATTCTGCTAGTAAAAGCAGAAATTTAATCAAAATACACCTGTTAAAGAATATAAATCTAACTTTAAAAATTAAGTTAATTTACGAATTATGAAAAGGTTGTGACACCCACAATAATGTCTAACTCTTTCTTATTCCTGGAATCTGTGCAACATTTTTCCATTTTTCTTGTAGTGGTAGTTCAAATTCCTCCACTTCTTTGACGCCAATGTAGATAAGTTTTATTCCGTGAAAATTTTCCTGAGCGCATTGAAAAAATTCAAAGGGACTGGATAATATTCTATTTTGGGACTTAGTTACTTGCCAAACTTTTCTTTTGATTACGTTGCAAAATAGTTCCATTCAATTTTGACGCATCCAAAATATTATACAAAATCTACCAAACTACGGACTATAAATTTATTTTTTAATTGCGAGCTGCTACCATCAGAAAATATAAATATATTTTCAAATGTGCCGGCTTTTTCCTTGAGCACTTTTAAAAGCATGCTTAAGAAGCAGACAACGTCCAATTTATTGTGGCTCAAATTTTCACTAATTATTCCAAGTAATAAAGTTTTGTCGCAAAGCCAAGCTACTCAAGTAAATATTGTAACCTGTTTATAGTTAAAATGTGCGCTTTGGACTTCGTTTTGAGAGATCAGCCTGTAATTTTCTGCAAAATCAATTCGGATGACTACTTCTCTTGAATCGATATTTGCTTTCTTAATAATATAATAATAATAGCTTTGCTGAGATCGTGTTATATAAAAGTGGGTTTTAAACTGAGGTAGAAGCGCAGTTGTCATTGTTAATGCTAGCCGGTCATCGACTTTAAGCCACTTTTTCCACACTTTTTTATTTTTTTGAGATAGCTAATCGGAATAAGTTGTGTGTTACAGCAAATCGATTCCAGTAAAGATTCAAAGACACGAGGGAAGGAAGGTAAAACTTTAGAACATCCCTCCAGCAAAAATCCAATGTTAGCATGATACATACAGACGCACATGTTATGAGGCAGCTTTGATATTAGTTGAACTTCCGGTGGTCTGTGCTGGAAAAATGTTGATTTACTCACTAAATCTGTGGACATAGATTCTTTTCTATACATTTCGTATGCTTCCGACACGGTCAAAATCATGAAACGTTTTGCGACAAATTTCACATTAATATTCAAGGTGTGTTTTCTGCCCCGCTGCTTGAACACTAATGTCGTCCTTCAGGTAAAAGTCTCTAAGCATTGAAAGTTTTTGAAAATCTGCAGACGTCTGAGCTTGATCTTCATTCCTGTTGCTATTTAAATACTTTTTCCTACTGCTTCTAAAACAGCCTTCTTCTTTTCCATGTCGTTTGGCTACGATTTTTCCACTTTCATTACTGCCTTCCCCAAGGAATGCTAACTCCTGTACGCTGCATGAAAGTCATTACCATATTCTTTTTCTTCTCACGAAGTTTTTTTTGGCGGAGCTTATACTTTTTCTTTTTTTTTTTTAAGTGCAACTCAGGGTCCGTCTCAATCATTTTCTTCAGTTTCAGTCGGTATTCTCTCTTCCGAGATTTATCTTTTTCTTTAAAATTTTCTAAACGATCGGGATTTAAAGACAATTTCCCTGTACTTTCTCGCGTTGACTCGGGTTTTTTCTTTATTTTCATCTTAAAAATCTCACAAATTTCTAAAAAGTATCTAAAAGAAGTAAAGCCTTTTAATTAATTTGTTCCTACTAACCATGCTTTAGGCATAAAAACAGGTTTATATGTGTCGCGAATTGCTCGAATTTTTTATTACGGACGCGACATTAAACAACAAACTTCAAAAAAGGCATTAAACCATTAGTATTTAAGAAGTATACATTTTTTCCTGATAGCATTTGCCTTAAACTATAATGTAGGATTGGTTGTTTGAACTTGAGACTTCCACAGAAGGCATAGCAATATTACGAAAGCACAACAAAATGTTGCTGAGATATACAGTATGTGTTAATCGTGCTTCAAAGCTGCATATCTTCGTGTAAAAAACTAATTTGGAAGAAAATGTAATTGATTTACAAATATAGAAACCAAAGCCATTTTGAAACCAGAAAAGAAAATGCCCATATCCCCCATTTTACGACCTATTTGAGCAAATATTTTAAATATATGACCCCCTCCAGAAATTGTAAGTACGCCTATGTGCTAGGCACAAGCCAAAAAAGGGTTCTTTGTTTTTCGAACACATCATGAAATGTTAAGGTTGGCTATCTGAGCGCTCCATTTTGACAACAAAAAATGAAAGAGCAACCGGTACCAATAAATTATTGCTAAACTCATTTTTGGAAGTCTCCTATAAATCGGTCGACTCTGTCCCTGATGAATTTTTAAATTCTTTTTAGACTGTCCGTCTGGATGAACGCTGAGATCTCGGAAACTACAACAGCTAGAAAGTTGGGATTACCCACACATATTCTTTGGCCGAGGGCCACGCCCCCTCTAACGCTTACAATCGCCTTAAAAGGTGTCTGGCGCCCACTCCTTTCTAGATTTCTGAAAAGTAACCTCTAAAATTTACCTTGCTTCCGCTGCTTGACTTGGTCGGCGAGCTTGGTGAAAAAGTCTCTCGGCAGAAAATAGGTGTGGAAACATTCTATAAATTTTGGCCAGGTTCTCCACTGTTTATGGTTGGAAATTAACCATTTCAACGCTTTTCCAGTGAGTAATTCCGTCATCGCTCGGGGAATCATGTCTAAGTCCAGGCCGTATGTGTTGGCGGACCATTTCACTTGCTCCAAAAACTCGAATGGTTTTTTCACGCCGTCGAACTTGAATTACCACTCTCGGACTTGCTTCGCGACCTTGGCATGATCTGGCTGGCTGGGTGTCGGTATCGGTGCTGTCGTTTTCCTCTCCTGGCTTGGCGCTCTCTTTTGACTCTCCTTTTGCATGTTTCGAAGCTCAGACTTTCCACTAGGTCCTGGTCCAGATCCCGGCAAGTTTTGGGTCGTTCTCCGTCTCAGAATAAAATATGGCTATGCTGGCCTTGGTGTCGCCACGCGTTGGCTACTGTGGTTCGTACTGTTCCTGATGCCCTTCGTCTCTGGACGGTATAGCCCTAGGGCTATAGAAACTTTCTATTTAACGGTCTTATGAATTGTTTATGTTAGGTTAGAAGCTAAACAAAATTGGTCAAACTTCAAATTATTATATCGCGGGGACAACTTGGAGGAACAACGTACAAATAAACACGTTTTAAGATGTGAACTAGGTGCACTAAAAGAATATTTTATTAAATTTGTTGTTGGTCATAAAGTATGATTTTGAATTATTTTAAATTTTCAATCGCGGTTTTGGAGGTCTTCTTCATCCTATAAAAAAAAGTCAATTATCAGAGTTTATTCATCTCATACTAAACATAAATTAAACTATTAAAATGTTTTTAAATTTTCTTTATTTCCAAGATATCTAAAATTTCATCATAATAAAATGTGCATCAATGTACTAACATCGTCCCCTTTTTTCTTCGATCAGCTGTTTTGCATTGTAGTTGTGCTGTGTCTTTGTGTTCGGCCTTGGCGTTTTATGTTTTTATTAGGTTCAAATTTTAATTTTTATAGCGTTATTTCGTCATTAATTTAATGTTGGTAGGTGACTCTTCTCAATGAATCTTCACTCGCTTGTACATATTCAATTATTGGTTTACAGCAATCGGCACCAATGCAGAAAATCTTATTATAAGTTAATTTTTAAAATTTTGTTTTCTTTTGCTTTAATCTGTATTTTTGTTTCTTATTATTATCAGGTATGTTTTTTATTATTTTCATGTAACTTACACGTAATAATTCAAACTAACGGATTAATATTTGTGGGTGGATAGGAAACCACGTCTTCTTCTTTGTAAAATTTATTTAAATGTAATAATACTTTAACAATAAAGTTTATAACTGAAAATAACAACGCGTTTCAAATTTGGTCCGATATTTTGTATAGTAGCAATAGGATATGTCCATGGTGATGAAAAATCAGTGAATAAGCGCCTAAAATTGGTGGGAAATAGTTGATGAATTTTTATCTAAATTCATCAGATTATCATCACTAGGCCGACAGTGTCGCCGGCGGGACCGACCGAAACGGCGCCAGAGACGACGATCTTCCAAATTTGTCTCTCCTAAAATCATGGAAAACGCAACTAAATGTCGAACTTCGCTTCTCTCGCTCTGCCTGGGCAAGGGTAGAGACAATTGCTTTTCGCGCTCAATATTCTATTTCTATTTCTCGAAGGCAAGCGCCGTTTTTCCGCGGTTTTCAATTGGGTTTCAACGTTTAAAGGAGTAGCATTGCTGTGATTAGTTATTTTCGAGTTCAAACAAAAGTGGTTTAATCAACATTACATTTTGTAGCTAAGTAATTTTCTAGTGTATTAAAACTTTGCCTTGCCTAAATTACAATAGCTTTTAATTTTTATAATATCCTTTATTTTTTAATATTTATAGGTCAAGCTGATGGTACAATGTGCATAAAAAATATATTTTCAGATGAGCCCAGAAGGATGTTATTCTTGCACTGTTAAGTAAGTTTATATCATTCTTGCCTCGTTATATAATATAATAAAAATAAATCTTATCCAAATTCAGATCCCATTGGTCAGGTGGAGCCTACAGAGCCTCCGGAGAGGATGTGGAGATGCGTAAAAAATCTCCATGCGCGGAAAGGCAGCTCACCAAGACTCCGGAAGCAGAGAACGTGCCGAAGACGCCTAGTTACAATGTTTGATTTTGATTATTCCTATGGGAGCGATAAGATATAGTGGTCTGATCCGGCTCGTTCCGACATATGTACTACCCACAAAGAAGACTTTTGGGAAAGTTTAATCGCGAGTGCTTTAAAACTGAGAGACTAGTTCGCATAGAAACGGACAGACGGTCGGACGAACAGAAGGACAGACGGACATGGCTAGATGGACTCGGCTTTTGGTGCTGATCAAGAATAAATATATTTTATGTGGTCTGAAACGTCTCCTTCACTGCGTTGCAAACTTTTGAATGAAATTTAAATATCCTCTGCAAGGGTATAATAATAAACCTATTGATAAAGGCAATGAAATTCAACATATTTTTAATAAAAATGGGCGGTGATGAAAATGGGCGATGAACAGGTGATGAAAATTTCGCCCTCTCTTTGATTTTCGGTACTAATAAGGAGCTGAAAAAGCGCCTAAAAGGTGTACATTTGGTGATGAATTAGGTAATGATAAATGGTGCTGAAGATGCCCATGTTAAAATCATCGCTATTTTTCATAAAAATTCAATAGTGAACAAGAGAGAACGTTATAGTCGGGTGCCTCGACTATCAGATACCCGTTACTCATCTAAAGGAGTTGCGAGCGAGATGGAGATATAAAACTTTGATCTCGCATAACTTTTTAAGGAATGGTCCGATTTAAAAAATTTCTTCTAAATTTCCATACAATAAAACTGCATTTTTACTTTTCCGAAATCTTTAAAGGTGTGGGCGCCAAAAACCTTTCATAAAATGGTTTAGGGCGATTGTGGGCGTTAGACGGGGCGTGGCACCTTTTTAAAACAAACTTGCGCTGCGTAGGAATTACAAGAATCAGCATGCTATAGAAACTTTCTATTTAAAGGTCTTATGAATTGTTTATGTTAGGTTAGGAGCTAAACAAAATTGGTCAAACTTCAAATTATTATATCTCGGGGACAACTTGGAGGAACAACGTACAAATAAACACGTTTTAAGATGTGAACTAGGTGCACTAAAAGAATATTTTATTAAATTTGTTGTTGGTCAAAAAGAATGATTTTGAATTATTTTAAATTTTCAATCGCGGTTTTGGAGGTCTTCTTCATCCTATAAAAAAAAGTCAATTATCAGAGTTTGTTCATCTCATACTAAACATAAATAAAACTATTAAAATTTTTTTAAATTTTCTTTATTTCCAAGATATCTAAAATTGTATCATAATAAAATGTGCATCAATGTACTAACATCGTCTCCTTTTTTCTTCGATCAGCTGTTTTGCATTGTAGTTGTGCTGTGTCTTTGTGTTCGGCCTTGGCGTTTTATGTTTTTATTAGGTTCAAATTTTAATTTTTATAGCGTTATTTCGTCATTAATTTAATGTTGGTAGGTGACTCTTTTTTAAATGAATCTTCACTCGCTTGTATTATTGGTTTACAGCAATCGGCACCAATGCAGAAAATCTTATTATAAGTTAATTTTTAAAATTTTGTTTTCTTTTGCTTTAATCTGTATTTTTGTTTCTTATTATTATCAGGAGTAGCATTGCTGTGATTAGTTATTTTCGAGTTCAAACAAAAGTGGTTTAATCAACATTACATTTTGTAGCTAAGTAATTTTCAAATGTATTAAAACTTTAAATATCCTCTGCAAGGGTATAATAATAAACCTATTGATAAAGGCAATGAAATTCAACATATTTTTAATAAAAATGGGCGGTGATGAAAATGGGCGATGAACAGGTGATGAAAATTTCGCTCTCTCTTTGATTTTCGGTGATAATAAGGAGCTGAAAAAGCGCCTAAAAGGTGTACATTTGGTGATGAATTAGGTAATGATAAATGGTGCTGAAGATGCCCATGTTGAAATCATCGCTATTTTTCATAAAAATTCAATAGTGAACAAGAGAGAACGTTATAGTCGGGTGCCCCGTTACTCATCTAAAGCAGTTGCGAGCGAGATGGAGATATAAAACTTTGATCTCGCATAACTTTTTAAGGAATGGTCCGATTTAAAAAATTTCTTCTACATTTCCATATGTATTGATAAACACAATCAAATTGCATTTTTACTTTTCCGAAATCTTTAAAGGTGTGGGCGCCAGAAACCTTTCAAAAAATGGTTTAGGGAGATTGTGGGCGTTAGAGGGGGCGTGGCACCTTTTTGAAACAAACTTGCGCTGCGCAGGAACTACAAGAATCAGCATGCAAAATGCCAATCCTCTAGCTTTTATAGTTTCCGAGATCTCAGCGTTCATACACGACAGACACGACAGACAGACAGACGGACTAGTGATCCTGATCAAGAATATATATACTTTATAAGGTCGGAAAAGCTTCCTTCTCCCTGTTACATACTTTTGCACGAATACAATATACCCTTTTACTCTACAAGTAACGGGTATAATGAGCGCCTGGTGATCCACTGCTAAAATGTGATGAATGGAACTGCAGGGTATTTTTGGCCACGGCTCCCACACAGGCCCAACCCAAAGACATTAGAATATGAAGATGGATAACGCCATACGATTTTTTTGCACACGATTTTTGCGTGCTGGCTTTTCGCTCTAATGTTTAATGATTTTTTGCCATTTAAATTAGATTTGAAGAACGCGCGCTTTTGGGTGAAAAATACGTTGATAAAAACAGCCATGGATAACAAATAAAGTGAAATATATTTATTTGATATATCTATTAAATATGTTTAATTTAAAAACTATTTTTAATTTAAATATGTAAAACAAAACTTTAAATGAAATATGCAGATATTCGTTTTTAAGGTGCATAGTTTTACATCAAGCGTCATTGCCACACATATATAAATAAATTCTATTTTAATAAACATCCTATTCAATCATAAAAGTTCTTTTGACACACGATTAGTTGCTTAGCCGAGAAATGATTTCTGGCCGAAAATCGTCTCGCCAATTGTGTTTACTAACACAAGCATGTGCACACTATTTTTTTAATTTTTTCGCTCTCAAGAGAGAGCGAGATTTTCGTCGCCACCAAAAATCAGGCTGCATATTGCAATACGAATGTATGGCCGTTTCTCATCTTAGAGATTATATTGATCTTTGCCCAACCTCTGTGGTATGGGGTACGGTCGGTGAGGCCTAACAATTTGTATGCAAACGTGTTGTTGGATATGTTATGAAAGTTCAGATATGTTCTGTACTATTTTAAATATTGTATTATTCTACAATAAGATGGGAGATAGCAATTTTACGACAGTTTTACCGAGTTGAAATCCCCCTTCGTATATGTTGAGATGAGAAACTGTTCATAAAGTCAGCTAATATTAGATGGTGGATGTGAAAGAGAAACACAACTTTTGCCAAAAATCCCAACCATTTCACACGGATGGACTCTATGGAAAGAGGCTATAACTGGGAAATTTACGAAGCTGCAAAACCTTATGGAGAATCCATTCAACGGATGGTGGAAGTCTTTCTGTGAGAAGCGACTATAAAGGTCGACTACCAAATTTATTTATTTTTTTTTTAGCAAAATGCGCCAATGGAATCATGCTATAAACCCCCGGTACTTCTGAATAATTCATATAAGGTTGTAATCGAATCGTGCAAGTAGGCCCGAAAAAAATTTCGATAACGATATAAGGAAATTGACCTACATGTGTATGTGCATTGGTGAACTTCTCAAAATTAAAGTTTGTTTGGATATATTGGTTGAAATGGCTACTGCAGGTTAGAAATACTATAAATTTTGTTCTATGTTGTATAAACATGTTTTCTTTAAAATGTTTCATGTTAGGGACAATTTTAACTTAATTTTCGAGATTCCACATGGCTTTTAGTGACACGTAATGTGAACGAACGATACATGAATACACTGTGCTTATGTATGTACATCCAAATGTATGTGTATGAAAAAAAATTAGTTATGTGTTTTTATTCATGTATTTTGTTGTTAATGTAAATATAAAAATCGAAAAATAATAATTGGGAGCAAAGCCGGAATTAGTTTGAGTTATATTGCATTAAAAAAAAATACACTATCAGTTTACATTTCTGGGGGTGTCACATAAAGTTATTTGGACTATAATAGGTAAGTTTAGGTAGGTAGGGATTTTGACGAACTTAAATCAATACAAATTCCAAATGTTTTTGGTTAGCAGAGATTTCTAAACCCCATATCTACTTTATTTTATATAAACATACTGATATATAAATACACATTTATTTTTTTTTTAGGAAAAAAGGGTAAAAAGAACAAAGGAACTGTTATATCTTTGCAATCGTTCCTATCTAATGCTGATGCACCAGTTGGAACCACTCAAGTTTCAAAAAAAATTCGAAATTTTGATGGCGAAGACAGCGATGAAGGAAGTGGTTCATTGCCATTAATTTATCAGCTTCCTACAGCGCCACGGGCAAATCGGATATTTGATGATAATTCTATTCCTCATAAAGCCCCGTTTATCGCATATATTAATAACTTGCCATTTGATGCAAATGAAGATGACCTTTACGAGTTTTTTGGAGGTATTAATTTAATTTCTTTGAGGCTTCCCCGTGAAGATGGCGAAAACGGCCGTTCGAGAGGCTTTGGCTATGTTGAGTTGGAAAATAGAGAGGATTTGATTCATGTACTTAGTTTACCAGATCCATCTATTAAAGGTCGTCGCATTCGCATAGAGCTATCGAATGAGAACGACCAGCAAAACCGACAAAAAAATAACAGGCGCTTTGATGGCTTCGGTAATAGTGGAGAAAATAGAGACTCTGGAAACTGGAGGCGAGATAGTCAAAATAATGGCAGTGGTTTTGGATATCCTTCCAATTTTGACAGGAGCTTTAATAGGGAAAGAAAGCCATTTCCAGAAAGGGAAGAAGCAAACACACCTGGTTCTTGGCGCACAAGCGCTAGACAACAATCTATTGATTCTTCGCCCACACGGAGAGATGTTGACCAAGTATCCGACAAATATCGTGATGGTCGTGGCAGGATTGCTGAACGATATACGCGAGAAGATACTGTCAAATATGAAGAAAGGCCAAAGTTAAATTTAAAACCACGAACTCTACCATTGCCAGATATAAAAAAAATGGACATCGAAAAAAGTGATGTCGACGAAATTAATTCGGTTAAGCAAAGTGGAAATTTATCAATGAATGTGTTTGGTTCGGCAAAACCGGTAGACACAGCTGCGCGAGAATTGGCAATGGAGGAACGTTTAGCTCTTGCTCGAAAACAGGATAAGAGCCGCCAAGAGGAGGAGTTCTTGAGTGACAAGCTTTGTGAAGTCCAAATAGATAAAAACGATAATGAAAGCATAAATGCAACAGGTAGCTGGCGCCGGAATAAAGACAATAAGGAGGACAATAAAACTAATGTTTGTAAAGGTAAATTTGTTTTTTATTAAATTTTTAATTGTAATTTTTATTTTTAAGCTGGACAAGCCATATTCTTTAAAACCTACTTGTTTTTTCAGTATAATTAATTTCCACCTTTTTTTTAAAGAATATAATATTTAGAAGATTTTTATTCATAAGGTCAGAAGTTTGCAACGCAAAGGACCCTATAAAGTAAACACTACTGGTCAAAATAATAAGTACAGCATAGGGGTAAGAATTTTTCAACTGCGCATATAAAAAAACAGATTTTCTTCAAACTCGGTAGTTTAGTTTGCCTTGTGAAAGTATATACAGTGGTGGTCACGAGTTAAGCATACCCTGCTCGACCCATAATATTTTCTCCATATCTCCTTTCCCGTTAGAGATTTTACTTATCCGCTTTCACTCTTTTTGCTAGAAATAGAACAACGTCCACTGTTAATATCTTCCCATTCGATTTTACCAAAATGAGCTGGACACAAGTTTAGCACACTTTAGCACATTCATACTTTTTCACCCTTCTAATTATTTTCTTCGATATTTTATTATAATTAATAAACCTTAGTAAGGTACAAAAATTAAGAAACGAAAATTCTATATACACTACTGGCCAAAGTAATAAGTACACAGTTTACATCCTCACTTGCAAAGATATATCTCTATAATTATTGAGGCCAGACCTCCCAAACCATTTTATTTCGAAAAGTTATTCTGTTCTGAAATATTTTAATAAACAATGGATACTTTAAAACCTGTCTACTGCATGTTAGCCATACATTTGCGCTGAAAGGTCGGTTTTGGTGTGGTCAAAATAATAAATACACTTGTGTTATTATACATTTTATAATATTAAATCTAGAATGGGGATACGGTTAGAATTTTATTTTAAGTTAGGATCATATATATAAATATTCTGGGCCAATTGGACTTTCCAAAAAGTTTGAAATTGGTTACATCAAAGTCATCATCCATGCTAAAATCTAATTTGAAGCTTAAATGTAACTTTAACACAGTTAACGAATACAATATACCCTTTTACTCTACGAGTAACGGGTACAATTAAACAATTAAAAGATATTCCGGATCAAATCATAGAGCTGGGACCTGACACAGTGACTCCACCTTGCATGGAATTTCCCCAGATCCTGATTTCCAAGTCCTTTCAAAAGGTCCAGGACTTTCCCAAACAAAAGTCACAAACACAAATCTTTCAAAAAGTCCAGGACTCCCCCACCAAGCTTTTTTGTAGCTTTATAACAAACAAACTTTTAAATACCCAGGGCGGCAACACTACTACTATTTTGACCGCAGCTGTATACTTTTATGTTTTTTGACTATGTTTTCTAGAATTTGTTTCTGCCTTTAAAAAAATAATAAAATTATTCTAAGTATGGGGTTTGAAAGATAAAGAGTGTATCTTTTAAAAAACTTTAACATCGAATCAAACCATGCATCCGTTTGCCTCTGAGATCTCTGGAAAGTTGGCCAATTTCAGCATTTTTCGAACTTTGAGGTCCTTTTGCTAAGAATCCTTGCGTCGGGGAACTTTTTGGAAAACGCAGTTTAACTTGGGAATTCGTAACGAATCCAAAAATATAGCATCCATCGAGGTACATATTTGATGCTGCATAGTGTTATCGATCATATGTGGAACCTGGAAAAATAAGTTACTTCTCTACTTTTGCATGGTGGGCAATCTTTGCGTGTTTGTACAAAAGTTTTCATTTCATTAACAAGTGAGAACGCTATAGTCGGGTGCCCCGACTATCAGATACCCGTTACTCAGCTAAAGGGAGTGCGAGGGAGATGGATATATAAAACTTTGATCGAGCACAACTTTTTAACGAATGGTCCCATTTGGAAAATTTCTTCTACGTTTCGATAGGTATTGATAAACACAATAAAACTGCATTTTTTTAAAACGTAGAAAAAATTTTTCAAATCGGACCATTCGTTAAAAAGTTATGCGTGATTAAATTTCTATATATCCATCTCCCTCGCACTCCCTTTAGCTGAGTAACGGGTATCTGAGAGTCGGGGCACCCGACTACAGCGTTCTCTCTTGTTTCTATTGGGAACGTACAATTCAGTGATCCAGCATTCGCTGCCAGGATTGGGAAAACCCAATAAAACCCAATCAGATCACTTCTTAAAATGAATTAATAATAGTATATAAAATAAAAATATATATTTTTATCGTATGGCTCGGATTATTCTTTGTTTGCTTCATCCAGTCCAATTTTTCTCCATTAATTTATAAAGCGTGGAGCAGGTAGCGGCTTAGTTAGAATGTTAGCAAGTTGGTTCTCAGTGGAAATATACTCGGTACAAATTACCTTATTTTCTATTTGCTCTCTCGTAAAATGATATTTTATATCAATATGTTTATTTCTTTTATGGCATGAGGGATTATTAGCTAAGAACTAATAACTAATACATCCCTGATTATCTTCCTATATTTTATTAGGTCTTTCAATTTTGATATGAACACTTTCTAATAGGGTTTTCAACCACAAGGCTTTTTTTACAGCTTCGCACGTATGTACATATGTGTACATGTATTGTGCGCAACGAATATGTTAAATAGGAAAAAAGAACCCACTGAGACTCAAAAGTTATTTCACGTCGGCTTTGGGAATTTATTTATTATATATTTATGGATGACCGACGGAAATACCTTGATGTTCGGGATTGGGGTGTAATGATGTAGAATATATGTATGTATGTGGAATATGTAATATGTATTTATATATGTATATGTATATGTTTAATATATGGAGTATATATGTAATCAATATAGCGGAAATTTTTTTTTTATTTTGCCGGCGGGGATGTGTTGTAAATTTTTGATGTATTGTGGACTGTATTTGGATTTGGATTTTGAATAATGTATGCAAATATTTGTCACAGCGGATATACAATAAAAAAAAATCAATATCAAAAAATATTTGTGGGCCTAAATTTTTTTTTTTTACTGCCAAATGCGAATATGAAACTTGTACATCAATATGCACATGAAAAGGAATTGGAAAACAAGGCAATATGGCCGCACGTTAAAGGAGACGAAGAAATAAAAGACGGAATTGGAATTGTAATTTACTAACTGCCGTTGTCGGATTAAATCGGACTTGGATTTTAGACAAATCGCACAGAAAGTCAAACGAATTATGTTTTCGGATGGCTGACTGTCGACCGGCAGTTAATAGGGAATTAATAAGTTTCACTTATCTGCTGGAGCAATTCGGCTCGAATGGATCAAAAATGATTGTGTGGGGCGTCGTCGATCGTAAATTGGCGGCAGCTTCCTTGGGCGTTGCGGCTGTTGCAAGTAGCCGGTTTCAAGCTGTGGGGGAGATGTAAAAAACACTCGGCGATCGCGACGATAGGGAAAAAAAAGGAGAACACTTTACTGGGTTCGGGGTATGGCGCGGACCGGCCGGGCGATATATTCCATTCAATGTTTACAAGAGAACTAAACTTAAGCTAATTGAGCGCTGAGCTTCAGAGCGCTGTGTAGAGATCCCGGACGCGGGAAGCCGGGAGAGCGGGAGAGCGTGGAAGAAGGCATTCCTAGCGAGGGAAGAGCGGCCACTGGAAGAGCGGGGGATTTAAGAGATCATGTAATATTTGTACGTATTATTTATTATTAATATTATTTATTATTTATTTATTAATAATATTTACAGTAGAAGCATTTAAATTAAAAATAGTTAAAGTTAAAGTTAAAGTTAAAGTTAAATTTTAAGTTAAAAAATCAAAAATTTTAAAAAAAATTTTTAAAAATCAAAAATTTTAAATAAATAAATAAAAATTAAAATAAAAGTCAATTAAAATAGTAATAGTAATAAGAGTAATAATGAAACGGATTATATATATACATTGCAATCTGAGCCGACACAAATGTTAGGGCTCTGCGAAATAAGTCCCCAAGAAATAAGTCCCCAAAAAAAAAATGAAATAAGGCCCCAAAAATTGGGGAGTTGTTTCATATGAAATAAGTCCCCAATTTAAAAAACGAAATAACTCCCCAATCCCAAAAAGTCGGCAATACAAAAAAAATGAAATAAGGCCCCAAAAGGTTTGGGGAGTTATTTCATATGAAATATAAGTTCCCAATTCAAAAAAAAAAATAACACCCCAAATTTGTTTTAGTTCTTTTGATGTGTGTATTTTATGTTTTCTTTTTAAATTATTTAAAATTAAATAAAGACTTGCATGGTATCTTCAACATCTTTTCTGCAATAAGGGCACTTGTAATGCTCTAAGTTACTTGCAATTGCTTCTCCTTGTAGTTTTAGATGACATTCAGCGCAAGTTTTTAAATGTTTGCATGGAAAAAATAAAATATTTGGAACCAAGTCCAAACAAACCACACATTTACGATCGTCAGTTGTTGCTATCGGATTATTAGCGGCTTCCTCCTCATCTGAATTTTCGTCTGCCGAATCGTCATCTACATCATCAAAAATGTTTTTTTTTTCCATCATGTTGGCACAAATGTCATTATCCTTATACACCATCCGAGAAAGAAAGGAAGCTGCATTTAGCTTTCCTTCCTCCAATAGCAATGTTGCTTCCTTAATCTTTTTATCTTTTTCAATATTCTCCTTTCGTCTTTTATGTGTCGAAGAACCTCCACTCTCAGTTAGTTGTATAAATTGGCGACTTTTAAAGTATTCCTCGTCCCGAATAACTTTAACAAATTTAAAGAAATTGCCATTTGGCAACACAGAACGCCCTAAAACACCATTGTATCCTTCCACAGCTGCTGTCGTGCGAGTATTTTCCTTATAAACTGAAAAGTTATTGCAGCCCACCTAATTACAATTTCAGAAATAAGTTAATATTTTTAATATTTTACGTTAAGAGGTGTTACCTTCTTAATCCACTGCTTGTCGAAATAAGTTAAAAAATTGCGAAAATCGTTGTTAACATCAAACATAAAAATTCTAATCTTGATTTCGTGAAAAGCGCTTTCAATTAAATACGGAGGTAGCAATGGTAAAGCCAATATTTTGTGAAAATCCGAACTAGCTAGTTTTGAATTCCTAATAAATTCTAGCAAGGACTTGCGTTTGCTCATATTTCTTCTTAATGCTTGGCAAAAATGGAACCTTAAAACGAAAAAAATGTAATCGAAAATAAAAACGGCAATTTACATACCAGCAACCAACAGTTTTAACTGTGGGATACACATTTCGGATGGCTTTTCTCATGGCTGCCTCATAATCTGTTATTATTGTTGAAGGCTCCAAATCGAATACATTTTCTTTGATATATTGTAATAATTCTTCATAACATTTTTTATTTTTTTTATTCATTAAAATGAAAAATACTGGAAATACCTAAGAAGAAAAGGTTTAATTCTTAACACCCTCAACTTCCAAGAACTTATAAAAAGCAAAAAGTCTATAATATTACCCATAAGTATATATGAAATCATATTTATTCAATATCAAGCTGCGCCGCAGGCGAGCAATTTTTTTTTTAAAAATCGCGCGATTTTTAAAAAAAAAATTGCTTGCCTGCGGCGCAACTTGACCTTTCCATCGTTAAGCATGTTAAATATTATATATTTATGAATTCATTAATATTCTATTTGTTTGGAAAGAATGCATTTATTTACCTCCTCAAAATATTGAATATAAATAACAAGTAGCTGTTTAAAGCACCCTTTTGGAACTATTTTAAAAGTTCCATCCATTAGGAATCTTCTATTCTGTGGAGGTATGTTTTCTTTTATTCCACTTATTATTTTTAAAGAGGAAAATATGCAAAAAGCTTGTTTTTCCTCCTCGAATATACAAGCGGTAAAGAATGGCAGTGGATTTGACATATCCTTGGTTAGACCAAAAGAAGTCCACACATGCTCAAAATTGAATGCCTCTATAACTTGCACTGGAAGTTGAGGTGAAGTAATGAAGGTTTGGCTAGCGATATATTGTAAGCCGCGTCGAATTTTGCCAAACTCAATGTTTTTTGTATCTTCTGGGAACCTACAAAATAATGAATATTTTATAAAGTTGCATAAGCACAATATCAATAAATACCTTTCGCAGGTATTACGATACGCTGATCGAATGCAACTGATGGCACTATTTTCTGCTCCTAGAACGCCATTTACGTTAGAACATTGTTGTTTCATATCATTTAGAGCCATTATTTTTAAATACGCCTCTTCCTCGTTTTCATGGTTATGTTCAATAAATTTTGTAGGCAGTTCGCAGGTACCGTTTTCCAAAAGATTTAACCGAGCGCGGCAAGTTTTTTTTCGGCATTCTAGTTTTGTTATATTATTATAACTCGATTTTTTCATATACAACATTTTTTGCTCTCTAACATAAAACAAATGGCCAGTTCGGCGTAGACCTATAATTCTCTCGCACTCCATAGTTCACGTACAAGTCGCGCAATTACTAGTAAACCAAGGCTAGGTTATGATGTGATAGCTGTCAGACGTTGCCTGGCACACTTAGACCTATTTTCTGTCAAACAAGAAAAATGAAATAAGTCCCCAAAAATTGGGTTTGGGGACTTATTTCATATCCACTTTTGGGAACTTATTGCATATGAAATAAGTCCCCAATTTTTTTTCCCCCAAAAAATGAAATACTTCTCCAAAATGACATCTAAAATCGTTGTTGTTGTCCCCATACAAATTTTTGGGGACTTATTTCATTTTTTTTTTTGGGACTTATTTCTTGGGGACTTATTTCGCAGAGCCAAATGTTAGCATATAAGTTAAGCTTTAAGTTCAACCTTAAAATTGTACACCTGTGACTAGCGCCTTAATTTATAAGTATGCTACATGCTTGTAGCGCTGGGATAAACACAATCAAATAAATAAAAAAAAAAAATAGGGTCACTAGCCGTGCCGATCTAGGCATGTCCGTCTGTCCGTCTGTCTGAATGAACGCTGAGGTCTCGAAAACTACAAAGGCTAAAACACAAATTCTTGGTCTTCCTAGGCAGCGCAAGTTTGTTTTAGCCGAGCGCCACGCCCCCCTAACGCACACAATCGCCTTAAAGGACTCTAAAACAAGAAAGGAAGCTAGCTTCGGCCAGCCGAAGCTTATATACCCTTGCAGATCATTCCTATTAATTTAGAAAAACATTAAATTTAAATTATCTTGCGTATATATTACAACAATCCAAATCTTAGCTGCTTTCGTATAACTTTGGCATTAATTTTTTGATCCTTCCTATGGTAGCTATATAATATAGCCGTCCGAATTTTTTTAAATTTAATACGAAATTTTGAAATGTTACAGAAAAGCCATATCCTAGAGAAGAAGAGAATGTAATAAAAGTCAACAAAGATATAATTTTTTTCCTATTAATTTCCATTTAATTTTCCGACCGTTCCTATGGCAGCTATATGATATAGTGATCCGATTTTATAAAAATTTAATTCGAAATTCAGAAATATTTAAAAAATAGTATTCCGAAAAGTAGAAGGTAATATTTCAAAAAACACCAAAGCTGTAATTTTTTTTTACGTTTTTGTACGTTTTTTTTTCGATCCTTCATATGGGAGCTATAAGATATAGTTGTCCGATCCGGTCGGTTCCGACTTATATACTACCTGCAATAGAAAGAAGACTTTTGAGAAAGTTTGAGCCCGATAGCTTTAAAACTGAGAGACTAGTTTGCGTAGAAACAGACGGACAGACGGACGGACAGACGGACATGGCTAGATCGACTCGTCTTGTCATGCTGATCAAGAATATATATACTTTATGGGGTCGGAAACGTCTCCTTCACTGCGTTGCAAACTTCTGACTGAAATCATAATACCCTCTACAAGGGTATAAAAAAGCCTGGCGCCGACATTTTAACAGATTTTGTAAAAGTGCAAATGCCATTTTGTTCTGTTTATTAATACCTATCGAAATGTAGAAGAAATTTTTAACTTTTTATTAATTTTTACCATGGGTGAAAGTGAATTAAGTTTCACATAACACTCTCCAATAAACATTTTGTTATGCATATCGAAAAAAAAAATGTTCTGTTTATTAATACCTATCGAAATGTAGAAGAAATTTTTAGAATCAAACAATTCATTAAAAAGTTATGAGCAAAAAATGAAACAGCTACTAAATGGTGCTAGTAGCTTTGACGAGTGCATATATCCATCTCACTCTCACTCCCCTTAGGTGAGTAACGGGTACGGGGTAACGAAGTTCTCCAATATAGCGTTCTTTCTTGTTAAAATATAAAAACCAACTATTAAAAAATCTCTGGCAAATCGAAAGCGCTATTGCTGGATTAGATTAAAAGTAACCAATTTCATTTGCATCAAACAAATATTTAGTTGAGCAAAATGCAATAATATTAGCGAATCCTGATTATGCGCTTTGCTCGAAGCAAAAACTGGCGATAAGCCGTGGTGTAGCGAGCTTTTTATGACCGCTACGTAAACGCTGCGCCTACCCCCGAGATAGACCGGGCAGATAGACAGATTTCGATGGCACTTCCGTTTTCAATTATGTTCATATTTTAAATCGTCACAAAACTGTGACTATATGATTCATAATAGTAACTGTAAAAGTATATTTTTATTTCAGATGAAAAACGTGAGGAAGCTAATCATAAATTAAATCATCCCCTAGACCGATCCGACAGGTAAATATAAATAGTAAATAGAGGAAATTTTATGATTAATGGATTATAAGTTATCTTATATTTAATTATTCCGTACATTTTATTCGCTGTAAGCAGGAGCTAGAACTTCTAATGTCAAGTCTTAGGGAAGAAAAAAATCCAAGTTAACGAAACCAACAAAGAAGATTTTCCCAAGTACCCCATGCCATTCACCGTGAAGCTTGGGTAGAATCAACTGTTTGACCTTCAAATAGACGCTGGAACGGGGTCAGGACTTAATAGGTGGTCCCGACAGTGGCATCCACACAAAGAAAAAGTCGAAATTAAATTGTCATTTGAAAATAATGAAGCTGCTAATTTCAAATTCACAGCGCACAGTACAGAAAATATGTTGCTTTAAAAGTCACATAATGTTGAATTTTTCTTGCTTCGACTGCCTTAAACATTTTAATATAAGCTGTTGCTTTTGCTGCTGCTTCTGAAAAAGTCGGCAGTCGCTGTCGAAGCAAAATCCGAAAACTGCCGACTGTCGAAGCAATAGCAAGTCGTTGCTTTCTGATTTTCAGCTGCTGCTGCTTTTAGTGGGTAGCAACAGTCGAAGCAGCAGCTAGCAAAAATTTCTGGAAGTTGCTTTTGCTTCTGCTGCAAAAGCAAAAAAAAAATGGTGCCTAGAACAATTAGGTTATGTTAACAGGGGATCGAAAAAAATGAATTTAGCACATACATATGTATGTATAAAGAAACAAGAAAGGAAGATATCTTCGGCCAGCCGAAATGTTGATTTTAAATTGCCTATTTAAAATGTTGATTTTAAATTGTCAAAAATCAATACGCCTACTTCCTACAAAGTTACAATGTATTTGTATATTTTTTGATTGTTCCTATGAGAGCCTTAAGATATAGTGGTCCGATCCGGCTCGTTCCGACATATGTATGCACTACCTGCAATAGAAAGAAGACTTTTGGGAAAGTTTAATCGCGATAGCTTTAAAACTGAGAGACTAGTTCGCATAGAAACGGACAGACGGTCGGACGAACAGAAGGACAGACGGACATGACTAGATGGTCTCGGCTTTTGGTGCTGATCAAGAATAAATATAATTTATGTGGTCGGAAACGTATCCTTCACTGCGTTGCAAACATCTGACTGAAATTATAATACCCCTGCAAGGGTATAAAAACAATTCAATTTGTTTAAAGTACGCTTAGCGTGAAGTAAAAACTTTTGCGTCATCCTTGCTTAAAGAATTCGTGGTATTTTGAGTACTTTTTTAAAAATTTTATGAGCTTTTGTTTCTTGTAGATCTGACAAAAAATCGACTGAAGTCGACTACAAGCAACCTTATCATAATAAAAACAAGAGAGAACGCTATAGTCGGGTGCCCCGACTATCAGATACCCGTTATTTAGCTAAGGGAGTGCGAGGGAGATGGATATATTAAAACTTTGATCGGTCATAACTTTTTAACGAATGGTCCGATTTAAAAAATTTCTTCTACATTTCGATAGGTTTTGATAATCACAATAAAACTGCATTTTTACATTTCCAAAATCTTTAAAGGTGTGGGCGCCAGACACCTTTAAAAAAATGAGGGGGCGGTTAGAGGGGGCGTGGCACCTTTTTGAAATAAACTTGCGCTGCGTGGGAACTCCATGCCAATCCTCTAGCTTTTATAGTTTCCGAGATCTCAGCGTTCATACGGACGGACAGACAGACGGACAGACGGACATGGCTAGTTCGACTCGGCTAGTGGTCCTGATCAAGAATATATATACTTTATAGGGTCGGAAAAGCTTCCTTCTCCCTGTTACATACTTTTGCACGAATACAATATACCCTTTTACTCTACGAGTAACGGGTATAAAAATACATTCAAGGGCTTTGATCTATTGTCAAGCAACGACTAGTCGATAATATCGAAACAGTCGACTGAAATGCTGTCAAACAGTCGACTGACTACACTATCGATAGTTTTGCAGCTCTAGTTTCTTGGCTAAACATGAACAGTGAATAAACAGGAGGAAAGTTAGTTTCTTTTGGTGCTAAAAACTTAATTATATACATACTGTGCATCGACTTTAATAAATATGTTGTTGCTTTTCAATGAAAGCAAAAGCAGGCTGTTTAGACTTTTGCTTTTGCTTCGACTGCGACTGCCTACTTTTTCAGAAGCAGTAGCAAAAGCAAAAGCAACTTGCAGATTTTTGCTAGCTGCTGCTTCGACTGTTGCTACCGAATGAAAGCAGCAACACAGCTGCATCTGAAAATCAGAAAGCAACGACTTGCTATTGCTTCGACAGTCGTCAGTTTTCGGATTTTGCTCTTGCTTCGACTGCGACTGCCGACTTTTTCAAAAACAGCAGCCAAAGCAACATCTGGCTAAATGAAAAACCAGACAGTTCTTTAAACACTGATTTTAATGCAATAATCAAGAATTTGACCAGGAAAACGGACTCCAAGAAAAAAAATTTGCTTTTGAGAATAAAAAAATTGTCTTTTCGTGTTTTTCTTGAAAATCCCAAAATTACAATTTTTGACCCTCAAGGAGAAACTTATAGGTGTTTAAAAAACAAAAAAAAACTTCATCGATATTTTGATATATTTTTGACATCCCTATATCGAGGTAAACATTATAGTGATGAGGAGGAGAATATGCTCGTAAAACTGGTGTCAACGCACAAAAAAATGTTCGAACTCTTATTTCGCATTGCAGACAGCTTAGACATTTATTGAAAAGTAACCTTCTCTGTTACGGCATATCTCATCGGAATGGCCTCCGGGGGACTGAATGCAAATACAAGCATGCCATCTATAGCTTCAATGATTTAAAATACTTATTTCTGAATATTAATCATTATCAGTTAATTATATATTATTGTTAATCAGGTTTTTTAAGTTGCTTATCGAGGTTTCATTATTCACTACATTGACAGTTTGATTCTTATAGGGGAGAGGTCTGTTGGTTGGTACACCTTTTGTTTTTGATCTGCCATTTGGTCATACGCTCAAAGCTTGGTCTTTTAGCTCCAAAGTAAACAAAAAAGAGGGAAAACTTAAAAATATTTTTTTTTTAAAAGTGTTAAACCAAAAAAAGACATTTTGAAAAAGAGGTCCTGTAAGTTGGAACACTTTTTATAGTCAAAAAACTAATATCAACGTACTTTAAACTTTTAGAAACTATTTGTTTATGTCAAATATAGTTCGATTTAACTTAGACTTAGAGCTTAGACTGAATATCAATTTTCTTTGAACGATCGCATTTCCCCTAATTTCAAAGAAATTTACTCGGCAGAAAGCGACCTCTGAAGGGCTTTAGGCCTTTTTACTTACACGCTCAAAGTGTCTCAACTTATCGAGTATTACTATAAAAGAGTATATGTCGATTTGCGTCATGTTTCCCCAGCCCAAACCATAAGACCTAAAATTCTGGAAAAAATTGTGTCTGAATCGTGTGTTAGAGGAGGTGTGCACTAAGAAAGGATTTTTTAAAATTCAGATCCTATGGACTCCCAGGACTCTCGAAAAATGCAAAATTGGTTGATTAAAACATCAACCATTCCCACAGTTTTCAACCAAACAAGTTGATATTTTTTTTTAAGCTTTGTTTGTGGAAATCTTTCAAAGCCCAGAAGATGACCCCCAACCGACTTCCGGCTGGGGCACTTAATTAATTTTTCCGCACCGATTATGCGATCGGATCCGTTTTTGGTTTAAAGTGTGGAGCTATGCCATACAATCAGTAAGGTATTTTTTTTTTTTTTTTGGACCCACTGTTAATTTTATATGATTTTTTTTTGTTAGATTTCAAGATTGCGGGGGCTTATTTGGCAGCACGTTGTTTTTGTTTGCTTCGGGAGTTCGGACCGCCGAACGATTTCCGAACACAGCTCTCACAAAAACAACGTCAGCAGGAGCAGAGCGAGAGAGTAAGGAGCAGGGAGAGTCATTTAAAGCGGAAGAGAGGCGGCCAATTTTTTTTTCTGGCTTAGGAACACTTGATCAAGATTTCACAATTTGGTTACCAAAACTGATTATTTAATAGATGCACTTTTAAGTAAAAATGTGGAGCTAATCCGCTAAATCCATAAGAAATTTTTGTTTTGACTTAAAATAATTTTTAGAATGGATTTCAAGGGGAGAGCAGTAAAAAACTTTCAGTAGTCAAAATTACATGTAAAAACGAAACGACACACACACACATCGACAAGTCGGCATGTACATATATATATGTAAAATTATCTTAATTTCACAATTGGGGTAAAACACACGGATCATCTAATGGATGCAATTCTAAATCAAAAGGTGTAGGTGCTCCGTAAAATATTCAGGTTTTAGAGTTTCTGGGCTCTACTTCAATACTGTAAAAAAATTAACAAAAACTATTGAGCTATACATATGTATACGTTCATATGCATTTATCTTAAAAAACAATGTAATATCTTCGTGCACAAATAAAAAATTGCAATTTAGAAAAAAAGCCCTACTACACAAGTTTTGAAAGAATTGGTCATAAATTGTGTTAAGGAGGATGGGCGCAAGAAGGAAATTGTTTGAAAAATGTGTCTCCAAAAGACTCACAGGAAACCTTAAAAATCGCTACATGTTGACTTTTAGATCGAATTACTTCTACAGTTTACACCCAAAAGAGTTAGTGCGCCATGTTTTAGTTTTCTTTTATTTCCGGAAATATTTTAACCCAGCTGTTGAGCCCCAACCGACATGGGGGCACCATATATTTTTAACCTACCGATCCTGCGATCTGATCCGATTTTCCGTTAACCCATGTTGGCCGTAGCGTACCATAGGTATTTGAGTGTTATTTTCAATATTTTTTCCAGTTTTTAAGGTTTTTTCGGGGGTTTATTGGCAACACGCTGTTTGCTTTTCTTTTAATTTAGCCGACCAAAATGATAGATTTAGGATTGCAGAACGTAGGTAAGAAGGTAAGAATAAAGTGAGGTTTATGCGGGGTTAAGTTGTGGCTAAGGGGGTAATTGCTAGATTAGGGTGACGCAAAAAGGTAATGTAAAGAAATGGCGAAGGTGAGAAAAGTATGGTTATTTTGGACTTTTCCGAGGATAAGGTGGGTTAAGATAACAAACAAGAAAAAGTGATGTTTAAGTGGAATTACAGTGGGCTTTAAGCAAGGAAACATTTTGTTTCAGGTAAGGCTAGAGTGGGAAAATTGTTGGCTAAGGAAAGAAAAAACTTGTGTTATGGTGGAGAAGGGTGGTTAAAATAATGGTTGTTCGGCGTGAAGGCTGAATATGGATGGGTTACACTGGGGTTTAGGCGAGGAAATAGTGAAAACCGCCTTAGGGTGTTAAAAAAATGTGCCTGAGAGGGTGAGAGATAGGTGGGGTTAAGGCGGTGTTAGGGAAAGGTAAGTTATGGTTAGGGGTTATGGTCAAATATTAGGTGGGTTTACTGTAGTGCTCAGCTACGGTTAGGCGGGATTTTACTTGGATATTAATTAAAATTCTGAAATATAATAAAATCAGGTTACTATCAAGACCAAGAAGTGATTAGCTAATAGTAGCGGACAACGTCGCTACCGGTATTGCTAGTGTCGCATATTTTTCTGCATAAAAAAACCCGCCCCCTGGGAAGAGTTTTTTATTTTTTAACTTTAAATATTTTTTTTAAAGCCGAAAGTCGAATTTTTTAGCTGAAAAAGTTGTTGTTTTTAGGAAAAAATGAATAACTTTTCAAATTAACCGTCAAATTAAGCTGATTATTTTTTTAATTTGTTAACAGTTTAATTACTAATGTTTTAAACCTCTTACCAAGTTAGTTTAAGCACGTTATTAATTATACCCGTTAATCGTAGAGTAAAATGGTATATTGTGTTCGTGCAGAAGTATGTAACAGCTAGAAGTATAAAGTATATATATTCTTGATCAGGATATATATATATTATCGATCAGCATCACTAGGCGAGTCGATCTAGCCATGTCCGTCTGTCTGTCTGTCTGTTTCTTCTCAGTTTTAAACTTTCCCAAAAGTTTTCTTTCTATTGCAGGTAGTATATATGTCGAAATCGGACAACTATATCTTATAGCTCCCGTAGGAAAAATTAAAAAAAAAAACCGTAAAAAAAATTTTGCATTGGTTTTTTTTTGAAATATTACCTTCTTCTTTTGGGAATACTATTTTTTAAATATTTCCGAATTTCGAAAAATTTTTTTAAAAAATCGGATGACTATATCATATAGCTGCCATAGGAACGGTCGGAAAATTAAATGGAAATTAATAGGAAAAAAATGATATCTTTGGTGACTTTTATTACATTTTCTTCTCCTCTGGGATATGGCTTTTCTTTAACATTTCCGAATTTCGTATTAAATTTATAAAAAATTCGGACGGCTATATTATATAGTTGCCATAGGAAGGATCAAAAAATTAATACCAAAGTAATACGAAAACAGCTAAAATTTGGATTGTTGTAACACATACATATACATGTATATAATTTAAATTTAATGTTTTTGCAAATAAATAGGAATGATCTGCAAGGGTATATAAGCTTCGGCTGGCCGAAGCTAGCTTCCTTTCTTGTTTTAATAGTGTTCAAGCAGTCGCTTTGGAACCGATATATCACCTGATAGTATCAGCTATAAAAGTTATTGGAAGTTATTTTAATGACACTTAATAATCACTATGGACGGCAGTCCATGTAGTGACGAAGCGCACAAGGAGAGTGTGCGAAGGCGACTACTAAAATAGCCGCAGAATTGAAAATCTGCTGTGATGGTCCGATGATAATGAGCGATACACCAAAACTAAAACTAACAGGATTGCATACCAAGACATAAAGAAAATCAATTGACTTGGAAGAGAGAGCAGAGAAAGTAAAAAAAGAAAATTTCGAATTTTGGAGCTGTTGGGGCCGGTGGGGATAAATGCCGCCTCGCATTGTTAGTTGTATGATAAAATCCGATGCTCCGTTCAAAAGTTATAGCCAAAATAAGATTTTCTTCTTCTTCCCAAAATGAAAATATAATTCTGTTTGTGAGTTTGTGCGCTTGTCTGTTTGTCCCAAAACGTTGGTTTTAAATCCTGGAAATTTTATATGGTGTTAAACAGCTCGATATAGGAAACATTAGTTCTACCACTTTTCAAAAAACTCGCTAGTTTAGCGGGAAAACAGTTATAAATGGCTGAATTTCGTAAGCCCATTACTTGCGATATACTTAAGCTACAGACTTGTGCTTTACCTCATATTAAAGGTATTTTGAAGTACAATAAACGCCTTCTCAACACTATTTATGTATATGCAATAGTTAAAAAGTTATGCACAAAACCATTTATTTTTTAAGGTTATTTTTAGCTTTTTTTTTTATTTTTCTTTAAAACTTTAAACTATATAGCCCTTAAGATTCCTTAAATTTTGGTATATAACACATTATTATAAAAAGTCATGTTTAAATTGCCACTTTTGCCAGCTCATAACAATTAATGCTGCCCAAGCATTACATTTTGTATGTGCGTATCCAAACTGTATTTTAGGGTCATGGACACATTTTAATTGTTTTAAGGAGTTACAAATAGGAAACTTTTGTTTTACGACTTTTGGAAAAACCCGCTGCTTTAGCGGGAAAAAAGCTAAAAATAGCTAAATTTCGTTAGATCGTAAGTTCTACACTACTAAAGCTACAGACATGTGCTATACCTCGTTTAAAAGTTATTTTGAAATACTTGAACGCCTTTTTAAGTTAATTCGTATAAATCCAATAGTTTAAAACTTATGGTTAAACCATTTAAATTTAAATGAATATATTAGCTCCTGTGAGAGCAAATGTAAACAAACAATAACTTCTGATATCAAATAAAAACACCTCTTAAAGAGGTAAAAAACTAGTGACGATCGCACCTTCAACATACAAAAGTTCTGATATCAACATTTGTGACACTTAGAAAGTGTATTTGATGACGAGTGTAATAATTTTTCGTCACAAATGTTGATATCAGAACTTTTGTATGTTGAAGGTGCGATCGTCACGAGTTTTTTACCTTGTTAAGAGGTGTTTTTATTTGATATACAAAAGGCTTGAATCCATCCAACCAGTTTTTATAGAAAAAAATTGCTAGTTAGTTGATTTTTTGATGCCAAAGACCATAAACTGCCAAGCTAAAAACTGCAGCCCTGAACAGCTGCTTGCGGCTGACGCCGCGGTCGCCCCAAGTAAATCCTTTGGCATTGTCGACATTGTCGCAATGAATGGCAAGAATGTGGCGTCTTGTGTATTTCTGTTTAATAATTATGACTTTTGAAATCGGAAGACTATATCATATACCTATGTATTATGATATCAGTCAGAAGTTTGCAACGCAGTGAAGGAGACGTTTCCGAAATTCCGACCCCATAAAGTATATTTATTTCTAATCAGAATCACTAGACGACTCGATCTATCCATGTCCGTCTGTCCGTCCGTCTGTTCGTTTCTACGCAAACTAGTCTCTCAGTTTTTAAGCTATCGGCAATAATATATATGTATAGAACAGCACCGATCGATCGAGTATTAAACTATAAGTATTTATTTTAACTGCAACGGCATATCAACTTCGGCTTGCCAAAATTATTATACCCGTTACCCGTAGAGTAAAAGCGTATATTGTATTCGTGCAAAAGTATGTAACAGGTAGAATGAAGCGTTTCCGACCTTATAAAGAATATATTCATGATCAGGATCACTAGCCGAGTCGATCTAGCCATGTCTGTCTGTCCGCCTAACTGTCCGTCCGTATGACCGCTGAGATCTCGGAAACTATAAAAGCTAGTTGATTCGAATTTTGCATGCAGATTCTAGGAGTTCCTACGCAGCGAAAGTTTGTTTTAAAAAAGTGTCACGCCCCTTTAACGCCCACAGGCTGAAAATAGTAACTGACATGTATTTGTTTCGTCAATACCTATCGATTGGCATAATAAAAGTTAGCCACGCCCACTCTAACACCCACAAACCCATTAAACGCTTAAACCTGGCTAGCGCCTACATTTCCGCCTTTCATGGCCAGTGGTACCAGTTCAATGATATAGATGGCGCCGCTGAAAAAAAGCTGCTTCATATGGATTATAATTTGTCCTTTATGACACCTTCTGGTCACTTTAATTATATTATTGGAAAACAAAAATTATTTTAAATGGGGCGCGCGAAAAACATACAAGAATGCTTATTTACTAACGGGTATCTAATAGTCAATGCACTCGACTATAGCGTTCTCTCTTGTTTTTCTTTCTTCTTACATTTACTTTCGGACATCACACGTACCAAATTTTATTAGATTAACCTTCAAAAGTATTTCCAAATAAATTATTTCAATGTATTTATATCATTTATTTCTAGACTTGAAGTTTTAAAAGAAAAAAGTAGTACGAACGGGGAGGTCAAAATTGCAGAGGATGGCAAACTCAAACGGGATACTCGTAGTGACCGTTCACTGCCGAAGAATTTTCCCCAAAATGACATTGTAAGTAAAATATCTTATTTTTATAATTTCTATAAAGCCTGGAAAGAGAGTGTATTCGCCAATACTACTTTGACTTCTAAGATCAAACAAATTATATGCAAAAACGTAAGTTTTCCCTTCCTTTACGTTGTGTTGTTTATGCTTCATGCTAAACTGAAATAGTTTTCTTTTTTAGTAGGTCTTGCGGATACAAAATGTTTATTTTTCTACATCGTGAAGAATTGATGAAGCAACATGAGAATAATTTGTTTTCGACTAACTTTGATTTGTTTTCTAAAAAACTGGTTAGATGGATTTAATTCAAACCTTTTGTTTCATTAATTAAAAAAAATGCCCCCTGGGAAGCTCGTTTTAAATTTTTATTTTTAAGATTTTTTTCGATCTTTCAAAGTCAAAAATTCTTCTTTCAGCTAAAAAATTCGACTTATTGATAAAAAAAATTTTTAAGTTAAAAAAATAAAAAAAACTTTTCCCAGAGGGCTGGTTTAGGTTAGGACGGCTGCCAGACTACAGCCTGGCTCACTTAGACCTCTATGGGTCCATTGTGGTACCGTATGATCTCTCTTTCTGGGTCCCCTATCCGTTATGAGTCAGCCTTTAGGTTGGTTGATCAGCAAGTCCCCCATCCGGAGGATTTAATAAAAGAGCTTAAATTCTTAAGGTTTATCTCCGATATTTCGGTCAGGTCATTTATGAAGGGATATCCGAAATGTTTCAGTCTAAGCCTGCATAGAGCTGGGCAAGAACAGAGTAGTTGTTCCACCGTTTCCTCTTCTTCCTCATCACTGCAGCTTCTACAGAAATAATTTTTTGGGGCTTCTAGCCTGCCGGCGTGTGCACCAACGAACTCGAATTCGCATGCCACACTCCGTGCGGCTTAAATTAAGTAATTCCAGTGTTTTTTTATTGTTTATTGCAGGCCAGGTCTGGTGAGAGATTCGGCACTGTGGTGTGTTTTGCCAATGTATGTTGGCAAATTTGGTGAACTGGTTTTTAATAATTAGCTTACACGTAGCCATAGGCATGCCAACATTCTCCTTTCCTGGAAAGAGAGGTATGGTGGTGCCTTGCCTTGCTAGCTCGTCCGCCATAGAGTTGCCTTCGATATCCCGGTGGCCCGGAACCCATATAAGGCTGACAGTAAACTGACTAGCCATCTCGTGGAGAGATTTGCGACAGTCTGCTATTGTTCGGGAGTTAGTGTTAGTCGAGTAGATTGATTTAATAGCCGCTTGGCTATCACTATAGATGTTTATATGTCTGTCTTGGGTGTTTATGTCCCTTAAACAGACGAGTGCTTCCATTATAGCATGCACTTCCGCTTGGAAGACACTGCAGTGGTCAGGAAGTCTGAAAGAATGCCTTATTTCTAATTATTCGGAGTATATACCTCCACCTACGTGTCCGCCTAGTTAAGAGACGTCTGTATATAAGCAGATTGCGTTTATTGAGCCCGGTCGGCCCCGATCCCATTCGTCCCTACCTGGGATCAGAGCTTCGAAGGGTGTGTGACTGTATTCACGGGTTTTACATAGATCCGTTTTTGGCGGAGTGCCTCTGTTCACTAGTCTAGTCTGGGTTGAGGACCCCAGTATGGCCGTGACCAGTCTGCTTATCAGCAATTTGTGGATCAGCCCCACCAACGGTGGCCCAACACCTAGTTCTGTGAGGGATTCCGTTATTGCTGTGGGAAGCACATTAATGAAGGCTCCTTCTATGTCAAGGAAGGCGATCAAAGTGTATTCCTGGATACTGAGTGATTTCTCTATGTTGTTACTACCAAGTGTAGCGCCGATTCGGTCGACTTACCTTTAGTGTATGCGTGTTGCGCCTCTGATATCTGCGTCGGGTCAATGGTGTCTCTAATATGTAGCAGGAATGATGTCAGACTTAAGGGTCTGAAATCCTTCGCTGCAGTGTGGGTGGCCTTCCCTGCCTTGGGGAAAAAAACAACTTTTGTTTCCCGCCACGCCGTGAGTGCGGGTTTTCTTAATGCAGAAAAATATGCGACAAGTTTGAAAACGACCTGCCGATGGTTACGGACTTTCAAAACGTGGTTTTGAGAAAATCGCACTTAAACATGTAACATGTAAAACACACATAGAACACTTAAAAAACAAGAAAGGAGGCTAGCTTGGGAAAGCCGATGCTTATATACCCTTGCAGATCATTCCTTTTAACTTTACAACAATCTAAATTTTTGCTGCTTTCGAAGATATGATTTTTTTCCTATTAATTTCCATTTAATTTTCCGACCGAATTTATTCGAATTTCAGAAGTATTTAAAAGATCCGGCCGTTTCCGACTTCCTGCAATAGAAATACGACTTTTGGGAAAGTTTCATCCCAATAGCTCAAAAACTGAGAGACTAGTTTGCGTAGAAACGGATAGACAGACGGACATGGCTAGATCGACTCGTCTAGTGATGCTGATCAAGAATATACAGTGGTACAGTGGTGGCCACAAGTTTAGCACACCATGCTCGCACCATTTTATTTAATCTCTATCTTCCTTCCCGTGAGAGTTTTCGACTTGTTTTTACCCACCTTGGTGCTATAGATAAAACAACTTCCACTGTAAATCTCGTCGCATTCGCATTTACCATTAAACTATGGCAATCATTTAAGTGGATCTACCTGGAAAATGAGCTGGACACGAGTTTAGCACACTTTAGGAAATTTATATCCTTTTCTGAATAATTTCTTCGACTTTTTACTTCGTATTCTGGTTATTGAACCTAAATAAGGTAAGAAATTGAAGAAGCGATGTTTATAGGTACATCACAACGACCCTGGAACATAAAAAACCAAAATTGTCAAAATATCTTGTTTTTAGGCAGGATAAGTGTCCAAATGGATCCCCATTTATTTTATTTACTTGTTATCCTTAAAATTAAGCAATTAAAAGATAATGCGGTCAAAAACATAGAGCTAGGACCTGATAAATAGTAATGGCATTTCAGCAGATCCTGATTTTTAATTACTTTCAAAAGGTCCGGGACTCTCTCAACCAACTTTTTTTGTAGCTCATAAACGGCTATATGAGGTATATATCATCAAGATCGGTTAACTACTTCCTAACCAAACGGGTATAATAAAGTCATAACTGCTTTGACATTAAGCACGAATTTTATACAAAATTGTATACTCTTGAGACTTTATTCTGATATCAACATTTGTGACGAAAAATGATTACACACAAGATTAAATACACTTTATAAAATTTTCTCATTCGGCCCGCCACTATTCCAGCCGTTTTCGATACCTGTCGATTGGTGTATTTATCATTACGATCGGACCATCACAGCAGATTTTCATTTCTTCGTGTACCTTCGGACTCCTGTTGCGCTTCGTCACTACGTGGACCGTGGCCTTCCACATTGATGTGAGAACGAGCCGGATCATCCGGATAATCAAAATCAAACATTGTAACTTTGTAGAAAGTAGGCGTTTTGATTTAAGACATTTTAAGTACAAAATTTTAAATAGGAGTGATATATTTATTTTACCTGCAACGGTATATAAACTTCGGCTCAAACAGCTTAGATCATAAACAGACGCAGCTGAAACTTTCCAAATATCAAGAAGAATGTTAAAAAAACGTTTTAAGAAAGTATACAAAATAGCGAATACTCATGAAATAGGGATATTGAACTGTTATTAGTTCTTACGTTGTTTTTACTTAATGTTAGTTAGTTTTTTTAAATCGAAAAATTGGTCAGGAGGCAAATATTTGAAGAGAGGGATCAATTATAATCTGTAAATATGTCGGCTCCAGGCTTTTTTCAAAGTCTTTTAAGGCGATTATGGGCGTTAGGGGGCGTGGCGCTCGTCTGAAACAAACTTGCGCTGCGTAGGAAGCCGGCTAGTGAGCCTAATCAGGATGATATATACTTCAAAGGGTCGAAAACCCTTTATTCTACCTGTTACATACTTTTTCCCGAATACAATATATCCTATTTACTCTACGAGTATCGGGTATAAAAATATATTTTCCTTATTACCCAGAAAATAATACAAGAAAAAAGCTGCTCGTTATGGTCACGTGACATAAAATTAATTTAAAATCAATGGTTAAAAAATAAAATAAAGTCAAATAGCTTAAACTGTGTAGGATACACTAGGATTAGAAATAAAACAAGAAAGGAAGCTAGCTTCGGCCAGCCGAAGCTTATACACCCTTGCAGATAAAATAAATACCTATAGTTTAATGCTCACTCGATCGGTGCAGTTCCAGGTATTCCAGATTCTGCGTGCCTCTTTAAAATGTTGTTTTTGAGTTGTCAAAAATCAAAACGCCTACTTCCTACAAAGGTCAAATTAATTTTCTTTTATTTTTTTTGAATATTCCTATGGGAGCCTTAAGATATAGTGGTCCGATCCGGCTCGCTCCGACATATGTACTACCTGCAATAGAAATAAGACTTTTGGGAAAGTTTCATCGCGATAGCTTTAAAACTGAGAGACTAGTTCGCATAGAAACGGACAGACGGACGGACGGAGAGACGGACATGGCTAGATGGACTCGGCTATTGGTACTGATCAAGAATATATATACCTTATGTGGGCGGAAACGCCTCCTTCACTGCGTTACAAACTTCTGACTGAAATTATAATACCCTCTGCAAGGGTATAAAAAAGTATATTTTGGATTATTCCTATGGGAGCCATATTATATAGTGGTTCGATCCGGCTCCTTCCGACATATGCAGTACCTGCAATGGAAAGAAGACTTTTGGGATATCGCAATAGCTTTACAACTGAGAGAGACGGACATGGCTAGATGGACTCGACTATTGGTGCTGATCATAAATATACATACTTTATGTGGTCGGAAACGTCTCCTTCACTGCGTTGCAAACATCTGACTGAAATTAGAATACCCTCTGAATGGTATAAAAAGTATGAAAAGTAATGGACCCAGGTGGCTCCCTTGTGGAACACCAGAAGTAACATTAACAACATCTGATAACACATTGTTAAACAAAACACGTTGTGTACGGTTTGACAAATTTTAAAAGATTTGTAGGAAATCCCAAAAGCGAAAGCTTAAGCAGAAGTAGGGAATGGTTTACAGAATCAAGAGCCTTGCTAAAGTCGTTGAAAATTACGTGGGTTTGTAAGCAACTCTGAAAACCTCGATTAATGAGAGAAGAGAACTCGAGAAGATTAGTAGTCGTTGACCGATGTTCAAAGAAACCTTTCTGAGATGGAGATATCAGACTGCTGCAGAGGTGCTGGTGCGTGATCAGGTGTTCGAGCAGTTTGGGAATAGCCGAAAGCTTTGCAATGCCTCGGTAATTTTCTATTTCTGACCTTCAACCTTTTTTGTGAAGAGGAATAATGTAGGATTCATTCCAAATCACTGGCATGCAGGATAGATTAAATAAATGTGTGATAGGACTTGCTAAATTTTGGGGATATTTTTTCAAGATGCAGCTTGCAACCATATCGGGACCTGCGGCAAATGAATTTTCAGTCGAAGGCAACCCATTAAGAACATCGTATTACGTGAAAGATGCCAGAAAAATATTGTTTGCATTAGTTGGATTATAAGGATACGGACAACGGGGAACATAGGGTTGAGTAGAGTAAGTTGACTGGATGACAAAAGCCAATAAGTTGGATATACCAAGATTCGAAGATTCAGCACTATTACGATAATGGAGGGACGAAAGAAATGCGATTGATTTACGTTTGGTGTTAACAAATGAGTTAAATTGCTTAGGATCAGTGCGGAAGTTTTCCTTACACTGAGAGAGATAGTTTATGTAACATTGATTATTCGTGGTAAGGAATTTGGAGCGGGTGAAGGAATATTGAGCAAAGTCAAACCAAGATCCAGATTTTTGGTATGTATTAAAAAGTCTGGATTTCCTATTTTTTTATACCCGTTACTCGTAGATTAAAAGGGTATATTGCAGGGGTGTTCAGTCCTATGGCACTCGGGCACATTTGTTTATATATATATATATATATATATATATATATATGGACTTTGATGCACTACGAGCAGTACAAACAAGTGGCCCAACGACACCAAGCACGTGCTTGTTACGCGCGGGCCCTTTTATCAATTTGGGCAAGAATGCGAGTTCGCGAGGAAGAATACACAAAACAAAAAAAAAAACGGGACACATAAAGAAGCAATTTGGAGTGAAGCAAATGGGTTAAAATATTAGTTTTTAATACCGGGATAGAAGTTGAAATGCAAATTAAATGATAAAGGTTGTTATAATTATAACATAGAGCGCAAAAGGGCTCGTGCAGACAAAAAATAGTACCAAGCATTATTCTACGGTTTTCAAGTGTCGGTAAATTAAGCAATAGTAATCTACTCTGGTAGGAAGGTAGCCTTACGTTTTGATCCCAGTTCAAACTACGAAGGGCAAAGAGAACACATTTTTTTGTGCCGACTCAATACGGTCAATGTGCACTTGATATTGTGGAATCCAAACTGATGAACAATATTACAAAATAGGACGGACAAGGGAGGTAAATAATAATCTGGTTGTATGAGGGTCATAAAATTCTTTTGACCAACGCTTTATATACCGAAAAACACTCATAGCTTAATTGACAGTGGCCATTATGTGGCAGTCAAATTTAAGTTTTGGGTCGAGAAGAACACCTAGATCGTAAATTGAATATATACGGTCGAGTGGTGTATTTTGAAGAGAATAACTAATAAACGTAGGAGTACCCCTATAAAAAGTCATAACTAAAAGTCATAATTAAAGGTTGTACTCACACCATCCCTAAAAACAATCAATATCTGACTGTAAGTTGAAACCTGACCCTATACCTTTATATGATAAACAAAGCTTAACATCGTCAGCGTACATTAGTACACGAGAATGAGCTACGATAGAGGGAAGATCGTTAATAAACAAAGTAAACTGCAAAGGGCCTAAATGACTACCTTGAGGAACTCCAGATGTCACGTTGATCATTTTAGAAACAGCGCTCTTAAATATAACCCTCTGAGTCCTACCATTCAAGTAATTTGAAATCCAAGTAAATAGATTACATGGAAACCAAAGCTGATCTAATTTGAATAAAAGGAGAGAGTGGTTAACAGAGTCAAAGGCCTTACTAAAATCTGTATATATAACGTCAGTCTGCATCCGCCTTCGCACCCTTTTTGTGGAGTGGAATAATGAAAAAGTCATTCCAGATAGTTGGAAAAACTGATGATGAAATAGACAAATGAAAAGTTTTAAGAATCGGTTTACAAATGGTTGAAGCACAAAACTTAAGCACACACCCAGGGAGTCCATCTGGACCGGGAGAATACGTTGGCGTTGTTGTTGCTAAATCCTTTAAGAGAGAACTTTCGGTAATTACAGGGGTAAAAATACAATTAGCCCTATTTAAGGGGTTAGGGTAGATAGAATTTGACCAAGCAGCCGAACTATAAAATTCGGCAAATAAATCTGCAATTTCAGAATCCGACGATGCCCTTTTGAGTTTAAATGTACCGATGAAGGCAATGCCGAAGACTTACGCTTGGCACTAACAAAAATATTAAAACTGCTTCGGATCATTTAAAAATTCGAATTTACATCGATTTAAATACATAGAATAGCAATGACTGTTGAGAACATTAAAATCTGAACAAGCCACCACATATTTCGAAAAATCAGATGGCTTACTCGATTTTTAATACTTTTCATAAGTTTTGGATTTAAGATTATTAAGTCTTTTGAAGCGCATTGTTAAACCAAGGAGGCCTTGGATGATATCGGTCTTCAGGATCAACAAGTGTGTCAATTCTAGATACTTCTAGATAACTTCATGCGGATCTAAAACAAATACTAGATCTAATTGTCTATTTAATGAATTTCGATACTTGCTGTAACGATAATTCTAAAAGGCCATCCACAAAATCATGGGCGGATAAAGGTGTAGCGACAAGTTAGTCAGTGGGAAGAGACCAAGAGATATTAGGGAGATTAAAGTCACCCAAAACAATCAAAAGGTCTCTGTTGGAAAGAAAGGATAGAACAGATTTTATAGCAGACAGATGGTGCTCATAAATTATTAAATCAGAGCCAGGAGGAATATAAGAGCAGGTTACAAAAATAGATAAGGATTGAATGGAAACTTTGACACTAACAAATTCAATATCGTTAGGGATATGAATGTTAAGTCTCTCCGATGTTAAACTAGAGGTAACGGCAATCAGTACACCACCCCCCCTACGCGGGAAGCGATCGGTCCTGTAGGAGTTAAAGTTCATTGACAAAACTTCAGAGTCAGATATCTCTGGTTTCAGCCAAGTTTCCGTAAAAGCCAAAATATCTTCAGTAAATGCAGAGGAGTCAGCATAAAGCTTTGGTAGCTTTATATTTAGTCCTCTAACATTTTGATAAGCCAAAAATAAACCTGTTAGTTTTTTGGCACAGCGGAAGGCCTATTATTAGGCACAGTGGAAAGCCGATTATTAGGCACAGTGGGAGGCCTGTTATTTGTTCTCGGTTTATTGGGAACAAATTCTTTTATTACCAAATATTTTAATTAGGCCACTTAATAAAACTAATTTATTGGAACAGCTCTCTCAATTGAAAACTTATTAAGCCCAAAGACGTCCGAAAGCATCATTAAGCCAAAAGCTTTCAGAAAGTAGTACATTAAACACAAAACACTTATTCGTCAGGCGGAGCAAATATTTTAAAAAAAGATTACGTTTGAAGGAACTTTTGGCCTAATTTTGTGCGAGGTTTTCTCGTCCGTCATTTAAAACTCCAAGTAAAAGGCGCACCAATTTGAGACTAGGTGGCAACCCCACAACAGAAGAGTTACCTATCTGTCAAAAATTAGTCAAAAACTATCGAAAAATACCATGAAACAGTCATACTAACAGCTGATGATATAAACAACATTTCAAACTAATAAAAAAAACAATGTCGGCAGAAAAGAAGTTTCGCGGTAATCGCCCCCGGGAGATAAAATTCTTACGTGCGTGCAATCTATGGCTCCTATGACTTTCGGAAACTTGGCTATTTTATAAAAATCAACAACATTTTCTTGAAGATCTTCAATACGCGGGAACTTAATAAATTGTTTTGATAAAGACGCTATAGCAAAAGAAATTTCCCTAATAACTCGACTGGTTGTGGCCACGCTAACACCACAAAAATCGCCTACAGTTATAAGAAAACTGCCGCTTGCGTAGAGTCTAAGTGCTATTAAAAGCTTAACCCATGGCTGTATTGTCGTTTCCCTGTAATAATGGTTTTTGATTATATGGAATTAGGAATGAATGCACTGGAATCAAATGAATCCACTTACTTCTTTACTTTAGATTCAAGTCGTAAAACATTTTTTTCCAAAACAAAAAGAGCCGTGCTTTTACACAAGCGAAACCTTTTAACAAATTTCTTTGGTCTTGATATCTGCGCACTTCAGATAATTCGACGATATCCAACAGAGTTTGAAGATAAATCGCTCGGGAATTCATTTTAAAATAATTTGAATGACTTTAACAATTTTGATTTATATTTAACTGTAAATTGAATCAGCTGTTTTCGAATGAAGAGTGGAACCAGATTGACAACGCTCGAATGTCTGGCAACACTTGCAGAAATCCTCCCGCACAAATTTGAAACGGTGCATGAAGTACCGTGACAAAATTTGTCGCTACCTGCGATAACATAAGGACGAGTAAACCATTTTTTGTTTATCGCTCCGTTGTCCCGGCAGGCAAATTAAAGTACGGACAAGAAAACGGCCCTTAAATGTTCAATGTCAATTGTATTAAAACATATGCCAAAAATAGCTTAGATGTCTTTTAAGTAATTTGTTCACCTCTATTCACAACCAATATGACGCGGTGAACAGGCTTAAAAAAATACAAGGAAAAATATGTGCCTCAAAATATTGTACAGGCATCTAGAGGCGTCTTCACCCGAATTTTTGAGATAAATATCAGAATTTATAGAATTTTGGCAAAATAACGTGAAAAGTAAGAAGTATTTTTTAATCTCATTTTACATGAATATCTGACACATTCGCACAAATTTTACTTTCATTTTGACTATCAGTAAGCGCCAAGCATCGAAAAATTATATTTTCAAGGGGCTAAAAAGCTCCCCCTCAAATTTTTAAGGCTACGTTACTGTTATTTTTAAAAAACCTACTGTGTGAAATGGCGACAAACTCGTTACGTAAAAGTGACTTACAAATACACTCATTCTCGCACTCATTCTCACACACTCAAATTGTTCAAATCGAACAATTCATTAAAAAGTTTTGCACAATACAAGTTTCATATCTTCATCTCGCTTGCTTTCGCAAACCAACTTTAAAACAAGAATCAACGCAAAGCATAAATGTGTGCGCTAACCGTTAAGGGCGTTTGAGGGCGGTAGAATGGGCGTGGGAAACATTTTTTTAGGTCATTCGATAGGTATTGAAGAAAAAAATACAATTCAGTTACATTTTTAGTCATCGGCATGACAAACTTGCGCTTAGTGGGAAGCTGAGGAAGGTTCTTCTACAGTATTAATCTTAGCAGCACTGTTTATTATATATAATATTATCGCATATATAATTCCTAGTCTTGCGTTTCAATGACATTGTTAAATTCTTTTGCACTTTTCTTCACTTCCACCGCAAAATTCCAAGAAGGAGGCTAATCACAAAAGAATACACGCACAAAAAAAACTAAAAGAAACGAACGATTCCGTGTGCCGAGAAACTGCGCATCAGTCAGTTACCATGGAAACTAGAACAGAAGTGATACAAAAACGATAAAATCTCGTAAAACTATCGCAAACGAGCTCAAAAGTGAATGAAAACTGGACATAAGCCTGAAAAATATGTCGCCCGGTTTTTGTTTACTAAACTCTGTTTTTTTAATGACGATGATTCAAGTCCTCACCAATCCAACCGCTTTCTTTGACCGTTTTCCATACAATATGGTGTTTTTTTTTTAATATTTTCCCTATCCGACTTGAAAAATTATCTACATACCTCTTTACAAAAAAAAAAAAATTTAATTTAATTTAAGTTATTTTGGATACAGAAAAGAAGGAAGTTATAGATAATGCCAAAACTTAAAAAAAAAGAAATTGGTCTAGGTGTAATTTTTTTTTTCAAAAATAAATTAAACTGACGGCACAACTAAAAACATTACAAAACAAGAGAGAACGCTATAGTCGAGTACTTCGACTGTTAGATACCCGTTACTCAGCTAAAGGGAGTGGGAGAGAGATGAATATATGCACGCGTCAAAGCTACTAGCGCCATCTAGTGGCTGTTTCATTTTTTGCTCATAACTTTTTAATGGATTGTCCGATTTAAAAAATTTCTTTTACAATTCGATAGGTATTAATAAACAGAACAAAGTGGCAATTACACTTTTACAAAATCTGTAAAGATGTCGGCGCCAGGCTTTTTTAAAAGTCCTTTAAGGTGATTGTGGGCGTTAGAGGGGCGTGGCGCTCGGCTGAAGCAAACTTGCGCTGCGTAGGAAGCCAAAGAATATGTGTGGGTAATCCCAACTTTCTAGCTTTTGTAGTTTCCGAGATTTCAGCGTTCATACAGACGGACAGACAGACGGACTACTGACCCTGATCAAGAATATATATACTTTATAGGGTCGGAAACGCTTCCTACCTGTTACATACTTTAGCACGAATACCTCTTTACTCTACGAGTAACTATAATTAAACAACATAACAAGTGTTTTTAGACTTTAATTAATTAAATAATTAAATATAGATTTAAAAACTTAGTAATATATATTTAAAACTTATAACATGAAGCGTTATTATAACTAATTTTTAATTTCTTTATTATAGGTTTTGAACTCGTCTAATAAATATTCTGGACTTGACGATGAAGGATCAGAATAATATTTGTATGTTTCTTATAAATAAATAAAAATAAAGAAAGCATATGTAGCATAATTTAAAAAAGTTTCATTTAGTTTAGAACTTCAGAATAGTTAAACTCTGGATCGCTTTGGAAGCGGCAAAAAGCCGTTAGAATGTAGAAGACAGTGATGGGTCCTTTCACACCTGTGGTAACTGCGACGGCAAGTTCCTTCAAAATGATTGTGGGCCAAGCTTTTTTGTAGTATTGATTAAGTTTAACTGCCTGGCACCAAGCCACAGAAAGGGGAGGCCTTTCCGCAAATGATTAATTTCTTAATACCTCGAGATCGTCTGCCATCCAAAGCGGGATATTCATGCAATAACAAAGACCTATTAAATAACACAGGTCGACAAAATCCGGACTTTTTTTTGTCCCAAGACTAAACGCTACAAAACCTAAAAGGATTTTAGCCTAAGATTACTACCCCATACTTGGAAACTTTCTATCAAGTCACAGTTTTAACAAATCCGTGGTCAAAGTTTCAAATTTTCGATTTATATGCACTTTTTGTGGCCCAATAAAATCTAAACCCTTTGTAGCCCTGAGTCACAATTTAGTGGAAATGGTACATTGAACCTTTAACTTCAACCGTGTTTAACCACTAAGTTGGGCGACTTCTACTTCTTGAGATGCAATGCATTTTACTAAGGTACATTTTGTCACTTTTTATACCCTTGCAGGGGGTATTATAATTTCAGTCAGAAGTTTGTAACGCAGTGAATGAGATGTTTCTGACCACATAAAGTATATATATTCTTGATCAGCACCAATAGCCGAGTCCATCTAGCCATGTCCGTCTGTCCGTTTCTATGGGAACTAGTCTCTCAATTTTAAAGCTATCTCGATGAAACTTTCCCAAGTCTTCTTTCTATTGCAGGTACTACATATGTCGGAGAGAGCCGGATCGGACCACTATGGCTCCCATAGGAATAATCAAACAAATATAAGAAAATTCATTGTAACTTTTTAGGAAGTAGGCGTTTTGATTTTTGACAACAAAAACAACATTTTAAATACGCACGCAGAATCTGGAATCCCTGGAACTGCACCGATCAAGTGATTATTAAACTATAGGTATTTATTTGTAGTAGCCTGATGTTTTTAATGTATTGTGTCTAATTCCAACAAGGAAAATATAGAAAAAAGTGACAAAACTTACCTTAGTAAAATCCGTTGTAGCTAAAGAAGTAGAGGTCGCCGAACTTGGTGATTGGACACTGTTGAAGTTAAAGGTTCAAAGCACCATTTCTGCTATATTTTGGCTCTGGGCTACGAACGGTTTTCTTGGTATTAAGCCGCAAAAAGTGCCTAAAAATCGAAAATTTTGAATTTTGACCACGGATTTCTGAAAACTCTGACGTGATGAAAAGTTTCCAAGTATGGGTTAGTAAACTACAGCTAAAATCCTTTCAAGATTTGCAGCGTGTAGTCTTGTGCTATTTTTTTCGACCAGTGTAATGTGAAACATACGAATACCTTACGTCAACTGTATATATGTTCGAAACATTTTGAAAGGATTCAAAACATTCTAAGGTGATTCGTTGTTTTTACAAAATTTCACAAGTTGCTCCACTTTTTGTTTCTTGTTAATACACATTTTTCTATAAGAGCTTTTCTTTATGAGTCACGTTTGAGACTAAAAAATAAAATTCGAGTCTTACTGTGAAAATGTTTCAGAACATGAAATGTCTCGAAAACTGTTGATTCATTCAGGGTTCTAGTCCGGAAGCACTTTGGATATTTGTGATGTCGCAATTCTTTGAGTAATTGAGGCGCCTTGGAGAAGCGTTTGAAACGTTTAGAAGTGTGGCTCGGGTGCAACAATTTGTTAAGTCGCTCTAAAAAGGTGTTGTCTTTTGCGCTACAAAGTTCTGTTTAACTGTAACAGTCAAACAAACAGTTAACTGTCAAATGCAACTTCAATTTTATATCCTACGCCAGTGTGGTTGCGTATTAGCTACGTGTCGATTTTAGAAACCAAGATTTGATTTTATTAATAGTTTTCAGAGGGAGAGCGGGAGAGCATAACGTGACTCCCGTTTCTGATCGAAACGTTCCGCCTCCTTGCAACCACTGACGTTGCAACATTATTGGCCCTGGTTGCAGGCACCGGATAGGATGACCTTGGAAAACACATCCGCACCCAGGATCACGGAGATTGTTGCCGGCAGGTAAAACCGCTTATCGGCCAGCGGGAGATCCTTAAATTTATCGACGACCGTTTCGGGGAGCGCTAGGCTCGGGGTGCGGATGCGGACGTTTGGCTCAACCTTAAGGACCACCTCCAACTTGGTCCCTTAGTGGACATTTGACCGAATCGTTGCCGTGCAGACTTTCTCGTCACCGAAACTGCTTGTCGGCAATTGAAAGGCGGATGCCAACGATGCAGCTCGTCGGGGTGCACGGGTCGATTGGGTAGTCTTTGTCGAAGGTCTTCGGACCGGTCTCCGGGATGACCATGGCCGTCGACAGGACGTTTACTCTATGCCTTGCTCCCTTGCGAATGCTTATAGGCGAGGCAGTTGGAGACGCTTCTCCGCGCACAAATTTAGGAACCTTTAACACCTGTACACAGCATGGATTCCCCGCAGACTCCGCATCGGTAGGACTGCGTACCTCGAGTACGTCTGGTCTCCAATGCTTGCGCGAGTTTACGTAGGTGGTCCGGGGAAAAGTTATGAATCCTTAAGAGAATCAATTTATTTTGTTGAATTAAATAAAGACTTGTGGGAGTTCTGTATCACAGTAATCTTTTAACTGATGGTGCTTGATTGTATTGATTATGAATATTAGCAGGTTGCGTTACTCGTCGAGGCTCGTTCCGAAGAGAGAGAGCTAGGGATGAGATCTCAGGATAAAGCTTTTTCTAACGATAAGTACCATTCCCAGTGAAGCCTGCGCAGATCAGCTGTTTTGGTATTCACCGAGAGACGCTGACATGTAGTCGGAACTCGTAAGGTAGTCCCCCACATTACTCCCCCCCAGAAATCTGCATGGCTGATTGCTGGACCAGGAAGATGATCGCTGGCTTTGGAAGCGAGACGGTAGCCGAACATGGCGTCCTCCTCGCGTTGTCGTCGTTGTTGGAGACTTTGCTGGTGTCGTCGGTTTATTCGATGCATCCACCCCGATGGCCCGGTCGTTAGACAGGTGTGCTGGCTTCAGTCGATCGATGTTGACTCTTAGTGGTTTGCCTTCTACGTCGAAAAATTTGTCCTCTCGGTGTAGGACAGGATATGGTCCATTGTACGGCGATTTTAACGGGGAGCGTTCGGTGTCGTCTCTGATGAAGACATGTGAGCTCGTCTGCAGATGCTTGTGGACGAATGAGGTTCTTGTTGTAGTGTGGTCTGAAGTTTGCAGTGGCTGGAGCTGCGTCATGATGTTCCGCAGGTTCTTGACGAAGTCGGAATTGCAATCTTTAATCTGGGTTGATTCGAAGAGGTCACCAGGTAGGCGTATGGTGCCATACAGCATTTTGGCGGGTGATGCGTTGATGTCTGTTTTGAGTGTCGCTCGTAGTCCAAGCAAGACGATGGGAATGCGGTTGTACCAGTCGGTGGTATTGTGACATTTCAATGCTGCCTTTAGTGTGCGATGAAAACGCTCAATAATGCCATTCGCCTGCAGGTGGTATGGTGTGGTTCTGCTCAATTTTACGCCTAGGATGCGCGACAGCTCTTTAAAGAGGCCAGATTCAAACTGTCGTCCTTGGTCGGTCGTGATTCTTACCGGCACTCCATAATGTGCGATCCATCCGTGCAGGAGTCCGAGTGCCACCTCTTCAGCAGTAATCTCAGTCGCTGGTAATACAGCTGGCCATCTACTGAATCGATCGATGACCGTCAAGCAGTAGCGGTAGCCATTGGACGGTGGTAGCGGGCCGATCAAGTCTATTTTGATGTGTTGGAATCGGGCATCACGCACGTCGAAGCTGCTGAGGACGGTTTTGTTGTAGCGGTGTATTTTGCATCGCTGGCACTGAAGGCAGGACGATGACCATGAGGCGATGTCTTTGTTGATGCTGGGCCACACGAAGCGTTCAGTCCCCAATTTGACAGTGGCTCGTTTGCCAGAGTGCGCCATACCATACAGTACATTAAATATAGTTCTTCGCATTGGGGGCGGAATGTAGGACGAATACGGGATGTCGATATATCACAATACATGCTGATGTTGGAGTGAGGCAGCTGAAGTTTGCGCAATTGCAACGATGATTTGCCCGTTTTGATGTCTCTCAACAGCCGGTTTAGCTCGCCGTCCGCATCTTGTAGGCGTGCGCATTCGTCCATGTTGATCTGCTCGATTCCTGAGATGCGGGTTAGGGCGTCTGCAACGGTGTTATCGGCTCCAGTAATATGCTCGATTTTCGTGCAGAGTTCGGCTATAAATGACAATTGTCTCGCCTGTCGTGGCGATGCTTTCTCGGGATCCTTTCGAAGTGCATATACCAGTGGTTTGTGATCGGTGTAAATGGTGCAGTCGCGTCCTTCGATCATAAAGCGATTAAATTTGACAGCTTGGAAAATTGCTAAAAGCTCCCGGTCGAACGTACTGTAGCGCTTTTGTGTGTCCGTCATGCGCTTAGAGTAGAAACTCAGTGGTTCCAGGTGCCCTTAACAAACTTGGTGAAGCGCTGCACCGATTGCATAGTTGCTGGCGTCGACCTGAAGTGCAAGGGGTGCATTGGCTATCGGGTGCGCCAATCGTGTTGCGCTTGCCAGATCGGATTTGCAGTCGGCGAACCTTAGCAAATACAGGTTGGCCTTTCGTCGCAATGTAGTGCTGCACACGGGTGTTTTGCACGAGCTCCTCGTCGAAAACCGGAGGAAGAGTCAGGTCTTCATACAGTACGATCATGTCGTGGTACTCACAATCGTTGGAAATGGTCGATATAGGTGAGTACTGGACATGGCGAAGCTCACAGATTGTAGACAGTGATGTGGTCCGATCGATGATTTTGCGTCGCTTTACGTCGATGATGAGACCGTATCGGGAGAGGAAGTCGGACACGTTGGCCACTATGAACGTCCAGTTGAAACAGCGTCGGAGACCAAGTGTTAGAGTCACGGTTCTTGTACCGTAGGAACTGATTAGTGTTCCATTGGCGGCGTATAGGCGATGGGTTGAAGATGGTTTGAGGTGTGGGAACGCGTTGGCGGGCAGAACTGATATGTCCGCACCTGTGTCTATCAGATATTCGGTGTTTGTATTTCTGTCCAATATGAATAGACGGCTGGATTGGATCGCGTCCACTTTACATGCTGACTCGTGCGAAGTGGCTGTTAGGTTTCCGCCGGCCCATTGCAAGGTGATCTGCATCACGATGATCAACGATTTTCGCTCAGAAATCACGTCGGGGTCACCAATGTGGGAATTCTGTATCACAGTAATCTATTATTAACTGATGGCGCTTGATTGCAATGATTATGAATATTAGCAGGTTGCGTTACTCGTCGGGGCTCGTTCCGAAGAAAGAGAGCTAGGGATGAGATCTCAGGATAAAGCATTTTCTAACAATAAGTACCATTCCCGGTGAAGCCTGCGCAGATCAGCTGTTTTGGTATTTACCGAGAGACGCTGACATGTAGTCGGAACTCGTAAGGTAGTCCCTCACAGACTTGTGGTTGGTTTGAATGTTTAGTTTGGAATGATATTTCTTTTTGTCATTTGTTTATTCATTGGTTCACATTTTAGGGTAAAGTGCGACTGTTCTCTGGTGTCAACCCGGTCGCTGGGCTGGCATGGTATTCGCTGAGTTAGCCATCCGCAGGGTTCCGGCATGCTTATGCCCGTCGCATGGGTTCGGTGGGGGTCCGCCGGGTTAATTGCTGAGGCGGTATTTATGCTAGTCTCAGGGTTTTCGGTGGGGGACCGCCGAGGGTAATTGCTGAGGCAGTAACTCGCGCTTATGGACTATGGATAGTAAAATATGCAATACTTCTATACGGAATTGTTGAGTGGTAGACTTTAAGTGCTTCCACGGTTCAGAATAGACTTAGATTCTCCCTTTACTTTGGAAGAGGTCTGCCGACAAGAATGTGCCCTGGTGTCAACGTTAAAAGATCCGTTGGATCCTTGGACACGGAAGATAGCGGTCTGGAATTTAGACAAGCTTTGATTTTCACTAGGAGGGTGGACTTCCGCGTAGCGGTGGCCTTGTAAAACAAGGTCCTGAAGCTCTTGACACCAGCTTCCCATAGGCCTCTCATATGGGGGTGCCCCAGGAGGAATAAATTTGACGTTGATGCACTATGGTCAGTACAAACAAGTGGCCCTTACGACACCAAGCTATGCATGTTAACGCGCGGAGCCCTACACCGTTTTGAGCGAGTAAACGTAATCGCGGACAAAGAAAAGGACAATTTCACAATAGACAATTAAAAATACATGCAGGTCAAAACACGAATAACACAGGTACACAGCCAAAAATTTCCACGAACCATTTCAACTTTTCCATGTTATTTGGGTGCTCCTGAGTAAAAGTCCCATACAAAATTATTTTCCATCACCTACAGGTTCCGCGGTATAGCTAAGAATACAAAAAACCGATGTTTGCCGACATTTTGAATTACGTGGCCTATATAATTAGACATACCTTTATTATTTTCGGTAGGACCTACTCTCAATACATCACGGCACTACAAATAAATAGTCCGCATCGTGAACCATTGCCCATGTCTTTGGAATTCGACGCCAAAGTTGAAACTCCCAAAATTTTCACAATTTCTGTGATGAAAAAAGAATTTTGAGTATTAAATCTTAAAAGGAACTAATTTTAATTATTCATTGAATCTCTTGTTCATTGTATGCTTTAATTTCGGTTTAAAGCGTTTTCATGAGCATATTTTATTGGATTTATTATACCAATAAAACCGTTGTTTTGATTTTATTATCTACTCCTAAATGTTGTCAAATTTGAAAAAAATCAAGGCATCCTATAGGCCACGTAATTCAAAATGTCGGCAAACATCGGTTTTTTGTATTCTTAGCTATACCGCGGAACCTGTAGGTGATGGACAATGGCAAACAAGGGCATAGTTGTCAGCATCCGAAAGGAGAGGGAAGATTAAAAAAAAAAAACAAAAACAAATCCAGTGAAATCGGCACTTGGACATTGATGCACTATGGTCAGTACAAACAAGTGGCCCTTACGACACCAAGCAATGCTTGTTAAAAGGGACAATTTCACAATAAACAATTAAAAATACATGCAGGTCAAAATACGAATAGTCAGATACATAAAGTAAAACTAATTAGTTGCTAAGTGGGATAGTATTATTGATTTACAGATAGGCAGTGAGTCGGTAGTAGTTATTAGGTGATATAGTCTATTATATTCATTGCAAAGTACTCTAAAAGGTTCATGCATTGCATAATTAGAGATACAATGATTTAAAACTAAAGGAATATAGTTTATATATATATATAGTAGTCAATCTATTTGGCACATTAAAATCCAGGCGACCCAGTAACTCGGGACTCTCCACATCACCATGAATAAGATTCCTAATAAACGTAATACCAAGCATAGTTCTACGGTTAACTAATGATGGTAAGCTAATTAGAAGTAGTCAACTAGAGTAGGATGGCAGTATTAGGCTTATATCCCAGTTAAGTCTCCGTAGGGTAAATATTAAAAAGTTTTTTTGCACAGACTCAATCCGGTCTATATGCACCCCATATTGGGGACTCCAAGCAAGAGCGCAGTACTCAAGAATTGGTCGGACTAATGAAATAAACAAGGTCTTTGTGACATAGGGATCATCGAATTCCTTCGACCACATTTTGATAAATGCAAGCACGCCTCTGGCTTTATTTACCATGGTAGTAATGTGATCAGAAAATTTTAGTTTAGGATCCATGTAGACTCCAAGGACGTCAGCATGCGTTATTCTATCTAACACACAATTGCTCAAAGTATAAGTTGAATAGTGACCTGAAAAAAGGTCATTAGTTTACACTTAGAACTCATACAGACGGACAGACGGACATGGCTAGATCGACTCGGCTAGTGACCCTGATCAAGAATATATATACTTTATAGGGTGGGAAATGCTTCCTTCTACCTTACTTTTGCACGAATACAATATACCCTTTTACTCTACAAGTAACTGGCATAATTAAACAACATAACAAGTGTTTTTAGACTTAAAAAAAGTTATTTTCTAAATAATTAAATATAGATTTAAAAACTTAGTAATATATAGTTAAAACTTATAAAATGAAGCGTTATTATAACTAATTTTTAATTTCTTTATTATAGGTTTTGAAATCGTCTAATACATATTCTGGAATTGACGATGAAGGATCAGAATGTTTCTTATAAATAAATAAAAATAAAGAAAGCATATGTAGCATAATTTAAAAAAGTTTCATTTAGTTGTTGGTTTCTTCCGAGGGCATCAGTGACAAAAACTTCAGAATAGTTAAACTCTGGATCGCTTTGGAAGCGGCAAAAAGCCGTAAGAATGTAGAAGACTGTGATGGGTCCTTTCACACCTGTAGTAGCTGCGGTCGCGACGGCAAGTTCCTTCAAAATGATTGTGGGCCAAGCTTTTTTTGTAGTATTGATTAAGTTTTACTGCCACAGAAAGGGGAGGCCTTTCCGCAAATGATTGATTTCTTAATACCTCGAGATCGTCTGCCATCCAAAGCGGGATATTCATGCAATAACAAAGACCTATTAAATAACACAGGTCGACAAAATCCGGACTTTTTTTTCCCAAGACTAAACGCTACAAAACCTAAAAGGATTTTAGCCTAAGATTACTACCCCATACTTGGAAACTTTCTATCACGTCACAGTTTTAACAAATCCGTGGTCAAAGTTTCAAATTTTCGATTTATATGCACTTTTTGTGGCCCAATAAAATCTAAACCCTTTGTAGCCCTGAGTCACAATTTAGTGGAAATGGTACATTGAACCTTTAACTTCAACCGTGTTTAACCACTAAGTTGGGCGACTTCTACTTCTTGAGATTCAATGCATTTTACTAAGGTACATTTTGTCACTTTTTATACCCTTGCAGGGGGTATTATAATTTCAGTCAGAAGTTTGTAACGCAGTGAAGGAGATGTTTCTGACCACATAAAGTATATATATTCTTGATCAGCACCAATAGCCGAGTCCATCTAGCCATGTCCGTCTGTCCGTTTCTATGGGAACTAGTCTCTCAATTTTAAAGCTATCTCGATGAAACTTTCCCAAGTCTTCTTTCTATTGCAGGTACTACATATGTCGGAGAGAGCCGGATCGGACCACTATGGCTCCCATAGGAATAATCAAACAAATATAAGAAAATTCATTGTAACTTTTTAGGAAGTAGGCGTTTTGATTTTTGACAACAAAAACAACATTTTAAATACGCACGCAGAATCTGAAATCCCTGGAACTGCACCGATCAAGTGATTATTAAACTATAGGTATTTATTTGTAGTAGCCTGATGTTTTTAATGTATTGTGTCTAATTCCAACAAGGAAAATATAGAAAAAAGTGACAAAACTTACCTTAGTAAAATCCGTTGTAGCTAAAGAAGTAGAGGTCGCCGAACTTGGTGATTGGACACTGTTGAAGTTAAAGGTTCAAAGCACCATTTCTGCTAAATTTTGGCTCTGGGCTACGAACGGTTTTCTTGGTATTAAGCCGCAAAAAGTGCCTAAAAATCGAAAATTTTGAATTTTGACCACGGATTTCTGAAAACTCTGACGTGATGAAAAGTTTCCAAGTATAGGTTAGTAAACTACAGCTAAAATCCTTTCAAGATTTGCAGCGTGTAGTCTTGTGCTATTTTTTTGTCGACCAGTGTAATTTGAAACATACGAATACCTTACGTCAACTGTATATATGTTCGAAACATTTTGAAAGGATTCAAAACATTCTAAGGTGATTCGTTGTTTTTACAAAATTTCACAAGTTGCTCCACTTTTTGTTTCTTGTTAATACACATTTTTCTATAAGAGCTTTTCTTTATGAGTCACGTTTGAGACTAAAAAATAAAATTCGAGTCTTACTGTGAAAATGTTTCAGAACATGAAATGTCTCGAAAACTGTTGATTCATTCAGGGTTCTAGTCCGGAAGCACTTTGGATATTTGTGATGTCGCAATTCTTTGAGTAATTGAGGCGCCTTGGAGAAGCGTTTGAAACGTTTAGAAGTGTGGCTCGGGTGCAACAATTTGTTAAGTCGCTCTAAAAAGGTGTTGTCTTTTGCGCTACAAAGTTCTGTTTAACTGTAACAGTCAAACAAACAGTTAACTGTCAAATGCAACTTCAATTTTATATCCTACGCCAGTGTGGTTGCGTATTAGCTACGTGTCGATTTTAGAAACCAAGATTTGATTTTATTAATAGTTTTCAGAGGGAGAGCGGGAGAGCATAACGTGACTCCCGTTTCTGATCGAAACGTTCCGCCTCCTTGCAACCACTGACGTTGCAACATTATTGGCCCTGGTTGCAGGCACCGGATAGGATGACCTTGGAAAACACATCCGCACCCAGGATCACGGAGATTGTTGCCGGCAGGTAAAACCGCTTATCGGCCAGCGGGAGATCCTTAAATTTATCGACGACCGTTTCGGGGAGCGCTAGGCTCGGGGTGCGGATGCGGACGTTTGGCTCAACCTTAAGGACCACCTCCAACTTGGTCCCTTAGTGGACATTTGACCGAATCGTTGCCGTGCAGACTTTCTCGTCACCGAAACTGCTTGTCGGCAATTGAAAGGCGGATGCCAACGATGCAGCTCGTCGGGGTGCACGGGTCGATTGGGTAGTCTTTGTCGAAGGTCTTCGGACCGGTCTCCGGGATGACCATGGCCGTCGACAGGACGTTTACTCTATGCCTTGCTCCCTTGCGAATGCTTATAGGCGAGGCAGTTCGCTCAGTACTTATTAAGTACCACCGCTTGGAGACGCTTCTCCGCGCACAAATTTAGGAACCTTTAACACCTGTACACAGCATGGATTCCCCGCAGACTCCGCATCGGTAGGACTGCGTACCTCGAGTACGTCTGGTCTCCAATGCTTGCGCGAGTTTACGTAGGTGGTCCGGGGAAAAGTTATGAATCCTTAAGAGAATCAATTTATTTTGTTGAATTAAATAAAGACTTGTGGGAGTTCTGTATCACAGTAATCTTTTAACTGATGGTGCTTGATTGTATTGATTATGAATATTAGCAGGTTGCGTTACTCGTCGAGGCTCGTTCCGAAGAGAGAGAGCTAGGGATGAGATCTCAGGATAAAGCTTTTTCTAACGATAAGTACCATTCCCAGTGAAGCCTGCGCAGATCAGCTGTTTTGGTATTCACCGAGAGACGCTGACATGTAGTCGGAACTCGTAAGGTAGTCCCCCACATTACTCCCCCCCAGAAATCTGCATGGCTGATTGCTGGACCAGGAAGATGATCGCTGGCTTTGGAAGCGAGACGGTAGCCGAACATGGCGTCCTCCTCGCGTTGTCGTCGTTGTTGGAGACTTTGCTGGTGTCGTCGGTTTATTCGATGCATCCACCCCGATGGCCCGGTCGTTAGACAGGTGTGCTGGCTTCAGTCGATCGATGTTGACTCTTAGTCGTTTGCCTTCTACGTCGAAAAATTTGTCCTCTCGGTGTAGGACAGGATATGGTCCATCGTACGTCGATTTTAACGGGGAGCGTTCGGTGTCGTCTCTGATGAAGACATGTGAGCTCGTCTGCAGATGCTTGTGGACGAATGAGGTTCTTGTTGTAGTGTGGTCTGAAGTTTGCAGTGGCTGGAGCTGCGTCATGATGTTCCGCAGGTTCTTGACGAAGTCGGAATTGCAATCTTTAATCTGGGTTGATTCGAAGAGGTCACCAGGTAGGCGTATGGTGCCATACAGCATTTTGGCGGGTGATGCGTTGATGTCTGTTTTGAGTGTCGCTCGTAGTCCAAGCAAGACGATGGGAATGCGGTTGTACCAGTCGGTGGTATTGTGACATTTCAATGCTGCCTTTAGTGTGCGATGAAAACGCTCAATAATGCCATTCGCCTGCAGGTGGTATGGTGTGGTTCTGCTCAATTTTACGCCTAGGATGCGCGACAGCTCTTTAAAGAGGCCAGATTCAAACTGTCGTCCTTGGTCGGTCGTGATTCTTACCGGCACTCCATAATGTGCGATCCATCCGTGCAGGAGTCCGAGTGCCACCTCTTCAGCAGTAATCTCAGTCGCTGGTAATACAGCTGGCCATCTACTGAATCGATCGATGACCGTCAAGCAGTAGCGGTAGCCATTGGACGGTGGTAGCGGGCCGATCAAGTCTATTTTGATGTGTTGGAATCGGGCATCACGCACGTCGAAGCTGCTGAGGACGGTTTTGTTGTAGCGGTGTATTTTGCATCGCTGGCACTGAAGGCAGGACGATGACCATGAGGCGATGTCTTTGTTGATGCTGGGCCACACGAAGCGTTCAGTCCCCAATTTGACAGTGGCTCGTTTGCCAGAGTGCGCCATACCATACAGTACATTAAATATGGTTCTTCGCATTGGGGGCGGAATGTAGGACGAATACGGGATGTCGATATATCACAATACATGCTGATGTTGGAGTGAGGCAGCTGAAGTTTGCGCAATTGCAACGATGATTTGCCCGTTTTGATGTCTCTCAACAGCCGGTTTAGCTCGCCGTCCGCATCTTGTAGGCGTGCGCATTCGTCCATGTTGATCTGCTCGATTCCTGAGATGCGGGTTAGGGCGTCTGCAACGGTGTTATCGGCTCCAGTAATATGCTCGATTTTCGTGCAGAGTTCGGCTATAAATGACAATTGTCTCGCCTGTCGTGGCGATGCTTTCTCGGGATCCTTTCGAAGTGCATATACCAGTGGTTTGTGATCGGTGTAAATGGTGCAGTCGCGTCCTTCGATCATAAAGCGATTAAATTTGACAGCTTGGAAAATTGCTAAAAGCTCCCGGTCGAACGTACTGTAGCGCTTTTGTGTGTCCGTCATGCGCTTAGAGTAGAAACTCAGTGGTTCCAGGTGCCCTTAACAAACTTGGTGAAGCGCTGCACCGATTGCATAGTTGCTGGCGTCGACCTGAAGTGCAAGGGGTGCATTGGCTATCGGGTGCGCCAATCGTGTTGCGCTTGCCAGATCGGATTTGCAGTCGGCGAACCTTAGCAAATACAGGTTGGCCTTTCGTCGCAATGTAGTGCTGCACACGGGTGTTTTGCACGAGCTCCTCGTCGAAAACCGGAGGAAGAGTCAGGTCTTTATACAGTACGATCATGTCGTGGTACTCACAATCGTTGGAAATGGTCGATATAGGTGAGTACTGGACATGGCGAAGCTCACAGATTGTAGACAGTGATGTGGTCCGATCGATGATTTTGCGTCGCTTTACGTCGATGATGAGACCGTATCGGGAGAGGAAGTCGGACACGTTGGCCACTATGAACGTCCAGTTGAAACAGCGTCGGAGACCAAGTGTTAGAGTCACGGTTCTTGTACCGTAGGAACTGATTAGTGTTCCATTGGCGGCGTATAGGCGATGGGTTGAAGATGGTTTGAGGTGTGGGAACGCGTTGGCGGGCAGAACTGATATGTCCGCACCTGTGTCTATCAGATATTCGGTGTTTGTATTTCTGTCCAATATGAATAGACGGCTGGATTGGATCGCGTCCACTTTACATGCTGACTCGTGCGAAGTGGCTGTTAGGTTTCCGCCGGCCACTTGCAAGGTGATCTGCATCTGTTCGCCTTCTCACCAAATCGATTGTGGTAGTAACAAAAACGGTCGTCTCGGGACTTCGATCGATTGCGGCTAAGTTGACTTCGGTTAGGACTGTTGAATCGATCGCGGCTCTGGCGGTCTAGATGTTTTCCGAGCCCGGCCACCATGGTCCTCAACTCCATGATGTACATGATGTACATCGTTTCCAGGTATTCTGCAGGCAGTATATTCAAAGTTAGGTGAAATTTTGTGTCGTCCACCGTAATCCGGAGACTTGCAAATTGCGACTCCAGCAGGGTGAAGAATACGTCCGGGTGCCCTTTCAAGTGCGGGGGAGCCTTTAACGACACTCGGCTGATCTCAACTGATGTCTGCTCGTCGACTCCTGGCTTGGGTGTGCCTGATTGTAGCGGAGCGGACGCACTCGGGCTGAATGCAACGGGCTGCTGGAGAGCAGTCGGCTCCAAGATTGCCGGTTGCAACGGAGATTGCGGTTGAAGTGGCCCCTGCGGTTGGTCCTCCTGCTGCTGTATTTGGAGGGGCGCCTGTTGCGGCAGCGCTTGATGTGCCTGCGGGAGCGCTTGCTGCCTCGAAAAGGCGTCCTCAACGATTTTCGCTCAGAAATCACGTCGGGGTCACCAATGTGGGAATTCTGTATCACAGTAATCTATTATTAACTGATGGCGCTTGATTGCATTGATTATGAATATTAGCAGGTTGCGTTACTCGTCGGGGCTCGTTCCGAAGAAAGAGAGCTAGGGATGAGATCTCAGGATAAAGCATTTTCTAACAATAAGTACCATTCCCGGTGAAGCCTGCGCAGATCAGCTGTTTTGGTATTTACCGAGAGACGCTGACATGTAGTCGGAACTCGTAAGGTAGTCCCTCACAGACTTGTGGTTGGTTTGAATGTTTAGTTTGGAATGATATTTCTTTTTGTCATTTGTTTATTCATTGGTTCACATTTTAGGGTAAAGTGCGACTGTTCTCTGGTGTCAACCCGGTCGCTGGGCTGGCATGGTATTCGCTGAGTTAGCCATCCGCAGGGTTCCGGCATGCTTATGCCCGTCGCATGGGTTCGGTGGGGGTCCGCCGGGTTAATTGCTGAGGCGGTATTTATGCTAGTCTCAGGGTTTTCGGTGGGGGACCGCCGAGGGTAATTGCTGAGGCAGTAACTCGCGCTTATGGACTATGGATAGTAAAATATGCAATACTTCTATACGGAATTGTTGAGTGGGAGACTTTAAGTGCTTCCACGGTTCAGAATAGACTTAGATTCTCCCTTTACTTTGGAAGAGGTCTGCCGACAAGAATGTGCCCTGGTGTCAACGTTAAAAGATCCGTTGGATCCTTGGACACGGAAGATAGCGGTCTGGAATTTAGACAAGCTTTGATTTTCACTAGGAGGGTGGACTTCCGCGTAGCGGTGGCCTTGTAAAACAAGGTCCTGAAGCTCTTGACACCAGCTTCCCATAGGCCTCTCATATGGGGGTGCCCCAGGAGGAATAAATTTGACGTTGATGCACTATGGTCAGTACAAACAAGTGGCCCTTACGACACCAAGCTATGCATGTTAACGCGCGGAGCCCTACACCGTTTTGAGCGAGTAAACGTAATCGCGGACAAAGAAAAGGACAATTTCACAATAGACAATTAAAAATACATGCAGGTCAAAACACGAATAACACAGGTACACAGCCAAAAATTTCCACGAACCATTTCAACTTTTCCATGTTATTTGGGTGCTCCTGAGTAAAAGTCCCATACAAAATTATTTTCCATCACCTACAGGTTCCGCGGTATAGCTAAGAATACAAAAAACCGATGTTTGCCGACATTTTGAATTACGTGGCCTATATAATTAGACATACCTTTATTATTTTCGGTAGGACCTACTCTCAATACATCACGGCACTACAAATAAATAGTCCGCATCGTGAACCATTGCCCATGTCTTTGGAATTCGACGCCAAAGTTGAAACTCCCAAAATTTTCACAATTTCTGTGATGAAAAAAGAATTTTGAGTATTAAATCTTAAAAGGAACTAATTTTAATTATTCATTGAATCTCTTGTTCATTGTATGCTTTAAATTAATTCAAAATGTCGGCAAACATCGGTTTTTTGTATTCTTAGCTATACCGCGGAACCTGTAGGTGATGGACAATGGCAAACAAGGGCATAGTTGTCAGCATCCGAAAGGAGAGGGAAGATTAAAAAAAAAAAAAAAAAACAAATCCAGTGAAATCGGCACTTGGACATTGATGCACTATGGTCAGTACAAACAAGTGGCCCTTACGACACCAAGCAATGCTTGTGAAAAGGGACAATTTCACAATAAACAATTAAAAATACATGCAGGTCAAAATACGAATAGTCAGATACATAAAGTAAAACTAATTAGTTGCTAAGTGGGATAGTATTATTGATTTACAGATAGGCAGTGAGTCGGTAGTAGTTATTAGGTGATATAGTCTATTATATTCATTGCAAAGTACTCTAAAAGGTTCATGCATTGCATAATTAGAGATACAATGATTTAAAACTAAAGGAATATAGTTTATATATATATATAGTAGTCAATCTATTTGGCACATTAAAATCCAGGCGACCCAGTAACTCGGGACTCTCCACATCACCATGAATAAGATTCCTAATAAACGTAATACCAAGCATAGTTCTACGGTTAACTAATGATGGTAAGCTAATTAGAAGTAGTCAACTAGAGTAGGATGGCAGTATTAGGCTTATATCCCCGTTAAGTCTCCGTAGGGTAAATATTAAAAAGTTTTTTTGCACAGACTCAATCCGGTCTATATGCACCCCATATTGGGGACTCCAAGCAAGAGCGCAGTACTCAAGAATTGGTCGGACTATCGAATTCCTTCGACCACATTTTGATAAATGCAAGCACGCCTCTGGCTTTATTTACCATGGTAGTAATGTGATCAGAAAATTTTAGTTTAGGATCCATGTAGACTCCAAGGACGTCAGCATGCGTTATTCTATCTAACACACAATTGCTCAAAGTATAAGTTGAATAGTGACCTGAAAAAAGGTCATTAGTTTACACTTAGAACTCATACAGAAGGACAGACGGACATGGCTAGATCGACTCGGCTAGTGACCCTGATCAAGAATATATATACTTTATAGGGTGGGAAATGCTTCCTTCTACCTTACTTTTGCACGAATACAATATACCATTTTACTCTACAAGTAACTGGCATAATTAAACAACATAACAAGTGTTTTTAGACTTAAAAAAAGTTATTTTCTAAATAATTAAATATAGATTTAAAAACTTAGTAATATATAGTTAAAACTTATAAAATGAAGCGTTATTATAACTAATTTTTAATTTCTTTATTATAGGTTTTGAAATCGTCTAATACATATTCTGGAATTGACGATGAAGGATCAGAATGTTTCTTATAAATAAATAAAAATAAAGAAAGCATATGTAGCATAATTTAAAAAAGTTTCATTTAGTTGTTGGTTTCTTCCGAGGGCATCAGTGACAAAAACTTCAGAATAGTTAAACTCTGGATCGCTTTGGAAGCGGCAAAAAGCCGTAAGAATGTAGAAGACTGTGATGGGTCCTTTCACACCTGTGGTAGCTGCGGTCGCGACGGCAAGTTCCTTCAAAATGATTGTGGGCCAAGCTTTTTTTGTAGTATTGATTAAGTTTTACTGCCTGGCACCAAGCCACAGAAAGGGGAGGCCTTTCCGCAAATGATTGATTTCTTAATACCTCGAGATCGTCTGCCATCCAAAGCGGGATATTCATGCAATAACAAAGACCTATTAAATAACACAGGTCGACAAAATCCGGACTTTTTTTTGTCCCAAGACTAAACGCTACAAAACCTAAAAGGATTTTAGCCTAAGATTACTACCCCATACTTGGAAACTTTCTATCACGTCACAGTTTTAACAAATCCGTGGTCAAAGTTTAAAATTTTGGTACTGTTCGCTCACTTTGCGCTTTTTTATGAAATTTGTTAAATAGTGTAAGGCGGTTGCGCAATAAAGTTTTAATCGCTCTCGCGAATTCGCCCCGTCTCTCGCCCCCTTCCTTAAGTTAGGCTTAAGCGTTTTTATACTGAAATTAAAGAGTTAGTTGTTATATGAACTTCATTGCGCAAACTCCCCTTCGTCGTCGAAATAAACGTACATTTTCCCTGCAATCACAATTTTTCGCGTTATTAATACAAAACAGTATTAAATTTTCATGGTGACCCCGACGTGATTAGCAGTGGAACTCGAATTACTATTTTTTTTGGTGAAATAAACAAATTAGCATTGCGTTGAGCGCCGCCAGCCCACTATGGGGTAAAAGTCCACTTTTACTGGCATTAATTATTACTTAAAAACGACGTAACATTTCAAAGTTTTGTTTTTGGAATTTGGTTTATATAATTTAAAGAATTTTTTCTGAAAAAGCGGGCATAGTCAAGTTTAAAAAAAAAAAAAAAAAAAATTCAGTATATGCATAAGAAAAAATTTGTTTTCTTCAATTGTTCTAAGGAAAAGAAGAAACTTGATACAAAAAAAAATATTCGAGTTCCCAAACATTTTTTTTAGGTGAAATCGAATTTTTTTCATATTACCAATAGAATTCCTTACAAAAATACTAAAACCATTTATAGCAAGCTATGTATAGTCAAATGATGATGTAAAATCGTTTTAAAATCATTTTAAATATTTATCGTATCTTACATTTTCCTTACAAAAATACGCAAATTGTACTTTTCGCTTCTGCATACAAATCAAAGAATAAAAACGTGAGGTTATCTGAGAAAAATGCAAATTGCTCCAATAGTGCGGAAAAGTGCAGAAAGCGACTAGCACTAATGGATTCTGTATTGACAATTCTACAACACAGACCTGATCGCAATCCAAAATAATCTAAAACTCCTTTTCAAAACTCTGTCCAAAGTTGAAAATTATTTCCCAGAAACCAGCTCAATATGCATTTGTAAAATGACAAAATAATAATATAAGCACGCACAATTTGAACAAATTATTACATTTAGCCCATAGTCCAAACCTGTAATAGCCATATTCTTGCATTGTTTTGTTTAGTTAATATGTTTTATATAAATAAATGAATTTCAAAGATCACGGCCAAAAATGTGCAAGCCCAGCGTACATGCCCTTGTAAACAGCAGCTGACTTTGCAGCTGTTATTTTAACAGTGCACTGTTAAATATTAACATTTTAAGTATAAGGCATAACAGTTTAATGTTTTCTTAGTAAGTTTTTATTAATTTTGTTCCAATTGGAACACTTTTAGAAAATGTCTAAATGCCAGTAAAAGTGGACTTTTACCCCATAGTGCATCGACCAGATACATTTATGGCGATCCCTAAAAGGCAACTACACTTTTCATTACCGACAACGTTCGACGACGCATGGATCCCCTAAAGAGAACTACTGAACATTATAAATTGTATTTTTAAACATAGACTAAATCTAAAATTTGACAAAATTTAAATATATACAATAGCATTAGGATCCTAGGAACTGATTAAAGTATAATTCGTGAGTAAACATTGAAATTTAATATAAAAGAACCTAAATATATCGATCGCTCAATTATTCAATGCTGATGTAGATAAGGTTGAGATTTTACAGGGAGTTATGTAGAGAGCGGGTAACATGTGTAAACTTATGCCATTGTTTTTGTGGCTTGCATTTTTAAATTTTAAGAACAGGGAGTTGTGGGTTGGGTTTTATGGGAGAAAATTTATGGAATTGGATTTTTTTTTTTTTAAAAAAGGTTGAAATTTTTTTTTCTTTAAATTACTTTAGTTTCCCGCTTAGACTGCTTGAGTAGATTTTTTCTTTATAAAAAAAGGTGGTTGAAATTCTTGTAATACATTGCAATAGACTCACTTTGGGATCCCACTATGAAGCGCTTCTCGACGGGCCTGTGAAAGAGAAAATCAACTACTTAAGAGCGCTAACTGTGACGCTCTCGCTCGCCTTGCTCACGCAACCTAAAGCGGTACGGTACTCTGGCTATAGCCATTAAGAAGGAAGAGGGAAGGGAAACGAAAATGGGAAGACGGGACTGCTCTGCTCTAATGCATGTTTTCCTGCTAATGACTTTCTCTCTTGATGGCTAAATCTATACTCTTAGAACTACTTAAACTAAATTTCTGCTTCCGATCTGTTTCTAGCGGCGTAAAATGACGCGTAAAATTCGTTGCTTTTAGTTTTTAAATGGGATTGAAGTTGATTTGGTATTTCAGGGGAAGATTAATTCATTTATTTCTTGGGGCTTTGTTTCCCTACGGCTTATGGACGATATTGACGGTAAATTGTCCCTAGCCCAAATTATGTTGGTTACAGGGCTACTCTACATCATATGTTGCGCTATGTTGTTGATGTGGGATCTGGATGCTACAGCAGCTTCGGTTGATTGGTTGGTTGATTGGTTGAAGGGTTGATTGGTTGCAGGTTTGGGACTGCCTTCCGGTTGGCCTTTCACACTTCTTCAGCCAAGCTTGGCTATTAGCGCACAGAGGTATTGTAACCAGGTGCCACCCAAAACCATTAAGGCGTTCAAACACCGTTTTTTTCACCTTCTCGCACCAACAAATCTACCCACTAGGGGCTGGCACTTTAGCACTTATTTCTTCACAAGAATTGTGACGGCAACAGCCGGTAATTTTGGATTTTCAATTTACTTAAATTTAATTCTCACTGCACTTGCAACTTTCTTCAGTTCCGATCCACTGGTAATTTTGGTGTGACTCTAAACGAAATTGACTTCGGGTCGGAACCCTGAGTCCGACCTGTCGCTCAAGCCTATTCACCAATTTGGTGAAGTTTGGGAATTCTGGCTCAAGAGACTATATTTACGCAAAACCTTGTTGACCAAACTCTGTTGCCTACTTTTGGGCCGAAAGCAATCTTAGCCAAAAGACAAGCAATCCTACAACCCTTGCAGTTCCAGGTATTCCAGATTCTGCGTTCTCATTTACAAAGTTGTTTTTAAGTTGTCAAATATCAAAACGCCGACTTCCTACAAAGTTACAATGAATTTTGTAATATTTTTTTGATTATTCCTATGGGAGCCTTAAGATATAGTTGTCCGATATGGCTCTTTCCGACATATGTACTACCTGCAATAGAAATAAGACTTTTCGGAAAGTTTCACCGCAATAGCTCTAAAACTGAGAGACTAGTTCGCATAGAAACGGACAGTCGGAGAAACGGACAGACGGATTTTTCAAAAAGGAATTGTTGTACTTGGGCCATAGAGTGACGAGCGAAGGAATAGGCACGGATCCGGAAAAGGTAGCAGCCATCGCTGAATTGTAACCACCCTCGACCGTCAAAGAACTTCGACAGTACCTGGGAGTAGCGTCGTGGTACCGCCGATTTGTGCCAGATTTTGCTAAAATAGTCGAACCGTTGAATGAATTACTACGCAAAGGCAGTAAATGGGTGTGGACACAAGAGCACCAGATGGCATTTGAGGAAGTTAAGGCAAGACTTATGGCAGACTCGTATTAGCATGCTCGGACTTCAACAAAACGTTCACCCTACAAACGGATGCCAGCGACTACGGCTTTGGAGCGATATTAACCCAGGACACGGAAAGAGGGGAAAAGGTCATATCCTATTCAAGCCGAACGCTCAACGGCGCTGAGAAGAACTAGAATTTAAACGTTAAATTTAAAATTTATAATTCAAATAACTTTAAATGGATAAATCATTAAGGTTCAAAGCAGAAAAAATAATAGTGTGTACGGCCATAAAATCAGGGATTTTTAACACGTTTTTAAAATGTTTCGGGCTGTACAAAGTACATATATGTAACAGCAAGGACATTCACAACGGGACTGCACAAGGAAACAGGAATCCACAGACACAAACTGCTATTCCAAGATAAACCGCACAGGGACTCCGACTGCGAGGCCACAGAATTCTGCGTCAGGCATCACGCCTGAGTAGTCCCAGATTACGCCACGGAGGAAAAGAGTATGCGCGGAAGACCTTCTCTATTTATCCCGAAAAAAGGGAGGGAGACGGTACAGCTGTAGCCAGGCCATACGTAGCCAGCTTAACATTCCGGCAGAAAACAAGCACAACCGAATCACAGAAAACCCTGAAATGTAAACCAAATGATACCTTTCCAGCCAAAGTGGCTACTCACCACGGGTAAACAAACCCTTCTGCTGACAAAGCGCGACAACGTTCGGCGCAGCTGCAGCTAAACCTAATAGGGGCATTGACATAAAAAAAAACCCAATGGCAAACAAGGGCATAGTTGTCAGCATCCGAAAAGAGAGGGAAGATTAAAAAAAAACAAAAACAAATCCAGTGAAATCGGCACTTGGACATTGATGCACTATGGTCAGTACAAACAAGTGGCCCTTACGACACCAAGCAATGCTTGTTAACGCGCGGAGCCCTACACCGTTTTGGGCGAGTAAACGTAATCGTGGACAAAGAAAAGGGACAATTTCACAATAAACAATTAAAAATACATGCAGGTCAAAATACGAATAGTCAGATACATAAAGTAAAACTAACTAGTTGCTAAGTAGGATAGAATTATTGATTTACAGATAGGCAGTGAGTCGGTAGTAGTTATTAGGTGATATAGTCTATTATAGTCAATGCAAAGTACTCTAAAAGGTAAGAGAGAGATACAATAATTTAAAACTAAAGGAATATAGTTTCTAGTAAATCTATTTGGCACATTAAAATCCAGGCGACCCAGTTACTCGGGACTCTCCACATCACCATGAATAAGATTCCTAATAAACGTAATACCAAGCATAGTTCTACGGTTAACTAATGATAGTTAGTTAATTAAAAGTAGTCTACTAGAGTAGGATGGCACTATAGGCTTGTATCCCAGTTAAGTCCCCGTAGGGCAAGTATTAAAAAGTTTTTTTGCACAGACTCAATCCGGTCTATATGCACCCCATATTGGGGACTCCAAGCAAGAGCGCAGTACTTAAGAATTGGTCGGACTAATGAAATAAACAAGGTCTTTGTGACATAGGGATCATCGAATTCCTTCGACCACCTTTTGATAAATGCAAGCACGCCTCTGGCTTTATTTACCATGGTAGTAATGTGATCAGAAAATTTTAGTTTAAACTCCATGTAGACTCCAAGGTCGTCAGCATGCGTTATTCTATCTAACACACAATTGCTCAAAGTATAAGTTGAATAGTGAGGGCTGACACAAAAAAAGGTCATTAGATTACACTTAGAACCATTTAAATTTAATTTATTATTCATGCACCAAGTTTGAAATGCATTAGGATCAGATTGCAAGGCTAGAATTTGCGCAGGATCATTAAATTGCAGGCACAACTTAACGTGATTTGCTTACATAAGTACACGTGACTTCGTTAGGACTAGAAAAAGGTCATTTATGAATAATGTAAACAGGAGCGGACCAAGATAACTTCCTTGTGGTACACCGGACGTGACTCGGATTAGGGATGAAAAAGAGTTTGTAAAAATTGCCCTTTGGGTCCTGCCATTTAAATAACTTAAGATCCACCTAGGAAGATCATCTGAAAACCGTAAAGATCCAATTTACGAACAAGAATCGTATGGTTTACAGAACGCCTTTCTTAAATCAGTGTAAACCACATCCGTCTGACGATTTTTTCTAAAATCATTTATCACAAATGAAGTAAACTCCAAAATTTTGGTTGTCGTTGACCTACGTTTTATAAATCCGTGTTGACAAGAGGAAATAAGAGACCTACAACTGTGTTGCAAATGGGGCGTAGTAATGTTCTCAAATAGCTTTGGAATAGCTGACAGCTTTGAAATTCCTCTGTAATTACATGCGTTCAATTTGCTCTCCTTTTTATGAAGCGGGATAACAAACGATTCTTTCCATCTATGCGGGAAATCTGACGTTTCTAAAGACAAAGTAAAAAGTTTGTGCAATGGTCTACACAACGTCTCAGCGCAATACCTGAGCACACATCCAGGGACTCCATCAGGACCCGGAGAGTAGACTGGTTTGACCCTATGAAAATCTAACAGAAGTGAGCTTTCACTTTTAACAGGGCAAAAAATAAAGTTTGATTTAGAGAGTTTGTAGAGTCTAGACTTCTAAACCACGGAGGCTGGGTTGAAATTTTAGGATAATACGTAGAAACGCATGTATCATAAATTCGTTTAATACATTATAAAATATATTAACTGCATCAGTCATATTAGTAGTAATTAAGTACAGATTAGACCAATCTGAGCAAGCTATTAGGCTATTAATGAGTGCAAAGTTTGCTCTACGAAAGCAGGGGATACGTTTAGCTGACTTTTCAGATATTTCGCGTGATGTAGATAAGGTTGAGATTTTACAGGGAGTTATGTAGAGAGCGGGTAACATGTGTAAACTTATGCCATTGTTTTTGTGGCTTGCATTTTTAAATTTTAAGAACAGGGAGTTGTGGGTTGGGTTTTATGGGAGAAAATTTATGGAATTGGATTTTTTTTTTGTTTTTAAAAAGGTTGAAATTTTTTTTTCTTTAAATTACTTTAGTTTCCCGCTTAGACTGCTTGAGTAGATTTTTTCTTTATAAAAAAAGGTGGTTGAAATTCTTGTAATACATTGCAATAGACTCACTTTGGGATCCCACTATGAAGCGCTTCTCGACGGGCCTGTGAAAGAGAAAATCAACTACTTAAGAGCGCTAACTGTGACGCTCTCGCTCGCCTTGCTCACGCAACCTAAAGCGGTACGGTACTCTGGCTATAGCCATTAAGAAGGAAGAGGGAAGGGAAACGAAAATGGGAAGACGGGACTGCTCTGCTCTAATGCATGTTTTCCTGCTAATGACTTTCTCTCTTGATGGCTAAATCTATACTCTTAGAACTACTTAAACTAAATTTCTGCTTCCGATCTGTTTCTAGCGGCGTAAAATGACGCGTAAAATTCGTTGCTTTTAGTTTTTAAATGGGATTGAAGTTGATTTGGTATTTCAGGGGAAGATTAATTCATTTATTTCTTGGGGCTTTGTTTCCCTACGGCTTATGGACGATATTGACGGTAAATTGTCCCTAGCCCAAATTATGTTGGTTACAGGGCTACTCTACATCATATGTTGCGCTATGTTGTTGATGTGGGATCTGGATGCTACAGCAGCTTCGGTTGATTGGTTGGTTGATTGGTTGAAGGGTTGATTGGTTGCAGGTTTGGGACTGCCTTCCGGTTGGCCTTTCACACTTCTTCAGCCAAGCTTGGCTATTAGCGCACAGAGGTATTGTAACCAGGTGCCACCCAAAACCATTAAGGCGTTCAAACACCGTTTTTTTCACCTTCTCGCACCAACAAATCTACCCACTAGGGGCTGGCACTTTAGCACTTATTTCTTCACAAGAATTGTGACGGCAACAGCCGGTAATTTTGGATTTTCAATTTACTTAAATTTAATTCTCACTGCACTTGCAACTTTCTTCAGTTCCGATCCACTGGTAATTTTGGTGTGACTCTAAACGAAATTGACTTCGGGTCGGAACCCTGAGTCCGACCTGTCGCTCAAGCCTATTCACCAATTTGGTGAAGTTTGGGAATTCTGGCTCAAGAGACTATATTTACGCAAAACCTTGTTGACCAAACTCTGTTGCCTACTTTTGGGCCGAAAGCAATCTTAGCCAAAAGACAAGCAATCCTACAACCCTTGCAGTTCCAGGTATTCCAGATTCTGCGTTCTCATTTACAAAGTTGTTTTTAAGTTGTCAAATATCAAAACGCCGACTTCCTACAAAGTTACAATGAATTTTGTAATATTTTTTTGATTATTCCTATGGGAGCCTTAAGATATAGTTGTCCGATATGGCTCTTTCCGACATATGTACTACCTGCAATAGAAATAAGACTTTTCGGAAAGTTTCACCGCAATAGCTCTAAAACTGAGAGACTAGTTCGCATAGAAACGGACAGTCGGAGAAACGGACAGACGGATTTTTCAAAAAGGAATTGTTGTACTTGGGCCATAGAGTGACGAGCGAAGGAATAGGCACGGATCCGGAAAAGGTAGCAGCCATCGCTGAATTGTAACCACCCTCGACCGTCAAAGAACTTCGACAGTACCTGGGAGTAGCGTCGTGGTACCGCCGATTTGTGCCAGATTTTGCTAAAATAGTCGAACCGTTGAATGAATTACTACGCAAAGGCAGTAAATGGGTGTGGACACAAGAGCACCAGATGGCATTTGAGGAAGTTAAGGCAAGACTTATGGCAGACTCGTATTAGCATGCTCGGACTTCAACAAAACGTTCACCCTACAAAAGGATGCCAGCGACTACGGCTTTGGAGCGATATTAACCCAGGACACGGAAAGAGGGGAAAAGGTCATATCCTATTCAAGCCGAACGCTCAACGGCGCTGAGAAGAACTAGAATTTAAACGTTAAATTTAAAATTTATAATTCAAATAACTTTAAATGGATAAATCATTAAGGTTCAAAGCAGAAAAAATAATAGTGTGTACGGCCATAAAATCAGGGATTTTTAACACGTTTTTAAAATGTTTCGGGCTGTACAAAGTACATATATGTAACAGCAAGGACATTCACAACGGGACTGCACAAGGAAACAGGAATCCACAGACACAAACTGCTATTCCAAGATAAACCGCACAGGGACTCCGACTGCGAGGCCACAGAATTCTGCGTCAGGCATCACGCCTGAGTAGTCCCAGATTACGCCACGGAGGAAAAGAGTATGCGCGGAAGACCTTCTCTATTTATCCCGAAAAAAGGGAGGGAGACGGTACAGCTGTAGCCAGGCCATACGTAGCCAGCTTAACATTCCGGCAGAAAACAAGCACAACCGAATCACAGAAAACCCTGAAATGTAAACCAAATGATACCTTTCCAGCCAAAGTGGCTACTCACCACGGGTAAACAAACCCTTCTGCTGACAAAGCGCGACAACGTTCGGCGCAGCTGCAGCTAAACCTAATAGGGGCATTGACATAAAAAAAAACCCAATGGCAAACAAGGGCATAGTTGTCAGCATCCGAAAAGAGAGGGAAGATTAAAAAAAAACAAAAACAAATCCAGTGAAATCGGCACTTGGACATTGATGCACTATGGTCAGTACAAACAAGTGGCCCTTACGACACCAAGCAATGCTTGTTAACGCGCGGAGCCCTACACCGTTTTGGGCGAGTAAACGTAATCGTGGACAAAGAAAAGGGACAATTTCACAATAAACAATTAAAAATACATGCAGGTCAAAATACGAATAGTCAGATACATAAAGTAAAACTAACTAGTTGCTAAGTAGGATAGAATTATTGATTTACAGATAGGCAGTGAGTCGGTAGTAGTTATTAGGTGATATAGTCTATTATAGTCAATGCAAAGTACTCTAAAAGGTAAGAGAGAGATACAATAATTTAAAACTAAAGGAATATAGTTTCTAGTAAATCTATTTGGCACATTAAAATCCAGGCGACCCAGTTACTCGGGACTCTCCACATCACCATGAATAAGATTCCTAATAAACGTAATACCAAGCATAGTTCTACGGTTAACTAATGATAGTTAGTTAATTAAAAGTAGTCTACTAGAGTAGGATGGCACTATAGGCTTGTATCCCAGTTAAGTCCCCGTAGGGCAAGTATTAAAAAGTTTTTTTGCACAGACTCAATCCGGTCTATATGCACCCCATATTGGGGACTCCAAGCAAGAGCGCAGTACTTAAGAATTGGTCGGACTAATGAAATAAACAAGGTCTTTGTGACATAGGGATCATCGAATTCCTTCGACCACCTTTTGATAAATGCAAGCACGCCTCTGGCTTTATTTACCATGGTAGTAATGTGATCAGAAAATTTTAGTTTAAACTCCATGTAGACTCCAAGGTCGTCAGCATGCGTTATTCTATCTAACACACAATTGCTCAAAGTATAAGTTGAATAGTGAGGGCTGACACAAAAAAAGGTCATTAGATTACACTTAGAACCATTTAAATTTAATTTATTATTCATGCACCAAGTTTGAAATGCATTAGGATCAGATTGCAAGGCTAGAATTTGCGCAGGATCATTAAATTGCAGGCACAACTTAACGTCATTTGCTTACATAAGTACACGTGACTTCGTTAGGACTAGAAAAAGGTCATTTATGAATAATGTAAACAGGAGCGGACCAAGATAACTTCCTTGTGGTACACCGGACGTGACTCGGATTAGGGATGAAAAAGAGTTTGTAAAAATTGCCCTTTGGGTCCTGCCATTTAAATAACTTAAGATCCACCTAGGAAGATCATCTGAAAACCGTAAAGATCCAATTTACGAACAAGAATCGTATGGTTTACAGAACGCCTTTCTTAAATCAGTGTAAACCACATCCGTCTGACGATTTTTTCTAAAATCATTTATCACAAATGAAGTAAACTCCAAAATTTTGGTTGTCGTTGACCTACGTTTTATAAATCCGTGTTGACAAGAGGAAATAAGAGACCTACAACTGTGTTGCAAATGGGGCGTAGTAATGTTCTCAAATAGCTTTGGAATAGCTGACAGCTTTGAAATTCCTCTGTAATTACATGCGTTCAATTTGCTCTCCTTTTTATGAAGCGGGATAACAAACGATTCTTTCCATCTATGCGGGAAATCTGACGTTTCTAAAGACAAAGTAAAAAGTTTGTGCAATGGTCTACACAACGTCTCAGCGCAATACCTGAGCACACATCCAGGGACTCCATCAGGACCCGGAGAGTAGACTGGTTTGACCCTATGAAAATCTAACAGAAGTGAGCTTTCACTTTTAACAGGGCAAAAAATAAAGTTTGATTTAGAGAGTTTGTAGAGTCTAGACTTCTAAACCACGGAGGCTGGGTTGAAATTTTAGGATAATACGTAGAAACGCATGTATCATAAATTCGTTTAATACATTATAAAATATATTAACTGCATCAGTCATATTAGTAGTAATTAAGTACAGATTAGACCAATCTGAGCAAGCTATTAGGCTATTAATGAGTGCAAAGTTTGCTCTACGAAAGCAGGGGATACGTTTAGCTGACTTTTCAGATATTTCATTCGATTTTGTACCCGCGTCGATAGTCAGCTCCAGCGTTGGGTGAAATGGGTCTTCTAGTAAAGTTATTGCAGAGGTTCTAGCTATGCAAACACCTTCTGGACTTGAAACAAAGCATAGATCCAGTAATCGTCCTAACAAATTTTAAACATGGTTTAATTAAGACAATGAAATATCAAGCAATCCATCAAGGAAATCATGCTGCGTGTAAGGTAACAATATATTCGATGTTTCATCGGTGGACCATTTCGCCATAGGTATATTAAAATCACCTAAAACTATTAACTGATCCCTATCTGATAGATTACTTGAAATAAACTGGATAGCGGGCAGATGATTCGTATATATTGGGAATTCGGATGACGCCGGAATATAGGAACATGTTATGTTTATAGAAATACCCGGAAGGGATAGTTTTATACACAGAAATTCAATGTCAATTATTCCGTCGGACGTTATTTCTTTAAACGTTAATTCTGAGACAACTGCAATTAAAACTCCACCTTCACGTCGGGAGGGACGATCAAGCCTGTAAGTTGTGTACTTACTTGGAAAGACTTCGGAACTAAGAATTTCCGGTTTTAACCAAGTTTCTGTGAACACAATAACATGGGAAGACAAGGATGAAGGACCGAATCTCTGGATGGGGAACCGCTTGATTGTTCCAGCCCGATAGGGATGGAGGGAAAGGCCGTTAGAAGACGCTGGGGAAATGAGAGTCAAGTGGGATGGCGGAGTACGAGGAATGGTGAAGGAGCGAAGAGCCGAGCAGCGTCGAGAGTCAGCAAGATTTGTAACCTTATAAGGGCGTGAAAGGAGGCCCAAGCGCGGCGGACCCAAGTTTGTGACCTTAGTTGGTCATGGGAAGGCCAAAGGCGATTGCGACCCGTTATTCGGGACCAGCGGCGATACCATTGGTGGAGGATCACGTGATGGAAAGTTACCCGGCAGAAGATGGCGGCGGGCCGGGTAAATAAGGAGGGCCTCGGCAGCTGGAGGCTCTCTTTGTGCGCAAGCACGAGTCAGTGGACGGTTGGTAAGAGAAGTGGAAACCCTCAGGACAAGGAGTTCTGAGACCCAGCGAAGGCAAGCAGATCAAGTGCGGTACAGCGTAGTCGAGGAAGCGCCCACGGAGTAGGCGAAATAACCCCGGAGGCGATTACTTTAACGGAGGCCGGCAAAGCCTGTCCGAAGGACCCCTACCGGACCCCGTCCGGCAATCGAAGGCCTCACCCGAAGCCGAGTCGTTGGACCGGCGAGCCACGGGATCGGACAGCGACCCAGTTGTGCGCGCTAGCCGCCCAGTCGAGCAAGTTTTCTTTTCCCGCCGACGAGGCCGGCGAGTGTACCAGCCAGCGTGGGCACTGACGACCGAGCTGGTCAAAGGTAGCCCGATCGGAGCTTAGGACGACGTCCTAGCGGACCGGTCGGAGCGGATACCCGGGGAGAGGCGACACTGGAATGGAAATCTGGTGGAGGAGCGGAGTGACGGACACCCGAGGAGCGAAACGTTTTGTGGCTAGCAGAAATAAGCAGAAATAAAGGCATTGTCGTGAAGTTGATATTATTGTGTTCTCATTCGGGGTACTGCCACGTGTATAAATTCGTGGACCGACTCCAACCAAGCCCTGAGCTAGCTCAGCCAACTCGGGGCGATCAGAGATCGTCACACTGGCCCTCAACGTGGATAGTACACCAGAATAGTTCCAATAACAAGAGAAACCAATAAAGTCAACCCGCAAAAATGGGTCCAGGATGGGTCTGGGGACTAAGAAAGGAAGATCTCCAAAGATATGGAGAAGAATTCACAGTCAAGCTAACGGGACTCGTGGATGAGATGAGGAAACAGTTCGGCGAGTGGGTGGAAACACACAGTACAGATCCGGAACACATAGACCGATTAAACGAACTAGCAAAACTGCACCAGCGAACATCCCCAGAGAAAAACGCAGAACCGAAAGGTGGAATACGGTTCGTGCCAGTATTTGCAACAACAGTACACGCTCTAACGACCCTACTAAAGAAAGGAGCAAAGTGGGAATGGTCCAAAGAACAGCAGAAGGCATTTGAAAATGTCAAAGAAAAACTAATACCCGATCCAGTACTAGCATGCCCAGACTTTACCCGAAAGTTCGTACTTCAAACAGATGCGAGCGATGTGGGACTAGGAGCGATCCTCACACAATCGGCCGAGAAAGGGGAACGGGTCATATCATATGCAAGCAGGACATTGAACGCAGCAGAAAAGAACTACTACGCGACGGAGAAGGAGTGCTTAGCCATCGTATGGGCAATAAGGAAAAGAGGCCGTACATAGAATGATACAAGTTCACGGTCATAACGGACCACATGGCACTCAAATGGCTAAACTCGATCGAGAGCCCGACAGGCAGAGTTGCGAGATGGGCCCTCGAGCTGCAACAATACGACTTTGACATCGTATACAGGAAGGGACAGTTGAACATAGTAGCAGGAAGAAGCATGTTTACTGGTGAAGGGGACCAAGCAGGATGGAAGATAGGACTCAAGGACATGCCCTTGGATACGATCCCTTAGGGAACGGATACACAATAACCCGACAAAATATCCGGATTACTTAGAAGAGAGAAGATGTAATAGCTTGGAGATTGTGCGTGCCGACGGCATTGAGGGGCAGGGTGCTACAGGAAAACCATGACGCAGTGACAGCGGGCCACACCGGAGCACGGAGAACGATAGCCCGAATTTCTGCGAGATATTTCTGGACGGGACTACAAAGGGACGTGCGAAACTATGTCTCAAGAAAAACGAAGTCAAAATTAGTACACAGTCAAAAGGGGGCGAACGATGGGCAGCAGCACGGATCCCGAGGCCACTGGCAGGAGCCGGTGTACCTGCAGTGGCAGACATCGACGCCGGTGGGGGACTGGTGGTGCCACAGGAAGGCGTTCCTGGTTTCCGCCGGGCACGCCGGATGCCCAACAAGGAGCCACGAGGGACGAGCCGCAGCCAGCAGCCACGACAACCACACCGGCAGATGAGGCCGAGGAGCCGCGGTATCCACGGCTTCGGTAAACGACGACAACAGCAGCGATGGACGTTGAACCGCCGGTGGACGCAGAGCAACCGGCTGGGGAACAACGGCCACCTCCGACACCCCCTCCACCGTCCATGCACGGGGGGGCTGCCGCCGACGCCACCGCGGAGAACTTGGAGCGGGGTGAGTGGAAGTGGCCGGATCCGGACCAGCAACGTCCGACGTTGCAGCGGCAGCAGTCGATGACCGAACGGCCGGTGCAACGGCTGCCACCACTGCAACGGCAGTCGTCGTGTTCAGCAGGCCGGCAGCGATGGACGGAGGTACAGCTGGAGGAGTGGCCGCACGAGGTCCACGCGGCAGTCCAACGCCAGCGGGGCAGGGCGAAGCGCAGGTGGGCGCAGCTGGTGTGGGCAGCGGGGCGGCGCTACCGCGTCCAATGGGTCCAGGGGGGATCCGGGTCCTGAAGGAGCAGGCATAATAAAGTACAGCGGCAGCTGGAAAGAAGACACAAAATGTACACTTTTCGGATTGGGAAAATTGGGGAAAATATCAAAAAAACTTACCAGGAGCAGGAAAGAAAAAACACGAGGCCGAGAAAATGCTAAAGATGGAACTGGAGATCGGAGAAACGCCGATAGGGGACCGATACCATAGGAGGGTCACACCATGTAAAATACTAAATACTAAATGGTGGGGAACGCGGATAAAGATATCGAGCGAAGACACGAACTGAGATCGAGGACCATCCGTGGTGATCTGACCACTCGAGCGGAGAAGCGCGGGGTTTAAACGGCGGCGTTGCCGGACGGCGCGTGCGCGGGAAGTTTAAATGATCATTGATGGTAAAAGGAAAATGGAAGGATTTTCCCTAGAAAGAAGGGGGGGAGTGTGAGGTATTGGCATACCGCACAAGAATAAAGGCCGGGAACAGTACCTAAATACGGGGAACGGTACCTAAATACAGGGAACAGTACCTAAATATGAAGGACGGTACCTCTGGATGGGGAACCCATTGATTGTTCCAGCCCGATAAGGATGGAAGGAAAGGCCGTTAGAAGACGCTGGGGAAATGAGAGTCAAGTGGGATGGCGGAGTACGAGGAATGGTGAAGAAGCGAAGAGCCGAGCAGCGTCGAGAGGCGTGAAAGGGGGCCCAAGCGCGGCGGACCCAAGTTTGTGACCTTATTTGGTCATGGGAAGGCCAAAGGCGATTGCGACCCGTTATTCGGGACCAGCGGCGATACCATTGGTGGAGGATCACGTGATGGAAAGTTACCCGGCAGAAGATGGCGGCGGGCCGGGTAAATAAGGAGGGCCTCGGCAGCTGGAGGCTCTCTTGGTGCGCAAGCACGAGTCAGTGGACGGTTGGTAAGTGAAGTGGAAACCCTCAGGACAAGGAGTTCTGAGACCCAGCGAAGGCAAGCAGATCAAGTGCGGTACAGCGTAGTCGAGGAAGCGCCCACGGAGTAGGCGAAATAACCCCGGAGGCGATTACTTTAACGGAGGCCGGCAAAGCCTGTCCGAAGGACCCCTACCGGACCCCGTCCGGCAATCGAAGGCCTCACCCGAAGCCGAGTCGTTGGACCGGCGAGCCACGGGATCGGACAGCGACCCAGTTGTGCGCGCTAGCCGCCCAGTCGAGCAAGTTTTTCTTTTCCCGCCGACGAGGCCGGCGAGTGTACCAGCCAGCGTGGGCACTGACGACCGAGCTGGTCAAAGGTAGCCCGATCGGAGCTTAGGACGACGTCCTAGCGGACCGGTCGGAGCGGATACCCGGGGAGAGGCGACACTGGAATGGAAATCTGGTGGAGGAGCGGAGTGACGGACACCCGAGGAGCGGAACGTTTTGTGGCTAGCAGAAATAAGCAGAAATAAAGGCATTGTCGTGAAGTTGATATTATTGTGTTCCCATTCGGGGTACTGCCACGTGTATAAATTCGTGGACCGACTCCAACCAAGCCCTGAGCTAGCTTAGCCAACTCGGGGCGCTCAGAGATCGTCACAAGCAGAAGGAAAGAATCTAGTTTTTTATGATAGGTAAAGATGAAGATGTGAATTTCCAATTTCCTTTTAACGAATTTTCTTTTTTCTAGCTTCGTACTCTTTAACAAAAATGCAAGCACATAGTTGCAAAATGAGCACAGGGAACACCGATCTTAAATGATGATACTTTCCTAGCATATGGAAAATTATATTGTTTAACCTTTAAATCATCAATCTGAACTTTGTTACGGATATAGGCCGTAATGTCCAGGGATGAAAGGTCAGGATTCAGCCGAGAAACAAAAATTTGTTTCCTCTGCGGTACACATGTGACTGTTTTAGGTACCACGCATGTGACAGTTTTTGGTATTACAGCACTTATGGCTGCACTATAGTTCCAGTCGGTTCTCCAGATGTTAAGTCAACATGTAGCGTTGGAATCATTTCTGTATTTTTTTTCAACAGATTTTTCGGGTGTCATTTGCAGCAAAATCTCACGTCCTTTACAGAGAGAGAGTTTTACTAGCGACTACCGTGGGTTGTCTATCGACCGCGATCTTTTTACGCTTAGGAGAATCGGAGAATCCGTATTTCTACGGCTGTTTTGAATTAATTCCGTTACAGTGCTTTTTGTGAGCCGCCTTATAGAGATTGCATGGGTTTCATAAGCAATACATTATTCACAATAGTAGCGCAAGCCACTTTTCATGTCGATTGCATGAAAAATAGTGTCGCACGAAAGGCACGGAATACTCTGTTGTCCAGCCAAAATCAACGACTTGCATTTCTTTGAACAACAGACAGCCATTATCGCGATATTCCGAACCACAGTGCAAAGAGAATAAAGCTACGGGAGTAAGAGAGCGGGAGAGAGTGAGCGGGAGTGAGTAAGCGGGGGGAGCTTTAGTTTCAGCTGTTCCAACAACAACGCTTTATGCGGGAGTGCGGGAGAGCGGGTAACTACCGTATAGATTTCTACCGCTCCAAACAGCGTTTGGTAGAAAAGGAGAAGGCAATTTGATTAAAACAATTACAACAATCACATAGCAAAGAGACTGGGCGTGCAAACTAATTTTGTAAATTTAAACACAAAACAATCACTATGCACTCGCGAAGCGAACGGATGTTGTTAGGGACATAAAAAGCAATATAAATGAAAGAAAATTTGAATTAAACCCCGATAGTTTATGGACAAAAAGAACAAAAATTCGAAGCGCTAGACAAAAACACGACCGTTCACTGAAAGAGCGTATAATGCGTTTGAAAACAATTGTGCAAACATGAACTAGAGACGGGGGCGCCTCGATTTGCACGTGACGATAGTGCGATCGATGGGCATAAAGCAAAATAGAAACATCGTTCATGAGAAATATCGAAATATCATGAGAAATATTAAAAGCTTCGAGGGAGCGAAGAGGGAGCGCCGAGGAAACAAGCATAACGACACAAGGACTCAAAGGCTAGAAACTACAAGGAAACGCCGGAGAGTAGAAGCCAGTTTTAAATGTTTCCCGAAGTAAGGGGGAGTTGAATAACTCCCCACAAATAGCAGCAGCAAGAATAACGGAATGGCCGGCCGATTACCAGTTACGCGTAGCGGTGCGGCGAAAAGAGTTTGGAGAAGAGAGTGTGGAGAACAAGGAATAGAGAATGAGAGGATGGAGATATCGAGTTGGAGAAAGAGAACTTTGAGAAAGAGAGTTTGGAAAGTGAGAGTTGGGAGACTAAAGAGTGGAGAATGAGAGAGTGGAGAATCTAACTGCGGAGAGAGAGAAATCTGTCCAAGAGAGTTTGGAGAGCTAGTACGGAGAGTGAGAGAGTGGAGACTTCGCAGGCAGAGCCAAAGTGGCGTGTGCAAAAGGAAATAACGGAACCGCATCAGGAGGATGAGTGCCACATCTGAGCAGCGGAGCGGCAGCAACACATGAATTTCCAGCTTAAAGCCGTGCGAGAAGAATAACCATCTCAAACAGGAGCCACGGACTTTGGACCTGGAGTGGAGAGACGCATCGGGCAGAGCGCAAAAGGCAAGTAACAGTTCCCGGATGCCCTATATAAGGCCGCAGGGCGCTGGCAGCTGTATCAGTCGATCGCAAGGAGTTAATCCGATCAGTCAAGATATCACAGTGAACAAGTCAGTCAACAAGTGCCAAGTAATCTACGAGTAAACGCAAGTCGAGTCGTCGGAACCAGCGCCGTGGGAGCCTACATGGAGCAAGATTTCTACGTCGAGACTTTCGGGATTGGATCACCAGGAATCTCCGAATTGAGCACAGGTAGCTGCGGTCCAAAGGGCGTCACACGGCTAGGTCAAGGCGAACCGCTTCGAATCCTGACTAATTCCACGCATTACGCCTGGCGGCAGTAAAGTCCTGTGACATGAGATTGTGAGCTGTGAGAACATAAATTTGGTGGGACGAACACACGAATCTCGTAACGAGCAGACATTACAAAATCAGTTCGCTACAACCCCTTCTCAAATTGATTACCTTATCTTTAGAAATCTCACAATTTCCTTCTATGTGAATCGTTTGAAATTTCTCTCCACAAGAACGGTAATAAATTGGAAGCAACCAATTATAGAGGTATATCTAAATCAAATAAAAACACCTCTTAACGAGTTTAAAAACAAGAGAGAACGCTATAGTCGGGTGCCCCGACTATCAGATACCCGTTACTCAGCTAAGGGAGTGCGAGGGAGATAGATATATAAAATCTTTGATCGGGCCTAACTTTTTAAGGAATGGTCCGATTTGAAAAATTTCTGCTACATTTCGATAGGTATTGATAGTCACAATAAAACTGCATTTTTAGTTTTCCAAAATCTTTAATGGTGTGGGCGCCAGACACCTTTCAAAAAATGGCGTAGGGCGATTGAGGGCGTTAGAGGGGGCGTGGCACCATTTTGAAATAAACTTGCGCTGCGTAGGAACTCCAAGAATATGAATGAAAAAGGCCAATCCTCTAGCTTTTATAGTTTCCGAGATCTCAGCGTTCATACGGACGGACAGACGGACAGACGGACATGGCTAGTTCGACTCGGCTAGTGATCCTGATTAAGAATATATATACTTTATAGGGTCGGAAAAGCTTCCTTCTCCCTGTTACATACTTTTGCACGAATACAATATACCCTTTTACTCTACGAGTAACGGGTATAACTAGTGACGATCGCACCTTCAACATACAAAAGTTCTGATATCAACATTTGGGACGAAAAATTATTACACTCGTCATTAAATGCACTGTTGGATCACTTTATCAATAGAATACCGTATAATCCTAATGTCTACACATGTACAGCTGTAAGCCCTCTAATAACTCTCCGCTCTGATCGGCTTAACGAGCGTTCGGTAATAAAAGCAGTAGCATATTATCTTTGAAAGAGAACAGTCGTTTTGGTCTTGAGTTTTCGGTCGTTCGATCAGTTTATACTTAAAATTTCCTGCACCCCCATACTCTGATTTAAATGAGTTATAATTATAGAAAACGCTCTATAATTCACCGTACATTTTGGCGCCCAACGTGGGGCAGTGTTTGCAAATTTAAAAGTTATAAACAATTGAACAATTCCTAATTTATCGTCGAGAAAATTCATGACCGGTGTAGACGCACATTTTCTCACTTCTTCGATTCGTCGTCACGCCGAGGCTGTAAGTTCAACCAGCCCTCGTCGAATCGCAAAGCTCTCCACAAGAGCATCCAACTCATCGGCGCTACTGAATTACAGTTATCCCATTCCTTTGCTGCTCGCCTTTCGTCGCCGCTGTTGCCAATCTTCAGCTCGCTCTCGCTATCATTGCTGCCGAAACTTCAGTTTTGATGCTCGCTTTTCGTCGCCGCTGTTGCCAGACTTCAGCTCGCTCTCGCTATCATTGCTGCCGAAACTTCAGTTTTGCTGCTCGCCTTTCGTCGCCGCTGTTGCCAGACTTCAGCTCGCTCTCGCTATCATTGCTGCCGAAACTTCAGTTTTGCTGCTCGCCTTTCGTCGTCGCTGTTGCCAGACTTCAGCTTGCTCTCGCTCTCGTCGCTGCTGAAACTTCAGTCGGCTTCTACATTGATCGCATTCGCACACATTTTCGCACCAGGATCGCTGCTCACCGCACTTCGCAAATTAATCGCCGTTTAGCATTAGCATCTCTACGATGTCAACTATTGAGCAATGCAAACGTCAACGGACCAACATTAAAAGGAATATAACTCGCACTAAAACCCTCGTAACAAAAGCGCTGGCGAAGACACCGGACTTTCCAGCGCCGAACTGCGATGCCGGCTGGGAATTCTGGAGTCTTACTTCACGCAAGCAATGGCAGTCCAATCTGAGATTGAGACATTGGATCCCAGCGACAGCGGTCGCGGAGAATTGGAGGACAGTTATGTCGAGACCAAAGTCGCCATCAAAGATCAGCTAGGTGAGGAACTCATCAGCACTCGACCACCACATTCACCGTTTTCGCTGGCTCAATCCAGTTCGATTGCTCTGTCGTCGTCGAAGTTGCCCGTCTTACCTTGCCAACGTTCGACGGAAAATTTGCAGAATACAAAAATTTCATCAACTCGTTTACACAAATTATCTAGAAAAGTTCAACCATTTGCTGCACAGCTTAAAGGGACCAGCATTAGACGCAATCAAGGCGTTTCCTATTACCGATGAAAACTATCCCAAGGCTTTGCAGCGGCTTAATAAAAGATTTGATAATTCAACACTTATCTTTCTAGAAACCATAGCTGCGCTATTCAAACTCCAGCCAGTCGAAAAATAAAACGCAATACAGCTACAAGGCTTGGTGGACAAGGCGTCAGCCATGTATGGAGCACTGGAATCCCTTGGTACTGGCTCAAATATTGCCCAGGCCATGTTGATCTACATCGTGATTGACAAATGCGATCAGCACACCCGCAATAAATGGAACGAGTCGTTAGATTTCAAAAATCTGCCAAATTGGAAGCAGTGTTCGAAGCTGCTGGAACGCCATTGTCAATACCTTCAATCAAGCAACCCCAATTCACATGGTCCAGTCCATCCAAGCAAGTCATCTCGAAATATGTCGTATGGACATAAATCATCGTTCGCAATCACTCAATCTGCATGTGCGCTATGTTCGTCAGGTGGCCACAAATTGTTTGGATGCCCAACATTTAAATCGATGACAACACTTGATCGGTTTGAAACAGTTAAAAAACTTATCTTATGCCTCAATTGTCTCGGCAGTGGTCATCGAATCGCTCAATGCTCATCAAGAAGTCGTTGCCGCAGCTGCAATCAAGCTCATCACACAATGTTGCATCATGACAAGGACATTCCGGCCATAGAAGCGCGTCCTGACAGCCGCGCAAACTATCTAGTACAGCCAAGTGATCCGATAACGTTCTCTCATCTGCACACTCGACCAGGACAAATTATCCTAGCCACGGCCGTGGTTCGGGTCAAAGACGCATCAGAAACATACAGGCCTGGCAGAGCATTGCTTGATGCATGTTCTCAGGTGAATCTCATCAACGAGGAGTACGCCCAAAAACTTCGTCTTCGGCATGAAAAATTCAACATGATAATCCGCAGCGTTGGAGACTCGTTAACGAATATAAAGCACTTGGCCACAACAACCATCCAATCGCGTATCACAGACTGTCACTTCTCACTTGAATTCTGTGTCATCAGCCACATCTAGTATCAGCTTCTTCCATTCGCTTGCCGTTGGGCAAATAAAGCTCGCACCTCACCTGCCAATACTCCAAAAAACATTGTTCGGCTGGGTCATCGCCGGTCGATGTCAACAACAGCAGAAGCAAGTTTCAGACTGTTTTATGTCAAGCACAGTCTCCATTGAAAACCACTTGCAGAAGCTTTGGGAGCTAGAATCCGTCGCTGCCTCACCTGAGAGTCTACATCCACACCATCAAATCTGTGAGGCGCTCTATAGAAGCACTACAGTTCAGGGCTCCCACGGTCGCATTATAGTCAACCTTCCCTTCAAGGATGATCCCTCTCGTCTTGGAAACTCCGCTGAAGTGGCTCGTCGACGATTTTACGCAATGACCAGTCCAGCCCTTCATGAGTCGCATTACTATATACCCCACCACTGCGTTTTGAAGCCATCGAGCACATCTACAAAATTGCGAGTGGTTTTCGACGCCTCGTGCACAACAACGTCGCAACTATCTCTTAATGACCTACTGTTTGTGGGTCCCACTGTGCAAACGGATCTTTATCTGCAGCTTCTCAAATTCAGACTGTTTCAATATGCCATGACGAAGCGCTAGACAAAAACACGACCGTTCACTGAAAGAGCGTATAATGCGTTTGAAAACAATTGTGCCAACATGAACTAGAGACGGGAGTGCCTCGATTTGCTCGTGACGATAGTGCGATCGATGGGCATAAAGCAAAATGGAAACATCGTTTATGAGAAATATCGAAATATCATGAGAAATATTAAAAGCGTCGAGGGAGCGAAGAGGGAGCGCCGAGGGAACAAGCATAACGACACAAGGACTCAAAGGCTAGAAACTACAAGGAAACGCCGGAGAGTAGGAGCCAGTTTGAAATGTTTCCCGAAGTAAGGGGGAGTGTAATAACTCAGTTACGCGGCGAATTAGCGTAGTAGCGGTGCGGCGAAAAGAGTTTGGAGAAGAGAGTGTGGAGAACAAGGAATAGAGAATGAGAGGATGGAGATATCGAGTTGGAGAAAGATAACTTTGAGAAAGAGAGTTTGGAAAGTGAGAGTTGGGAGACTAAAGAGTGGAGAATGAGAGAGTGGAGAATCTAACTGCGGAGAGAGAGAAATCTGTCCAAGAGAGTTTGGAGAGCTAGTACGGAGAGTGAGAGAGTGGAGACTTCGCAGGCAGAGCCAAAGTGGCGTGTGCAAAAGGAAATAACGGAACTGCACCAGGAGGATGAGTGCCACATCTGAGCAGCGGAGCGGCAGCAACACATGAATTTCCAGATTAAAGCCGTGCGAGAAGAATAACCATCTCAAACAGGAGCCACGGACTTTGGACCTGGCGTGGAGAGACGCATCGGGCAGAGCGCAAAAGGCAAGTAACAGTTCCCGGATGCCCTTTATAAGGCCGCAGGGCGCTGGCAGCTGTATCAGTCGATCGCAAGGAGTTAATCCGATCAGTCAAGATATCACAGTGAACAAGTCAGTCAACAAGTGCCAAGTAATCTACGAGTAAACGCAAGTCGAGTCGTCGGAACCAGCGCCATGGGAGCCTACATGGAGCAAGATTTCTACGTCGAGACTATCGGGATTGGATCACCAGGAATCTCCGAATTGAGCACAGGTAGCTGCGGTCCAAAGGGCGTCACACGGCTAGGTCAAGGCGAACCGCTTCTAATCGTGTTACGACTAATTCCACGCATTACGCCTGGCGGCAGTAAAGTCCTGTGACAAGAGATTGTGAGCTCGGGGCGAGTGCCGTCTAAATCCAGTGTGCCTTGTTGCAAACACTTCTTTGACGTGTCCCGGCGTAAGCCCAGTCCGTCAAGTGGGAGCAGGGCGCAGGTCGTCGTTAAATACAACGCCAGCCACCCTAAGTCCGCACGGATGATCTCTTTGCGAGTCCGAGGCGCTGCAAGTAGTCGTCGAGTCCACGCGTCAGAGATGAGCATCTACGAGGAGCTACAGGACCGGAGCACGGAATCAAGGAGGCAAGCGATCACCGAGGCGACGCACAGACGTGAAGAGACGAACATCATCAGGAGGTTTCGGAGACACCGAAGCCCACGAGCGGCGATACCAAGGACAGCCGAGCCATCATTCCCATCATTCGAATCCGTGAATTCTGTGCTTTCTCTTTAATCTACTGGGCGGTCACGTTTACATACATTTGGTGGGACGAACACACGAATGTGTGTTCTATGTGAATCGTTTGAAATTTCTCTCCACAAGAACGGTAATAAATTGGAAGCAACCAATTATAGAGGTATATCTAAATCAAATAAAAACACCTCTTAACGAGTTTAAAAACTAGTGACGATCGCACCTTCAACATACAAAAGTTCTGATATCAACATTTGTGACGAAAAATTATTAAACTCGTCATTAAATGCACTGTTGGATCACTTTATTAATAGAATAACGTATAATCCTAATGTCTACACATGTACAGCTGTAAGCCCTCTAATAACTCTCCGCTCTGATCGGCTTAACGAGCGTTCGGTAATAAAAGCAGTAGCATATTATCTTTGAAAGAGAACAGTCGTTTTGGTCTTGAGTTTTCGGTCGTTCGATCAGTTTATACTTAAAATTTCCTGCACCCCCATACTCTGATTTAAATGAGTTATAATTATAGAAAACGCTCTATAATTAACCGTTCATTTTGGCGCCCAACGTGGGGCAGTGTTTGCAAATTTAAAAGTTATAAACAATTGAACAATTCCTAATTTATCATCGAGAAAATTCATGACCGGTGTAGACGCTCATTTTCTCACTTCTTCGTTTCGTCGTCACGCCGAGGCTGTAAGTTCAACCAGCCCTCGTCGAATCGCAAAGCTCTCCACAAGAGCATCCAACTAATCGGCGCTACTGAATTACAGTTATCCCATTCCTTTGCTGCTCGCCTTTCGTCGCCGCTGTTGCCAATCTTCAGCTCGTTCTCGCTTTCATTGCTGCCGAAACTTCAGTTTTGATGCTCGCCTTTCGTCGCCGCTGTTGCCAGACTTCAGCTCGCTCTCGCTATCATTGCTGCCGAAACTTCAGTTTTGATGCTCGCTTTTCGTCGCCGCTGTTGCCAGACTTCAGCTCGCTCTCGCTATCATTGCTGCCGAAACTTCAGTTTTGCTGCTCGCCTTTCGTCGCCGCTGTTGCCAGACTTCAGCTCGCTCTCGCTATCATTGCTGCCGAAACTTCAGTTTTGCTGCTCGCCTTTCGTCGTCGCTGTTGCCAGACTTCAGCTTGCTCTAGCTCTCGTCGCTGCTGAAACTTCAGTCGGCTTCTACATTGATCGCATTCGCACACATTTTCGCACTCATTTCGCACCAGGATCGCTGCTCACCGCACTTCGCAAATTAATCGCCGTTTAGCATTGCTTTACATAATCTCTACGATGTCAACTATTGAGCAATGCAAACGTCAACGGACCAACTCGCACTAAAACCCTCGTAACAAAAGCGCTGGCGAAGACACCGGACTTTCCAGCGCCGAACTGCGATGCCGGCTGGGAATTCTGGAGTCTTACTTCACGCAAGCAATGGCAGTCCAATCTGAGATTGAGACATTGGATACCAGCGACAGCGGTCGCGGAGAATTGGAGGACAGTTATGTCGAGACCAAAGTCGCCATCAAAGATCAGCTAGGTGAGGAACTCAACAGCACTCGACCACCACATTCACCGTTTTCGCTGGCTCAATCCAGTTCGATTGCTCTGTCGTCGTCGAAGTTGCCCGTCTTACCTTGCCAACGTTCGACGGAAAATTTGCAGAATACAAAAATTTCATCAACTCGTTTACACAAATTATCGCTCGTGAGGCAACCATGTCTAATCTAGAAAAGTTCAACCATTTGCTGCACAGCTTAAAGGGACCAGCAATAGACGCAATCAAGGCGTTTCCTATTACCGATGAAAACTATCCCAAGGCTTTGCAGCGGCTTAA
>JAWNOE010000237.1:5000-24025 GCA_035046095.1 Drosophila pseudotakahashii | reverse complement strand
TGTATTTTCCATCAAACGAATAATTTGTTTGTTACATTAGTGCTTTAAACTACCCAAACTAAAATTATATCAACGATGTTGTTGTGATTTGAGCTTGCAACTCTTTCCCTTCAACAAATAATCGGTACATATAGGAAATATACATAACTAATTTCCGCGCATCTGAAGATATATTGTAAATTTAGTTGTTTAATTATTGTAAACTAAGTTAAAATACGCAACTTTAGTTAGTTTTATCTTAAAAAATCATTTCGATCAAACAAAAAAATATTTGTGTTTATGTGCTGACAGTTTAAACATATGTATTTTCTTTCAAACGCATAAGACGTTTGCCTAATTAGTAATTTAAACTACCCAAATTAAAATAATATAAACGATGTTATTGTGTTGAGCTTGAAACTCTTTCCCTTCAACAAATAATCGGTACATATAGAAAATATACATAACTCATTTTCGCGCATCTGAAGATATATTGTAAATTTAGTTGTTTAATTATTGTAATCTAAGTTAAAATACGCAACTTCAGTCAGTTTTAACTTAAATAAACATTTCGATCAAACAAAAAATATTTGTGTTTATGTGCTGACAGTTTGAACATGTGTATCTTCCATCAAACGAATAATTTGTTTGTTACATTAGTGCTTTAAACTACCCAAACTAAAATAATATCAACGATGTTATTGTGTTTTGAACTTAACACTCTTTCCCTTCAACAAATAATCGTACATATAGAAAATATACATAACTAATTTTCGCGCATCTGAAAATATATTGTAAGTTTAGTTGTTTAATTATTGTAATCTAAGTTAAAATACGCAACTTTAGTTAGTTTTAACTTAAAGAATCATTTCGATCAATCAAAAAAATATTTATGTTTATGTGCTGACAGTTTGAACATATGTATTTTCCATCAAACGAATAATTTGTTTGTTACATTAGTGCTTTAAACTACCCAAACTAAAATTATATCAACGATGTTGTTGTGATTTGAGCTTGCAACTCTTTCCCTTCAACAAATAATCGGTACATATAGAAAATATACATAACTAATTTTCGCGCATCTGAAGATATATTGTAAATTTAGTTGTTTAATTATTGTAAACTAAGTTAAAATACGCAACTTTAGTTAGTTTTATCTTAAAAAATCATTTCGATCAAACAAAAAAATATTTGTGTTTATGTGCTGACAGTTTGAACATATGTATTTTCCATCGAACGCATCGTTTGTTTGTTACATTAGTGCTTTAAACTATCCAAACTAAAATAATATCAACGATGTTATTGTGTTTCGAGCTTAACACTCTTTCCCTTCAACAAATAATCGTACATATAGAAAATATACATAACTAATTTTCGCGCATCTGAAAATATATTGTAAGTTTAGTTGTTTAATTATTGTAATCTAAGTTAAAATACGCAACTTTAGTTAGTTTTAACTTAAATAATCATTTCGATCAAACAAAAAATATTTGTGTATATGTGCTGACAGTTTGAACATATGTATTTTCCATCAAACGAATAATTTGTGTGTTACATTAGTGCTTTAAACTACCCAAACTAAAATTATATCAACGATGTTGTGTTTTGAGCTTGCAACTCTTTTCCTTTAACAAATAATCGGTACATATAGAAAATATACATAACTAATTTTCGCGCATCTGAAGATATATTGTAAATTTAGTTGTTTAATTATTGTAATCTAAATTAAAATACGCAACTTTAGTTAGTTTTATCTTAAAGAATCATTTCGATCAAACAAAAAAATATTTGTGTTTATGTGCTGACAGTTTAAACATATGTATTTTCTTTCAAACGCATAAGTCGTTTGCCTAATTAGTAATTTAAACTACCCAAATTAAAATAATATAAACGATGTTATTGTGTTGAGCTTGAAACTCTTTCCCTTCAACAAATAATCGGTACATATAGAAAATATACATAACTAATTTTCGCGCATCTGAAGATATATTGTAAATTTAGTTGTTTAATTATTGTAATCTAAGTTAAAATACGCAACTTCAGTCAGTTTTAACTTAAATAAACATTTCGATCAAACAAAAAAATATTTGTGTTTATGTGCTGACAGTTTGAACATATGTATCTTCCATCAAACGAATAATTTGTTTGTTACATTAGTGCTTTAAACTACCCAAACTAAAATAATATCAACGATGTTATTGTGTTTTGAGCTTAACACTCTTTCCCTTCAACAAATAATCGTGCATATAGAAAATATACATAACTAATTTTCGCGCATCTGAAGATATATTGTAAATTTAGTTGTTTAATTATTGTAATCTAAGTTAAAATACACAACTTAGTTAGTTTTAACTTAAAGATTCATTTCGATAAAACAAAAAAATATGTGTTTTATGTTCTGGCAGTCTGAACATATGTATTTTCCATCGAACGCATTATTTGTCTGTTACATTAGTGCTTTAAACTACACACACTAAAATAATATCAACGATGTTATTGTGTTTTGAGCTTGAAACTCTTTCCCTTCAACAAATAATCGGTAAATATAGAAAATATACATTACTAATTTTCGGGCATCAAACAAAACAAATATTTGTGTTTATGTGCTGACAGTTTAAACATATGTATTTTCTTTCAAACGCATAAGTCGTTTGCCTAATTAGTAATTTAAACTACCCAAATTAAAATAATATAAACGATGTTATTGTGTTGAGCTTGAAACTCTTTCCCTTCAACAAATAATCGGTACATATAGAAAATATACATAACTAATTTTCGCGCATCTGAAGATATATTGTAAGTTTAGTTGTTTTATTATTGTAATTTAAGTTAAAATACGCAACTTTAGTTAGTTTTAACCTGAATAATAATTTTGATCAAACAACAAAATATTTATGTTTATGTGCTGACAGTCTGAACATATGTATTTTCCATCGAACGCATCGTTTGTTTGTTACATTAGTGATTTAAACTACCCAAACTAAAATAATATCAACGATGTTATTGTGTTTTGAGCTTAACACTCTTTCCCTTCAACAAATAATCGTGCATATAGAAAATATACATAACTAATTTTTGCGCATCTGAAGATATATTGTAAATTTAGTTGTTTAATTATTGTAATCTAAGTTAAAATACACAACTTAGTTAGTTTTAACTTAAAGATTCATTTCGATCAAACAAAAAAATATGTGTTTTATGTTCTGGCAGTCTGAACATATGTATTTTCCATCGAACGCATTATTTGTCTGTTACATTAGTGCTTTAAACTACACACAATAAAATAATATCAACGATGTTATTGTGTTTTGAGCTTGAAACTCTTTCCCTTCAACAAATAATCGGTAAATATAGAAAATATACATTACTAATTTTCGGGCATCAAACAAAACAAATATTTGTGTTTATGTGCTGACAGTCTGAACATTTGTATTTTACATCGAACGCATAATTTGTCTGTTACATTAGTGCTTTAAACTACACATACTAAAAGAATATCAACGATGTTATTGTGTTTTGAGCCTGAAACTCTTTCCCGTCAACAAATAATCGGTACATATAGAAAATATACATAACTAATTTTCGCGCATCTGAAGATATATTGTAAGTTTAGTTGTTTTCTTATTGTACTCTAAGTTAAAATACGCAACTTTAGTTAGTTTTATCTAAAGAATCATTTCGATCAAACAAAAAAATATTTGTGTTTATGTGCTGACATTTTGAACATATGTATTTTCCATCGAACGCATACTGTTTTGTTACATTAGTGCTTTAAACTACTCAAACTAAAAGAATATTAACGATGTTATTGTGTTTTGAGCTTGAAACTCTTTCCCTTCAAAAATAATCGGACATATAGAAAATATACATAACTAATTTTTGCGCATCTGAAGATATATTGTAAGTTTAGTTGTTTTCTTATTGTACTCTAAGTTAAAATACGCAACTTTAGTTAGTTGTAACTTAAAGAATCATTTCGATCAATCAAAAAAATATTTATGTTTATGTGCTGACAGTTTGAACATATGTATTTTCCATCAAACGAATAATTTGTTTGTTACATTAGTGCTTTAAACTACCCAAACTAAAATTATATCAACGATGTTGTTGTGATTTGAGCTTGCAACTCTTTCCCTTCAACAAATAATCGGTACATATAGAAAATATACATAACTAATTTCCGCGCATCTGAAGATATATTGTAAATTTAGTTGTTTAATTATTGTAAACTAAGTTAAAATACGCAACTTTAGTTAGTTTTATCTTAAAAAATCATTTCGATCAAACAAAAAAATATTTGTGTTTTTGTGCTTACAGTTTAAACATATGTATTTTCCATCGAACGAATAATTTGTTAATTACATTAGTGCTTTAAACTACCCAAACTAAAATAATATCAACGATGTTATTGTGTTTTGAACTTAACACTCTTTCCCTTCAACAAATAATCGTACATATAGAAAATATACATAACTAATTTTCGCGCATCTGAAAATATATTGTAAGTTTAGTTGTTTAATTATTGTAATCTAAGTTAAAATACGCAACTTTAGTTAGTTTTAACTTAAATAATCATTTCGATCAAACAAAAAATATTTGTGTATATGTGCTGACAGTTTGAACATATGTATTTTCCATCAAACGAATAATTTGTTTGTTACATTAGTGCTTTAAACTACCCAAACTAAAATTATATCAACGATGTTGTTGTGTTTTGAGCTTGCAACTCTTTTCCTTTAACAAATAATCGGTACATATAGAAAATATACATAACTAATTTTCGCGCATCTGAAGATATATTGTAAATTTAGTTGTTTAATTATTGTAATCTAAATTAAAATACGCAACTTTAGTTAGTTTTATCTTAAAGAATCATTTCGATCAAACAAAAAAATATTTGTGTTTATGTGCTGACAGTTTAAACATATGTATTTTCTTTCAAACGCATAAGACGTTTGCCTAATTAGTAATTTAAACTACCCAAATTAAAATAATATAAACGATGTTATTGTGTTTTGAGCTTGAAACTCTTTCCCTTCAACAAATAATCGGTACATATAGAAAATATACATAACTAATTTTCGCGCATCTAAAGATATATTGTAAATTTAGTTGCTTAATTATTGTAATCTAAGTTAAAATACGCAACTTTAGTTAGTTTTAACCTGAATAATAATTTTGATCAAACAACAAAATATTAAGTTTATGTGCTGACAGTCAACAACTTCAGTTAGTTTTAACTTAAATAAACATTTCGATCAAACAAAAAATATTTGTGTTTATGTGCTGACAGTTTGAACATGTGTATCTTCCATCAAACGAATAATTTGTTTGTTACATTAGTGCTTTAAACTACCCAAACTAAAATAATATCAACGATGTTATTGTGTTTTGAGCTTAACACTCTTTCCCTTCAACAAATAATCGTGCATATAGAAAATATACATAACTAATTTTCGCGCATCTGAAGATATATTGTAAATTTAGTTGTTTAATTATTGTAATCTAAGTTAAAATACGCAACTTTAGTTAGTTTTATCTAAAGAATCATTTCGATCAAACAAAAAAATATTTGTGTTTATGTGCTGACATTTTGAACATATGTATTTTCCATCGAACGCATACTGTTTTGTTACATTAGTGCTTTAAACTACTCAAACTAAAAGAATATTAACGATGTTATTGTGTTTTGAGCTTCAAAATCTTTCCCTTCAAATAATAATCGGTACATATGGAAAATATACATAACTAATTTTTGCGCATCTGAAGATATATTGTAAGTTTAGTTGTTTTCTTATTGTACTCTAAGTTAAAATACGCAACTTTAGTTAGTTGTAACTTAAAGAATCATTTCGATCAATCAAAAAAATATTTATGTTTATGTGCTGACAGTTTGAACATATGTATTTTCCATCAAACGAATAATTTGTTTGTTACATTAGTGCTTTAAACTACCCAAACTAAAATTATATCAACGATGTTGTTGTGATTTGAGCTTGCAACTCTTTCCCTTCAACAAATAATCGGTACATATAGAAAATATACATAACTAATTTTCGCGCATCTGAAGATATATTGTAAATTTAGTTGTTTAATTATTGTAAACTAAGTTAAAATACGCAACTTTAGTTAGTTTTATCTTAAAAAATCATTTCGATCAAACAAAAAAATATTTGTGTTTATGTGCTGACAGTTTGAACATATGTATTTTCCATCGAACGCATCGTTTGTTTGTTACATTAGTGCTTTAAACTATCCAAACTAAAATAATATCAACGATGTTATTGTGTTTCGAGCTTAACACTCTTTCCCTTCAACAAATAATCGTACATATAGAAAATATACATAACTAATTTTCGCGCATCTGAAAATATATTGTAAGTTTAGTTGTTTAATTATTGTAATCTAAGTTAAAATACGCAACTTTAGTTAGTTTTAACTTAAATAATCATTTCGATCAAACAAAAAATATTTGTGTATATGTGCTGACAGTTTGAACATATGTATTTTCCATCAAACGAATAATTTGTGTGTTACATTAGTGCTTTAAACTACCCAAACTAAAATTATATCAACGATGTTGTTGTGTTTTGAGCTTGCAACTCTTTTCCTTTAACAAATAATCGGTACATATAGAAAATATACATAACTAATTTTCGCGCATCTGAAGATATATTGTAAATTTAGTTGTTTAATTATTGTTATCTAAATTAAAATACGCAACTTTAGTTAGTTTTATCTTAAAGAATCATTTTGATCAAACAAAAAAATATTTGTGTTTATGTGCTGACAGTTTAAACATATGTATTTTCTTTCAAACGCATAAGTCGTTTGCCTAATTAGTAATTTAAACTACCCAAATTAAAATAATATAAACGATGTTATTGTGTTGAGCTTGAAACTCTTTCCCTTCAACAAATAATCGGTACATATAGAAAATATACATAACTAATTTTCGCGCATCTGAAGATATATTGTAAATTTAGTTGTTTAATTATTGTAATCTAAGTTAAAATACGCAACTTCAGTCTGTTTTAACTTAAATAAACATTTCGATCAAACAAAAAAATATTTGTGTTTATGTGCTGACAGTTTGAACATATGTATCTTCCATCAAACGAATAATTTGTTTGTTACATTAGTGCTTTAAACTACCCAAACTAAAATAATATCAACGATGTTATTGTGTTTCGAGCTTAACACTCTTTCCCTTTAACAAATAATCGGTACATATAGAAAATATACATAACTAATTTTCGCGCATCTGAAGATATATTGTAAATTTAGTTGTTTAATTATTGTTATCTAAATTAAAATACGCAACTTAGTTAGTTTTATCTTAAAGAATCATTTCGATAAAACAAAAAAATATGTGTTTTATGTTCTGGCAGTCTGAACATATGTATTTTCCATCGAACGCATTATTTGTCTGTTACATTAGTGCTTTAAACTACACACACTAAAATAATATCAACGATGTTATTGTGTTTTGAGCTTGAAACTCTTTCCCTTCAACAAATAATCGGTAAATATAGAAAATATACATTACTAATTTTCGGGCATCAAACAAAAAAATATTTGTGTTTATGTGCTGACAGTTTAAACATATGTATTTTCTTTCAAACGCATAAGTCGTTTGCCTAATTAGTAATTTAAACTACCCAAATTAAAATAATATAAACGATGTTATTGTGTTGAGCTTGAAACTCTTTCCCTTCAACAAATAATCGGTACATATAGAAAATATACATAACTAATTTTCGCGCATCTGAAGATATATTGTAAATTTAGTTGTTTAATTATTGTAATCTAAGTTAAAATACGCAACTTCAGTCAGTTTTAACTTAAATAAACATTTCGATCAAACAAAAAAATATTTGTGTTTATGTGCTGACAGTTTGAACATATGTATTTTCCATCAAACGAATAATTTGTTTGTTACATTAGTGCTTTAAACTACCCAAACTAAAATAATATCAACGATGTTATTGTGTTTTGAGCTTAACACTCTTTCCCTTCAACAAATAATCGTGCATATAGAAAATATACATAACTAATTTTTGCGCATCTGAAGATATATTGTAAATTTAGTTGTTTAATTATTGTAATCTAAGTTAAAATACGCAACTTCAGTCAGTTTTAACTTAAATACATTTCGATCAAACAAAAAAAATATGTGTGTTTCTGTTCTGGCAGTCTGAACATATGTATTTTCCATCGAACGCATAATTTGTCTGTTACATTAGTGCTTTAAACTACACATTAGTGCTTTAAACTACCCAAATAGAATAGTCAACGATGTTATCGTGTTTTGAGCCTGAAACTCTTTCCCGTCAACAAATAATCGGTACATATAGAAAATATACATAACTAATTTTCGCGCATCTGAAGATATATTGTAAGTTTAGTTGTTTTATTATTGTAATTTAAGTTAAAATACGCAACTTCAGTCAGTTTTAACTTGAATAATACATTTCGATCAAACAACAAAATATTTATGTTTATGTGCTGACAGTCTGAACATATGTATTTTCCATCGAACGCATCGTTTGTCCTTTTTTTTTTTTTTTTATATAATAATTTTTTTGTTACATTAGTGATTTAAACTACCAAATAAAATAATATCAACGATGTTATTGTGTTTTGAGCTTAACACTCTTTCCCTTCAACAAATAATCGTGCATATAGAAAATATACATAACTAATTTTTCGCGCATCTGAAGATATATTGTAAATTTAGTTGTTTAATTATTATAATCTAAGTTAATAATACACAACTTAGTTAGTTTTAACTTAAAGATTCATTTCGATCAAACAAAAAAATATGTGTTTTATGTTCTGGCAGTCTGAACATATGTGATTCTCCATCGAACACATTATTTGTATGTTACATATTAAATTAAAATGTAAATATCAACGATGTTATTGTGTTATGAGCTAAAATACGCAACTTTAGTCAGTTTTAACTTAAATAAACATTTCGATCAAACAAAAAAATATTTGTGTTTATGTGCTGACAGTTTGAACATATGTATCTTCCATCAAACGAATAATTTGTTTGTTACATTAGTGCTTTAAACTACCCAAACTAAAATAATATCAACGATGTTATTGTGTTTTGAGCTTAAAACTCTTTCCCTTCAACAAATAATCGTGCATATAGAAAATATACATAACTAATTTTCGCGCATCTGAAGATATATTGTAAATTTAGTTGTTTAATTATTGTAATCTAAGTTAAAATACACAACTTTAGTTAGTTTTAACTTAAAGATTCATTTCGATAAAACAAAAAAATATGTGTTTTATGTTCTGACAGTCTGAACATTTGTATTTTCCATCGAACGCATAATTTGTCTGTTACATTAGTGCTTTAAACTACACATACTAAAAGAATATCAACGATGTTATTGTGTTTTGACCTGAAACTTTCCTACACATACTAAAAGAATATCAACGATGTTATTGTGTTTTGAGCCTGAAACTCTTCCCCGTCAACAAATAATCGGTACATATAGAAAATATACATAACTAATTTTCGCGCATCTGAAGATATATTGTAAGTTTAGTTGTTTTATTATTGTAATCTAAGTTAAAATACACAACTTAGTTAGTTTTAACTTAAAGCTTAATTTCGATCAAACAAAAAAATATGTGTTTTATGTTCGGCAGTCTGAACATATATATTTTCCATCGAACGCATTATTTGTCTGTTACATTAGTGCTTTAAACTACACACACTAAAAGAATATCAACGATGTTATTGTGTTTTGAGCCTGAAACTCTTTCACTTCATATAATCGGTAAATATAGAAAATATACATAACTAATTTTCGCGCATCTAAAAATATATTGTAAGTTTAGTTGTTTTATTATTGTAATCTAAGTTAAAATACGCAACTTTAGTTAGTTTTAACCTGAATAATTATTTCGATCAAACAAAAAAATATTTATGTTTATGTGCTGACAGTCTGAACATATGTATTTTCCATCGAACGCATAATTTGTCTGTTACATTAGTGCTTTAAAATACACAAACTAAAAGAATAGCAACGATGTTATTGTGTTTTGAGCCTGAAACTCTTTCCCGTCAACAAATAACCGGTACATATAGAAAATATACATAACTAATTTTCGCGCATCTGAAGATATATTGTAAGTTTAGTTGTTTTATTATTGTAATCTAAGTTAAAATACGCAACTTTAGTTAGTTTTAACCTGAATAATAACTTCGATCAAACAACAAAATATTTATGTTTATGTGCTGACAGTCTGAACATATGTATATTCCATCGAACGCATAATTTGTTTGTTACATTAGTGCTTTAAACTACCCAAACTAAAATAATATCAACGATGTTATTGTGTTTTCAGCTTGAAACTCTTTCCCTTCAACAAATAATCGGTAAATATAGAAAACAAACAACTAATTTTCGGGCATCTGAAAATATATTGTAATTTTGGTTGTTTAATTATTGTAATCTACATTAAAATACACAACTTAGTTAGTTTTAACTTAAGATTCATTTCGATCAAACAAAAAAAATATTTGTGTTTATGTGCTGACAGTCTGCACATATGTATTTTCCATCGAACGCATAATTTGTCTGTTACATTAGTGCTTTAAATTGTTTTATTATTGTAATCTAAGTTAAAATACGCAACTTTAGTTAGTTTTAACCTGAATAATTATTTCGATCAAACAAAAAAATATTTGTGTTTATGTGCTGACAGTCTGAACATATGTATTTTCCATTGAACGCATAATTTGTATGTTACATTAGTACTTTAAACTACACAAACTATAATAATATCAACGATGTTATTGTGTTTTGAGCTTGAATCTCTTTCACTTCAACAAATAATCGGTAAATATAGAAAATATACATAACTAATTTTCGCGCATCTGAAAATATATTGTAATTTTAGTTGTTTAATTATTGTAATCTACGTTAAAATACACAACTTAGTTAGTTTTAACTTAAAGATTCATTTCGATCAAACAAAAAATATGTGTTTTATGTTCTGGCAGTCTGAACATATGTATTTTCCATCGAACGCATTATTTGTCTGTTACATTAGTGCTTTAAACTACACACACTAAAATAATAAAAACGATGTTATTGTGTTTTGAGCTTGAAACTCTTTCCCTTCAACAAATAATCGGTAAATATAGAAAATATACATAACTAATTTTCGGGCATCTGAAAATATATTGTAAGTGTAGTTGTTTAATTATTGTAATCTAAGTTAAAATACACAACTTAGTTAGTTTTAACTTAAGATTCATTTCGATCAAACAAAAAAATATGTGTTTTATGTTCTGGCAGTCTGAACATATGTATTTTCCATCGAACGCATTATTTGTCTGTTACATTAGTGCTTTAAACTACACACACTAAAAGAATATCAACGATGTTATTGTGTTTTGAGCCTGAAACTCTTTCACTTCAACAAATAATCGGTAAATATAGAAAATATACATAACTAATTTTCGCGCATCTGAAAATATATTGCAAGTTTAGTTGTTTTATTATTGTAATCTAAGTTAAAATACGCAACTTTAGTTTGTTTTAACCTGAATAATTATTTCGATCAACCAAAAAAATATTTATGTTTTTGTGCTGACAGTCTGAACATATGTATTTTCCATCGAACGCATACATGTCTGAACATATGTATTTTCCATCGAACGCATACTTTGTTTGTTACATTAGTGCTTTAAACTACACAAACTAAAATAATATCAACGATGTTATTGTGTTTTGAGCTTGAATCTCTCCACTTCAACAAATAATCGGTAAATATAGAAAATATACATAACTAATTTTCGCGCATCTGAAAATATATTGTAAGTTTAGTTGTTTAATTATTGTAATCTAAGTTAAAATACACAACTTAGTTAGTTTTAACTTAAATAATCATTTTGATCAAACAAAAAAATATTTGTGTTTATGTGCTGACAGTCTGAACATATGTATTTTCCATCGAACGCATAATTTGTCTGTTACATTAGTGCTTTAAATTGTTTTATTATTGTAATCTAAGTTAAAATACGCAACTTTAGTTAGTTTTAATCTGAATAATTATTTTGATCAAACAAAAAAATATTTATGTTTATGTGCTGACAGTCTGAACATATGTATTTTCCATCGAACGCATACTTTGTTTGTTACATTAGTGCTTTAAACTACACAAACTAAAATAAGATCAACGATGTTATTGTGTTTTGAGCTTGAATCTTTTCCACTTCAACAAATAATCGGTAAATATAGAAAATATACATAACTAATTTTCGCGCATCTGAAAATATATTGTAAGTTTAGTTGTTTAATTATTGTAATCTAAGTTAAAATACACAACTTAGTTAGTTTTAACTTGAATAATCATTTTGATCAAACAAAAAAATATTTGTGTTTATGTGCTGACAGTCTGAACATATGTATTTTCCATCGAACGCATAATTTGTCTGTTACATTAGTGATTTAAATTGTTTTATTATTGTAATCTAAGTTAAAATACGCAACTTTAGTTAGTTTTAACCTGAATAATTATTTCGATCAAACAAAAAAAATATTTGTGTTTATGTGCTGACAGTCTGAACATATGTATTTTCCATCGAACGCATAATTTTTTTGTTACATTAGTGCTTTAAACTTCTCAAACTAAAAGAATATCAACGATGTTATTGTGTTTTCAGCTTGACACTCTTTCCCTTCAACAAATAATCGGTAAATATAGAAAATATACATAACTAATTTTCGGGCATCTGAATATATATTGTAAGTTTAGTTGTTTAATTATTGTAATCTAAGGAAAAATACGCAACTTAGTTAGTTTTAAATTAAATAATCATTTCGATCAAACAAAAAAATATTTGTGCTTATGTGCGACAGTCTGAACATATGTATTTTCCATCAAACGCATAATATGTCTGTTACATTAGTGCTTTAAACTACCCAAACTAAAATAACATCAACGATGTTATTGTGGTTTGAGCTTGAAACTCTTTCCCTTTAACAAATAATCCGTACATATGGAAAATATACATACCCAATTTTCGCGCATCTGAATATATATTGTAAGTTAAATTGTTTTATTATTGTAATCTAAGTTAAAATACGCAACTTTAGTTAGTTTTAACTACAAAATTCATTTCGATCAAACAAAAAAATATTTGTGTTATGTGCTGACAGTTTGAACATATGTATTTTCAATCGAACGAATAATTTGTTTGTTACGATAGTGCTTTAAACTACACACACTAAAAGAATATCAACGATGTTATTGTGTTTTGAGCCTGAAACTCTTTCACTTCAACAAATAATCGGTAAATATAGAAAATATACATAACTAATTTTCGCGCATCTGAAAATATATTGTAAGTTTAGTTGTTTTACTATTGTAATCTAAGTTAAAATACGCAACTTTAGTTTGTTTTAACCTGAATAATTATTTCGATCAAACAAAAAAATATTTATGTTTTTGTGCTGACAGTCTGAACATATGTATTTTTCATCGAACGCATACTTTGTTTGTTACATTAGTGCTTTAAACTACACAAACTAAAATAATATCAACGATGTTATTGTGTTTTGAGCTTGAATCTTTTCCACTTCAACAAATAATCGGTAAATATAGAAAATATACATAACTAATTTTTGCGCATCTGAAAATATATTGTAAGTTTAGTTGTTTAATTATTGTAATCTGAGTTAAAATACACAACTTAGTTAGTTTTAACTTAAATAATCATTTTGATCAAACAAAAAAATATTTGTGTTTATGTGCTGACAGTCTGAACATATGTATTTTCCATCAAACGCATAATTTGTCTGTTACATTAGTGCTTTAAGTTAAAATACGCAACTTTAATTAGTTTTAACCTGAATAATTATTTTGATCAAACAAAAAAATATTTATGTTTTTGTGCTGACAGTCTGAACATATGTATTTTCCATCGAACGCATACTTTGTTTGTTACATTAGTGCTTTAAACTACACAAACTAAAATAATATCAACGATGTTATTGTGTTTTGAGCTTGAATCTTTTCCACTTCAACAAATAATCGGTAAATATAGAAAATATACATAACTAATTTTCGCGCATCTGAAAATATATTGTAAGTTTAGTTGTTTAATTATTGTAATCTAAGTTAAAATACACAACTTAGTTAGTTTTAACTTAAGATTCATTTCGATCAAACAAAAAAATATTTGTGTTTATGTGCTGACAGTCTGAACATATGTACTTTAAACTACACACACTAAAAGAATATCAACGATGTTATTGTGTTTTGAGCTTGAATCTCTCCACTTCAACAAATAATCGGTAAATATAGAAAATATACATAACTAATTTTCGCGCATCTGAAAATATATTGTAAGTTTAGTTGTTTAATTATTGTAATCTAAGTTAAAATACACAACTTAGTTAGTTTTAACTTAAATAATCATTTTGATCAAACAAAAAAATATTTGTGTTTATGTGCTGACGTCTGAACATATGTATTTTCCATCGAACGCATAATTTGTCTGTTACATTAGTGCTTTAAATTGTTTTATTATTGTAATCTACGTTAAAATACGCAACTTTAGTTAGTTTTAACCTGAATAATTATTTTGATCAAACAAAAAAATATTTATGTTTATGTGCTGACAGTCTGAACATATGTATTTTCCATCGAACGCATACTTTGTTTGTTACATTAGTGCTTTAAACTACACAAACTAAAATAATATCAACGATGTTATTGTGTTTTGAGCTTGAATCTTTTCCACTTCAACAAATAATCGGTAAATATAGAAAATATACATAACTAATTTTCGCGCATCTGAAAATATATTGTAAGTTTAGTTGTTTAATTATTGTAATCTAAGTTAAAATACACAACTTAGTTAGTTTTAACTTAAGATTCATTTCGATCAAACAAAAAAATATTTGTGTTTATGTGCTGACAGTCTGAACATATGTACTTTAAACTACACACACTAAAAGAATATCAACGATGTTATTGTGTTTTGAGCTTGAATCTCTCCACTTCAACAAATAATCGGTAAATATAGAAAATATACATAACTAATTTTCGCGCATCTGAAAATATATTGTAAGTTTAGTTGTTTAATTATTGTAATCTAAGTTAAAATACACAACTTAGTTAGTTTTAACTTAAATAATCATTTTGATCAAACAAAAAAATATTTGTGTTTATGTGCTGACAGTCTGAACATATGTATTTTCCATCGAACGCATAATTTGTCTGTTACATTAGTGCTTTAAATTGTTTTATTATTGTAATCTACGTTAAAATACGCAACTTTAGTTAGTTTTAACCTGAATAATTATTTTGATCAAACAAAAAATATTTATGTTTATGTGCTGACAGTCTGAACATATGTATTTTCCATCGAACGCATACTTTGTTTGTTACATTAGTGCTTTAAACTACACAAACTAAAATAATATCAACGATGTTATTGTGTTTTGAGCTTGAATCTTTTCCACTTCAACAAATAATCGGTAAATATAGAAAATATACATAACTAATTTTCGCGCATCTGAAAATATATTGTAAGTTTAGTTGTTAAATTATTGTAATCTAAGTTAAAATACACAACTTAGTTAGTTTTAACTTGAATAATCATTTTGATCAAACAAAAAAATATTTGTGTTTATGTGCTGACAGTCTGAACATATGTATTTTCCATCGAACGCATAATTTGTCTGTTACATTAGTGCTTTAAATTGTTTTATTATTGTAATCTAAGTTAAAATACGCAACTTTAGTTAGTTTTAACCTGAATAATTATTTCGACCAAACAAAAAAAATATTTGTGTTTATGTGCTGACAGTCTGAACATATGTATTTTCCATCGAACGCATAATTTTTTTGTTACATTAGTGCTTTAAACTTCTCAAACTAAAAGAATATCAACGATGTTATTGTGTTTTCAGCTTGACACTCTTTCCCTTCAACAAATAATCGGTAAATATAGAAAATATACATAACTAATTTTCGGGCATCTGAATATATATTGTAAGTTTAGTTGTTTAATTATTGTAATCTCTGGAAAAATACGCAACTTAGTTAGTTTTAAATTAAATAATCATTTCGATCAAACAAAAAAATATTTGTGTTTATGTGCTGACAGTCTGAACATATGTATTTTCCATCTAACGCATAATTTTTTTGTTACATTAGTGCTTTAAACTTCTCAAACTAAAAGAATATCAACGATGTTATTGTGTTTTCAGCTTGACACTCTTTCCCTTCAACAAATAATCGGTAAATATAGAAAATATACATAACTAATTTTCGGGCATCTGAATATATATTGTAAGTTTAGTTGTTTAATTATTGTAATCTAAGGAAAAATACGCAACTTAGTTAGTTTTAAATTAAATAATCATTTCGATCAAACAAAAAAATATTTGTGTTTATGTGCGACAGTCTGAACATATGTATTTTCCATCGAACGCATAATATGTCTGTTACATTAGTGCTTTAAACTACCCAAACTAAAATAACATCAACGATGTTATTGTGGTTTGAGCTTGAAACTCTTTCCCTTTAACAAATAATCCGTACATATGGAAAATATACATACCCAATTTTCGCGCATCTGAATATATATTGTAAGTTAAATTGTTTTATTATTGTAATCTAAGTTAAAATACGCAACTTTAGTTAGTTTTAACTACAAAATTCATTTCGATCAAACAAAAAAATATTTGTGTTATGTGCTGACAGTTTGAACATATGTATTTTCAATCGAACGAATAATTTGTTTGTTACGATAGTGCTTTAAACTACCCAAACTAAAATAATATCAATGATGTTATTGTGTTTTGAGCTTGAAACTCATTCCCTTCAACAAATAATCGGTACATATAGAAAATATACATTACTAATTTTCGCGCATCTGAAGATATATTGTAAGTTTAGTTTATTTTATTATTGTAATCTAGGCTAAAATACGCAACTGTAGTTAGTTGTAACTTAAAGAATCATTTCGATCAATCAAAAAAATATTTGTGTTTATGTGCTGACAGTTTAAACATGTGTATTTTCTATTAAACGCATAAGGCGTTTGCCTAATTAATAATTTAAACTACCCAAATTAACATAATATCAACGATGTTATTGTGTTTTGAGCTTAAAACTATTTCTCTTCAACAAATAATAGGCACATATAGAAAATACACATAACTAATTTTCGCGCATCTGAAGATATATTGTAAGTTTAGTTGTTTTATTATTGTAATCTAGGCTAAAATACGCAACTGTAGTTAGTTGTAACTTAAAGAATCATTTCGATTAATCAAAAAAATATTTGTGTTTATGTGCTGACAGTTTAAACTTGTGTATTTTCTATCAAACGCATAAGGCGTTTGCCTAATTAGTGATTTAAACTACCCAAATTAACATAACATCAACGATGTTATTGTGGTTTGAGCTTGATACTCTTTCCCTTTAACAAATAATCCGTACATATGGACAATTTACATACCCAATTTTCGCGCATCTGAATATATATTGTAAGTTAAATTGTTTTATTATTGTAATCTAAGTTAAAATACGCAACTTTAGTTAGTTTTAACTACAAAATTCATTTCGATCAAACAAAAAAATATTTGTGTTATGTGCTGACAGTCTGAACATATGTATTTTCCATCGAACGCATAATATGTCTGTTACATTAGTGCTTTAAACTACCCAAACTAAAATAACATCAACGATGTTATTGTGGTTTGAGCTTGAAACTCTTTCCCTTTAACAAATAATCCGTACATATGGAAAATATACATACCCAATTTTCGCGCATCTGAATATATATTGTAAGTTAAATTGTTTTATTATTGTAATCTAAGTTAAAATACGCAACTTTAGTTAGTTTTAACTACAAAATTCATTTCGATCAAACAAAAAAATATGTGTGTCTATGTGCTGAGTCTGAACTATGTATTTTCCATCAAACGCATAATTTGTTTGTTACATTAGTGCTTTAAACTACCCAAACTAAAATAATATCAACGATGTTATTGTGTTTTGAGCTTGAAACTCTTTTCCTTCAACAAATAATCGGTAAATATAGAAAATATACATAACTAATTTTCGCGCATCTGAAAATATATTGTAAGTTTAGTTGTGTACTTATTGTAATCTAAGTTAATATACGCAACTTAGTTAGTTTTAACTTAACTCAAACAAACAAATATTTGTGATTATGTGCTGACAAACTGAACATATGTGTTTTTCATCGAACGCATAATTTGTGTTACATTAGTACTTTAAACTACCCAAACTAAAAGAATATCAAAGATGTTATTGTGTTTTGTACTTGAACTTTGTACTTGTAATAACGCATAATTTGTTTGTTACATTAGTGCTTTAAACTACCCAAACTAAAATAATATCAACGATGTTATTGTGTTTTAATATTGGAATTATTTTCCTTCAACAAATAATAGGTGCATATGGAAAACATACATAACTAATTTTCGCGCATCTGAAGATATATTGTAAGTTTAGTTGTTGTTTAGAGTAATCTACGTAAAAATACGCAAGTTTAGTTAGTTTTAACTTAAAGACTCATTTCGATAAAACAAAAATATTTGTGTTTATGTACTCACAAACTGAACATGTGTATGTTCTACTGAACGCATAAGTTGGTAATCCAATTAGTAATTTAAACTACACACATTAAAATAATATCAACGATGGTATTGTGTTCTGAGCTTGCAACTCTTTCCCTTCAACAAATAATCGGTACATATAGAAAATATAAATAAATAAATAAATAAATAAATAAATAAATAAATAAATAAATAAATAAATAAATAAATAAATAAATAAATAAATAAATAAATAAATAAATAAATAAATAAATAATTAATTATGAATGAATTAATATCATTTAATTATGGTAATTGGAAAAATATTGAAGATAGCGAGTGTGCACATTGCGGAAACTATTTACAATGTCAGTCCTTAATAGAAAATTTAGGGCGCGTGCTTGAGTTCTCTCTTAGTTTAGTCGATGC